>BMAW01064803.1:123608-186816 GCA_019974015.1 Nephila pilipes | reverse complement strand
TTTTCTGACTTTCTGAGAAAATTTACTTTAAATTGACATTTTCTGACTTTCTGAGAAAATTTACTTTAAATTGACATTTTCTGATATTTCACGCACTGCATATTCTATAAAGCATTGTGTTTTTATTGTTTTTTGAGAATAATTGTAATTTTTTATTGCATTTATGGGACTGCACATAATCTAAACTATTTCTTAAAGTTTCTTTATTCTCTAGCTACGAGTGCCTGCAGAGATATATAAAAAATATCTGCTGTTTACTAAATTTATTGATTAATCAATAACAAAGGATTTATTACACGACATAAATTTCGATTAAAGTTGAGTGATACTTAGTCTAAGATAAGTTAAAAAAATTCGCGTTATTTACATTTCAGTGATAACAAAATCAAATTCAAGATAAACTTACCACAAGTTAATATTTAATGAAAACCAGTTTCTGGATTTTTAAAAAAAATGTTGAAATCTCTGCTATTGGTGACAACTGTTAAGTTCTCGAAAAAGTAAAACTACTCAAAATGAATTTTAATTATCATAAAGTAGCTTACTTCAGAGTACTTGCTCCCCAGAAGCAATGACTATCAAGGAACGAAAATACCTTCTTCAAAGTCCGAACGCATTCTTTATTTTCACAAGCAAAACATTTTAAAGTAAAAAAAATCTTGCCAATGCTAACAACCAAAAGATAGAAAAATGAGATTCTATCATAAAAATCAATCATTAAAATAAAATATTTTTTTTTAAAAAAAAAAGAGCAAACGATAAATTGTTAAAGTAGACAATAATATTGTTTGAATTTTAAAATAAAACCAGACGATATAACATAAAATGAAATATATCTTAGTAATATAAATATACCTTTTAAGTAAACTAAATGTAATTGTTGTAAGCATAATATATTATTATGTCAGTCTTTTGAATCTAGAAATGTATACAAAATACAAGCTCGCAATTCGTGACAGTAGTGTTGTTTTCCCAAAAAAGTCTAAAGAAATTTCCAATCCTGTATATTAGCTGACGACGAATTTGTGTCTGAAGAAAATATAATTTCTAATATGGAAAACACTGAAATTACTGATGATATGCAACAGACATTCCAATGAGTGAAAGTAAATTTGATAAATGATTCACATCCTCGGACTCAGACAACGTCTTTAAGGTATTCAGATGATTTTTTCCCCCATAAAGGTTGTATTCAAAACAGGGAAAAAGTTAGAAGATTAGAGTAAAATTCTTCTTCCACTGTTATGCGCTCATTGGCTATGATTTTCTATTATTATTTCTAGTGTACGTTTTTTTAGTGTATAGTATTCTATTATTTTTTTTCCGTTAGCCTGGTGCAAATTCTCCAACATCAGATTATTCGTTTTGGCGACCGCTCAACAACACACTTACGAAACAAAAATAATTTTTTTTTCATAAAAAGTATGATCATTTCATTTAGAATTATTTTCCTCAATAATTTAAAATAAGTAAACTAAAGCGATAAAAACGTGCTATATTTAGTGATTTATCGTTTGCGCGCAGTTAACGGAAAAGTACCTACGTTTTTTGTGAACCAGTGGATCCATAAATGGGCTGACCTCCCCCCCCCCCCCCCATAATTTGACTTAGAAAAAATTTCATAAATTATTGGCTTATATACTGAAATAAATGGTAGAGATTTTTTTTCCTCTTCTTTTACTAGATTTTTCCTCATCATGAATCTTTTATTTATAGAAAAATACCATGTTGAAAGAAGAAATGCTCTTCCTTGGAACCCGATAAGCACTCATCAAAAATAAGAAATGATTAAAAACTGAGTAAGGGCGTGAAAAAAAAATTATTTGTTGAAATACAGAATCGTTACAATAGGATGTTGGGCCATGGTTATGTTTTGTGAATTCAGCCGCACCTCGTGGTATGGAAAAGCAGGCAGTATAGGCAGTACTTTGACATCACGCAACTCAAACCATGCAACTTAAGCATGCAGATCTTACCAATTGTGTGGTAGTAGTGGAGTTTTGACATAACTGCCTGTATAATAGAATAAGTTTCCTGTGGATGACAGGTCTGGCAATGGTACTGCCACGGTATAGTGTCTGTCTACGATATAGCTATTGATAGGATAGTGGTATGAACACCACCAAGCTATTAATATGACAGTGGCACAGTATTGATATTGAATGTTTGCCTTGTTGAAATAGAAGACTGGGATGTGCGTATACAAAAAGAATGGCCACCGGTCGAAAAACTTTACTAAAATTCCTTCAGGTCGTCAAAATGGTTCTGATGAAGATCGGGAATCTTACGAAATTGCATCCCTTACCATAACATCTTACTCTCTGGATGTGTGAAGAGTGACAATAAATTGTCCATCGCGGCCTTACCACTCTGTTTCTTCATTCGAGAGGGGGGGGTTATCATCCTCATCAAGAGACTCATCACTCAAGATGACTTGCTGCCATTCCGTAAGGCACCATTCTGTTCTTTCGTGGCAACCATTGCATTCTTTGGCGATGTTGCTGTGGGGTCAGAGGCATTCTCCGTATTGGTCTCCATGCAAGCAATTCAAAATCATGCCGTCTGCCAATGGTACTGGCCCGACAGAATGATGCAAAGAGGTCATTACCGTTCGCATTATGTCCAGAATAATAACAGTTGGTGTGGTTTGTGCTCTCCGGACAATTCTTCGATCTTTTCTACTTGCTCTTCCTGAACCTACCTATCGTGATCGATCACTTTCTTGTACCGAATCCCGCCGACAGCATGAAACTGTGTAATGCACAATCCAACAGAATCACCATCCATCTTCATGCAGTCCTACGGTGAAAGCCGTATTCTTCTCAAAGGGATTCTAAACGCTAAATTAGACCCAAGCACTCAGTTAGAATTAAAATTACTCACTTTGGGAGAATCTGCAGCGACTTAAAAAGGCCTTACTCAACTAGCCTGATGAGATAACTTTTCGGCTTGATTGGTAGGCCCGTCAACTTCGGACCCCTTGGTCCAGGGTTCGAATCAACGCTGCCGCTTCTCGATCGCCATCCTATACCGATCGCCGTAAATCTTTTAAAGAGTTTTTAGTAGTGTGGTAAGTCATGTGTTTCCTGGTATCATTGACTCCGAAGCGGCTGATACTATTAATTGTTTGCATGTCTGAGAGAGGCGAAACAATTTCTTAATTTGCCTTTACTTAACTTACTTCCTTTTGGATGCAACTGGTTTTTTTTTAAATGATGAGTGTAAGTTAAAAAGTTCCTATTAACTGTAATGTAGTTGCGAATAACATTGCCAGATTCCTTTAAATAGCTTTGATATCCTTATCTATCCGTAACAGAAACAAATTATAAATGAAAAGAGACTTTGTATTCTTCGGAACATTTCTGCAGTTAATCCCATTAATTGATAGTTGTGGCGATTAGAATGAAGAAATATTTTAAATGTTGTGATAATTTAAACCAAAAACGAATAAAAATATAAATAAATTCAATTAAAAAAGGTCATTGTGAAATTTTATACAACAGTTTCAGAAGAAACAAGTAATATAAAAAAAATTTAAAGTCAATTCCTACTTAGGTCAACAAAGAAAATTTTTATTTTAATTACTTTTTATTAAATAATTACAATTAATATAAATATGTATATACATATGACAGAATCACAATATTAAGTGGCGAAAGAATTTTTTTTTTCCAGCGATTAACGTTCAGCCAAAAAAAATCACCAAGTTTGGCAATTTTTGAAATCGCGCCAAGTGGTTGGGCTAAACTGTATTTTCATCAATTAAATTTAATTAATAGAACTAATATTTAAAAAAACTGCATTAACATCGAGTGTCATCCACTACAAGTTTAAAAAAATGTATTTGAACTTGAGTGGATGAATAAAAAGTATTTTATTAACGATTGAAAATTTGAACAAGATTTGTATAGGGAGAGTGTGAGCTAATAGTAGGAATTTAAAAAGGATAGTTATCGCATCGATCACTTATTTTGCATTGGTTTTAATAAAAAAATCATAATGATTAAATCACATTTTCAGAGTTTATGCAAGAAAATGTTTTCTATTATCACTTAAAAACATTATTAATTAAGAATTAATATTTATATAAATTCTACATCTCGTCATTATAAGAAAAATATTTTTAATTAAACAAGGAACACGAAGTTAATTTAAGAGCAATATTCTGAAATATAATACATCCTAGAAAATTTAAATTAGTGTATATTTTACTAAAATTCAGTTAGAAAATCTTAAATGGCGTTATTCAAAAATATAAATTTGTACACTTTTCGGTTGGATATAACTACATTATAATATTTATAATGTTTTATTCCTGATTAATATATGTGAGCTAATTTTTCATTAAAAAAATATTTGTGATAGGAAATGCTGCCTTTTTGTAGCTGCCTCTTTCTCACTCTCTTGTCCATTCATTCATATTTATCTCAAAACGTGATCAGTATTACAACAAGACATTTTGATACGAGGAGAATGATACGAGCAAAAATAGTTTCGTTACCATCACACAAGAAATTTAAATCAAAGAATGAATAAAAAGGAAGCTGCAGTCACTAATAACGGAGTAAAGCATCTGTGTACAAATGGGAGGAACAGTCTTTTCTTTGCAAATAAAATTGCAGATGGACTGTGTACATATGCGCTACCTCCCTCCATACGCTTAATGGATTTCACAACGAGTGTGCAAACATTACGGGTTCACTTTCCTCTTTTCAGCAGCTGAAGTAATGTTCAAATACAACTGTGAATTCGAGC
The DNA here is from genome assembly GCA_019974015.1 of Nephila pilipes. Taxonomy (NCBI): domain Eukaryota; kingdom Metazoa; phylum Arthropoda; class Arachnida; order Araneae; family Nephilidae; genus Nephila; species Nephila pilipes. Next base: position 182,061 of record BMAW01064803.1, on the reverse strand, counting down.
ACAATGAACAGAGTGTAAGTGTGCAACACATATTTTAGTAAATTAATTTATCTCTTAAGCTCTTATCGTATACCTGTTAATGATGAATAGTAACATTAACAGTAACTTGTGCAATTTTCATTCAAGCTTTATTGAAATTGTTGCACTGTTGTAAAAACTTATGTACTTTAATGAAGATGCATTATATTATAAGTATTCCAAATGGTAGATAACCTGTTGGCTTACTAATATCTACCCTTATAGTAGACATTATATTTATTATTTAATTTTAAGAAAAATTTAATAAGAATTAGGAAGAAAAAAAGAATCAATAAATCCCTTCTCTGAGAAGGATTAATTTTTTAAGGTACACCATTTTGACCGCTGCATAATTGGAGAAATCTTCAAATATAATTGATGGTATCTCGCGATCTTTTGAGATAAATCGAATGTGTTACACACTATTTAATACATATATATTTCTTTGCTTTCCAATGGCCTATAACATGTTGCCATCTACTGATGGAAAGAAGGTAACTCTAAGAAATTTACGTTTTTCTAGATCATTTTACAGCCGGCATTGTAATAATGGACTTGAAATTTGCTGCGGGGTGACTGCAACTGGTCATGTAAGCCACTGGATTAAGAAACCTCGAAAAAAAAAGCAGAATATAAGAAAAGTGAAACAGGAATATGACGCATCACATCTCAAAATATACATTCTAATTTTTACAAAGCGATTCCAAAGTATTCACTTTTTTGGATTCGTCGCAATAGAATCGCTCATTAAGTTACTGGTGAATTACTCGCTCATTAAGTTACCTTCTTGATGATGTGTCACGGTTAAATAAAAAGGGTGTTTTGGGATTAGATGCTTCAAATTTTCCACCGGGAAATTTGAAAACTTTTATCCAAATATTTAGGGGAACTCAGTTCCTTTTTTTCTGTACTTTAGTATTTGAATGGACTGTATCTTTATATCGTTCAATCCCTTAGTTATGTGTGACGCCCCGCCCTCCTCGTTTTTTAAATCTACAGACACCGTAAAGCTTAATTAAATAACTTATGTTACCAATTCAATATTACCAAATCAGAAAAAAAAAATACAATTATTGCTTATCTTACAGATTTTGCAATATCACTCTCAATCAAATAACGACCCGTGTGGTGACCGGGAATGACAGAATAATCCCACTGTAGCTCATGAATGTCGTAAGAGGTGACTCAAATGGGTACCCAGCGTCTGGGGGTATAGCCGGGTACCCTGCCCCTGAGGATTATATCAGGGGACACCAGGGACTTGCCTCCATCTGGTAAGTACAGGCCTCATGACCCCAAGGCACTCAAGTGATATTTTTCTTTCCTTTGAGGTTTACTATCTTTGGTAAACACCGGTGATGTATCCCCGGGATACCCAAGCAATCCTCTTTTTCCGACTCTCCTTCTTGTCAACCACTTCTTGCCTTTTTTTTTTTTTTTTTTTTTTTGCTTCTAGACCACAGTTAAATCTTGTTTGGCTCGGCATAGCTACATCTGGCTCTGGCGCCAAAAACCTTTACATTCACTAACACTCACTCAATCACTCAATTAAATAACCCTCAACGTGCATGATTCCTAGATTAGAATTGAACATTAAAATTATGACCTACCAACTCACTCGCTTTGAGTGATTCACTTCTCGAATATTAATGGTTTGACTCCTATTACCATTTACTCTAATCAGGAGCCACTTCTGATCGATTTTTACCACAGACACGAACAACTTAATCAAATAACTTCAATTTCTAGCTTACAAACATCTACCAATTAAGCATTATCAGCTTTACCTTATTCCTTTTCCCAACCTATTTCACTTGCATACACACTATCCACAATTTAATTCGTTTCACTTCTTATCTTCATCTCATTTGCATAATCACGTTTCCTTTGATTGGAAAGCAGTTGAAATTTTAAATATAAGTTCAAAAAGTAGCTCTAGATGTTAGTTGAGAGAAGATTCCCTAATAGCCCAATGCTGCAAATGAAACGTGATTCTCTCATTCTGCTACATATGAATAATTATTTAAACGAAGTATAAAATGATTATTGATTCTTCTAGCACATTATTGATTACATAGTTTTAGAAAAATTTAAAACATATTTTTCAGTTTTTATTGTTACAAAAACAGGAAAGCTCTTTTCAAACTCCGTTTCACAAAAAATTTGAAAATCGACAGATTTCTAGGACAAGCATGAAAATGAATTATATATATATATAAAAGGATTACTAGCTTACTATCTAACATTAAGAGTTATAAAATAACCTACTTGTAACAATTTCCTGCATTAAAGCGTGCTCATGGTTTGATTATTTATTAACACTGCACTTAGAAGCTACATATTGGAGGGGTATTGGACACGGACCTCATAATTTTGAGCCTCGGACAAGTAACAATTGTGTGAGTTGGATCTTTACTCTTCAAACTTTCTCACATCGCTAATGGAAGACAGAGTTAACGTGCAACAGCCTCGCTACACGGCGGGTTTTTCGGAGCATCTGGACTCGAACCCACGAACGACGGAAAAAAACGCGGGCTGTGAGTTTGCTACCATTATCACTAAACTACTGCATTCACTAAAATGTACTCGCAGAAAACAGTGAAGTTACAGAGATATCATTTAACCTCAACTTTATTTTAGTTACAAAATAACCTAACGATGATAGAGAAACCCCGCTTTTGAACTCCATGCTTTTTAGTGGAGTAGTGAACAAGTCACTACAGCACGACTCAAAAATTGTGTATTTTCGCTTCCCCTCTCTTCTTCGAGTACGACAACATTTTTTCAATTTTTGTTGCATATTTCGTTCAATTTGTGTCCAATGCATAAAACAGCTTTCTACCTCTCATAAAACCAAAGTTTCAGTTTCGAAATTTGGGACGGTTTCTTTGTTAACCTGTTTTGCAATTATTAGTGTACATATAAAAAAAAACCTTTGAAGTTATATGTGAAAGAAAAACTAATGTGGTGATAGTAAATGATATCATTCAGTTGCTGAAATTAAGAGTTTCTTAGATCAATGAGAGATAAAACAAAGACAGAAAATATTTTGTATAAGTATCCCTGATTTTGTAGTAGGAATAAGGGATGAATATAGATCTTAAGAATAATAGACTAGTTCTTTATCAATAGCTATTATCCAATAAGCTGAAATCTAATGCCCCCACATTTAAGAGCCCATCGATTTCCAAGCAATGCTCTTCGAGATATTGATACAAGAAAAGGGGGAAGGGGGGGACTCAATCTAAACTATTTGAAGTATCCCGGGTCTTTATACAGTTATTTTAAATTTTTGATATTTAAACTCTTAAAAATTATTTGCTGTTGAGCTGGAGGTAAATTTAATAAATTAGAATTACAAAATTGAAATGCATCGCTTTTTTAATATAATAAGCTTATTTACTCATACTCAAAGTTTTCCCTTTGGAATTAAGTGGAAATCAAGAAAGTGGGATGCTAGTTCAGATTTCGTCTTCACTAATTGATTGTGGTTCAAAATTTTGATGTTTGAGGCCCTCGGGTTGTTTTTAAGTGTGAGGTGAATAAAAAATCGATTAATAAACCAATCTTACTTAAAGAGCTTACTAATTCTTATGTATCTGGTCCTCACATGGAACTTTTCCTACCAGAAATAAAACTTTTTGGCAAGAGATTTAGTCTAGGTCAGTGGTCCTCAAACTTCACCAACTCACAGAAGTCTTAGATCTACAAGAATGTTTGGGGAACGCCATCCCACCCATTGAAAGAAAATAGTATTTATTGTAGATCAATACTTCATGAGTACTTTTAAGTAAAAATAATTAAAGAAAAATGATATATTTTTTGTTCAAAAGTTTTAACTTTAATTAAAGTACTAATTTACTCAGTAATAGCAACAACACGTATTCTATGTGTCACCTATCCTTGCATTATATTTAGTGATTGGGGTATACTGGCTTTTTTTAAGCAAATTGTCCAAGCATAGCTCTATTGATGTTATCTGCGGTCTCAACTCTTATTCTGCATTTAATTTATTTCCATATTTTGCTTTTGTTGCCACATACATTGAAAAAGATTTTTCAAGGAGGAAACAACGGTAGCTTGCCTTTAAATGATCGTGGTCATACAAACTCAGCAACGAATGTGAACTTATTTTGCATATAAACAGAAAAATTGAAAATCCGGATCTACTTTTGCATGTACATAATATTTACTGACGTCAACAGCCCTAACAGGAAACTTCTGATGATTCCTCAGAGATAATTAAATGCATATTTATTTTTTTAGTTAGTAAACACTAGCCTATGAGTGTGTCTAGTGTGTGTCTCATAATTTTCTATTTGAAATTTTATTTTGATTCGGGAAACCCCGGGGAACACATTTCGAACACCACTAGTCTAAGGTATTGTATCTTCAATTTAAATGCACCATGTAAAAGATTGAATGTCATGCCATGACAAAGGCTTCCATTAAGTTATTCCACATACATTTTTAAACTTAGCTTACCATTTGAAATTCTGCCATTCCTATATCTCACCATACAAGTCTCACACCCCAAAAAAATGTAAAGTTCCAATTATCTCAATTTGAAAACTCCCATCCAACCCCATACAAACAACTCTTCCACACAATGAGTGTTCACCACCTCTGCCAATTACGGGGGCAACCCTTCTTACCCGTCGTCTACCTTCCATATTCCATTATCAGTGGTAGCTGTCATCGGTTTTGTGTGTGTGTGTGCGAGTAGCTAGAGAGAAAGAGAGAGAGAAGAGAGAGAGAGAAAGCTAGGATCGAGAGTGGTGAAACCCAATCCCTGGTGAACGCTTCCCTTCAATTTCCGGAATAATAGTTTCAGATGTCTCCTGGATATCGGATGTCTCGAGGACTTGAGCTGGGACATGCGTCTGCAGAAGAGAACCAGAGATGATGGCCTCCGAGGAAATGGGATTTGGTGATTTGTTGGAATGGCTCGCTTTGAGGAATGCTGTGGGAATGAATGAAAGAAGGAAATGTAATTTGTTTAGGAAAGTTGTAGAGGAAAAAAAGGAATTTTTTGATGGAATTGGATTATTATTCTAAAATTGGATTCGGTGTGTGTGCCAGACTCTTTTGGTACAGATTCCATTTTTAATAATTGGAATAGAATTATTGAGACAAGATCGGTAATTGGTTTATTTTGGTTGTACATATCAATATACAAAACTGGAAATGAAAATTTTAGTTGTAAAGGGGAATTCAAAAGAAGATTGATAAATATTTTTTTAGAATATTTCTATTTCTACTGATGTACTTGATATATAAATGGAAAACTGACTAATGCTTAATGAAAAAATAATGATAAATGAAATCTTGATTAAGCTTTTTTTTTTTTTTAATACTATAAAAATACTTAGATTTTACTGATAAATTGAAAAAAATGAATAAGACTCAAAATGTAATTTGAGTACACTGTAAAATGTTTCAATAGCATTAAATTATTTCCTGAGATTGGATTTTACACTTAATAATTTTTAATACAAATTCTCCACTTAGTAGCTGTAATGGATATGTATATTAAAAATTTTCGGAAATACTTTATAATAATAATAAGAAAAAATTTCATAATAGAAAAGGATTTGTAGTAAAAAAAACCGTAAAAATAATTCTCACCATAAATAGAAGAATTTCCAATAAAAAAAAACTTTTTTAATATTTTTAGTGTATTTATATATTTTGAATGATTTAGCAAGGAAGCAAAAAAAAAAAATGCTTTATTTAGAAAATTATTTAAAAATTCTTAAAAATTAAAATTTATAGAAGAATATTTGTATTGTGAAATTGGATCATTATTCGAAAATCGTAATCTATGTTTTTATACTCTATTTGAACAAATTAAAATTTGATTAGTTGAACATTATTTATCGGCAAAATTGAGAATGAGTTAATTTTATTCTAGTTATAAAATTTTCATGAAAGAATAAATATTTCTAATGGATTACAACCATGCAAATGAATCAATAAAATTAAGGATTAAGATTTAAAAAAGGCTAAGATAAAAAAAAGAAAACGAAGATTTTAAAAGTGAGACTTGCTTAAACAAACTATAGGGGAAAAAATCCTTCGTTTAGTTGAATTTTTACTCAAAAATTATATTCAAAGTACATCTTATTCAGATGCCAATTCCTAATTTCGTAAAGTAATACGTGAAATGAAACCAGATAAATAAAGAAATAAGCATAATTTATTTAAGAAATATATTAAAAGTATTCAGTTTGATGCGATGTGATTACTCTTTTAAAATAGGCTGCATGTTCTAAACTTCTCTAATACAAAATACTAATACGATATACTTGGAATGTAATCTTTAAAATAAAATTAGAAATCTGTTATATATATGTATTCAACTGATTAACTCGTAGCTCATTAAAAGGAAGAATTTTCAATAATAAATAAAAATAATGTTCAGTTTATTTGATACATTTTAGACCACAAATATTAATATTAACTGTAAAGAACAATTCACGCAGAATATTAATGTGGTTTTTGATATCAAAATTACTTTTAACAATATTCGTAAGGAATAAAAGTAAATTATAGAAGCTAAAAGAAAAATATTTTTTTATTTTGAAAACCATTAAGCTTTAAAGGAGAGTTGAGGTAGTTCCAAAATTAGAATTTCAATGATTATATTTCTTTAATAATAAATACCACTTAATAATGTATATTAAAGACTTCGTTTGCTAAAAATTGGAAATTTATTTCGTGCACATTCACACACGCACAGTTATATAATGAAAATTTATTCAAAATCTCTGGAAAGTAATTTTTTTTCCCTAACACCTTTTAGAGGGAAATTTCTTTTAAGGTAATCTTGTGTGTTAATAAAAATTTAACAGTAAAGCAAATACATCAAGAAAAAGAGGTAAAAATATTTTAAGAGATAAAGTTCTTAAAAATAATTTGCATTTAATTTGATTTTACTATTTTTTTTTATTTGTAACAAGAAATTAAGTTTTTTTTTAAATCAAGATCTAAAAATCGTTTTCTCTTCAAAAAATGTCAAATATTTTAGGATATACAGAGATTTTCATGGAAGCACATAATTATATACTCTGGATTTTTTACATCCAAATATTTTTCAAACTGTAATGTATTCTAGTGATAAACTATAAAATCTTGATATTAAAAATAAAAATCAAATGGATCTTTCCATTTATACAAGTCTTAAAAAAAACCAAAGAGATAGCTATATCTTTTTATATTTTATAAAATCGTGTTTCCAAAGATTTGCCAAAAAAATGATTATAGAAAGCTTCTTTTTTTCCTTAAATCAATTACTTAAAATGTACGCTATTTTCACCTTTTTTTCCCCTTTCGAATAGACACACTTTAGGATTTGGTTCTTTTCCGCTTATCGTTTTCTGCATCGAGGCTCCGTGTGGTCTCCTAATTCAATAGAATAAAGTAGCCAAAATTCTTTAGAGGCTACGCTCGAGGTATATCCCATGAATAGAGGTCCGCCGATTTCCCCGGGACAAGTATTACTAAATTTCTCATACTGAAAATGGTTTTTCTTCTCGCCAGGCCTATTTGATTACTATCGACGAAGATGGAATAAAGAAAGTGACGGCAGATCGAATTTCTTAACGTGGGTGGTTTTTAGACGCATAGAAAATTGATACTGTCTAAGATTTCAGCATAAGATGCATATCTCATTACTATAAAAAGAAGCTATTGTGAGAAAGGGACATTGAGTAGGGATTCAAGTACTGTTTTTGTAAGGATTTTCGGAGAATAAGTAGTTTCCTGAATTAATAAGCTTTTTTGGAAAAAAAACTAGTTACATAAAAAAAAAAAAATATAATTAAATCGTTTAAATGAAAAAGTTCTTTTTTCCCCTAAATAACTCGACTCGGACATATAACCTATTTAATGCAATTTATTGACTAAAATGTTAGAATATTAAGTTTTTCTGCTGTCTATTTCTGCCGGATACACGAGAGTTCGCAAATGAAGCTAATAAATCCGATAATTTTGAGTCTTGATAAAATGACGTGGTTGACACCGGAGCTGGCATCCCATTCACACACCTATGTTGAGTTCCGACAGATTTAACAGGCACCCCTTCTACATGATTGGTCTATAATGAAATCAAGACTAAAACATGCTCTTCGGCTAAAATATTAAGAGCCAAGAACGCTCAGACAAAGAAATTAGACAGACAAAGAACGGTCAGTTCTAAATAACAATTTCATTTGTTTGTAGAAAGTTTTCCTGACTACCAATTTCTGCCCCATGCTTCGGTCTGCTAGCCACGTTAATAAAGTATGCCCAGTAATTTTGAACCATGGCCCAATGATGAAGTCGGCACTCGAATTGGCATCCCATTCTTCACATTCACGCAACACTAATGTAAGGATTTTGAGTCTAACGGATTCAGCATGTATTAGCCCCTTTAATCGACAGATATTTAGTAAAATCAGGTCTCGAACACACAGCTAGACAAAAACATCGCCGGCCACAAGTTCCATATCATTACCACTTGATCACCAAGACAGCAACTTAGAAGTTTAATTATCTTGAAATTATGAAAATGAATTTATTAATTTCATTTTGAATTATGAAATGAATTATTTAATTACATGAAATTATGTTCTCAACATTCACATAATATTATAATTTGTAAATTCAATTATAATCGAAAAAGATTTCCATCATGCGGTAATAGGCAAGCAAATAATTTTTGAACTTATAAAAATACCTCTTCTGGAGGTATTCCCCAAAAATAAAATAAATAGTACACTTCTTAATAATATCTCATTAATATAATATATAAGATAATAATTTATTCGATCGCATTCCTTAAACATTTAATGGTTAGTGATACATTATGTAAGATACTATTAAGTCTTTCATTTCTAATAAAAATCGAGTGTATTGAATGAGTTCGTTCGTCTTAATTTCATTGATTGAAACAATACTATCTATAATATTAATCAAATTAATACTGTAAATGATAATTTATATAATTAGTAAATAAAAATATCGATATTGATAGTTACGGATGTCCAAAGTATTACACCATTTTACATTATATTGTGCTCAATAAATTGACCGAACTGCCCATAATGTTATTAACAGTCGAAGTTAAGGTAAAGGAACACTGCCGAATTAATTTTTTTCACTTAAAAGATAAAACAACTTGTCAATATGTCAGGTGCAGTGTTGGTGAAAAATTATATTCTTACAATATGTTTATTGTCGAGTACTTCAATAACATCACTTTATCTTCAACATATTGCTCAACTTCATTAGCATTAATTTTGATTCTACTAAATATACGTCGAGCGTGATTATTTTTCGACTGTTAAACGTTAAAGGCATTAGGTCTCAAACTCTGCTCCAAATGTAAAGTGGAAGTTAGGAGAGAAAATAACAGATTTGTTGATGGATTGATTGTTTAATGTTAAGGAATACAAAGGAATAAAGGCAATTATCACCAAGAAAATGTTCTTTTAATTAATACCAAAGAATTTCACCTTCTGCAAGTACGTCCATCAGCTCTTTGAAAGTAATATTGTAATGTGGATCTATCTTGAGTATGTTCCAGAGGTGATTTCTATGAGATGTGTATTTTCTGTAGGTCAAAATAATATGTTCTAAATTGTTTATATGGTTTCAAGTACTTCTCATTGCATTATCATGTAAATTGAATTTGAGTAAATGCCCATAAATTATGATCGTTTTGCTGAAGATTGGAGTGCTTAGTATTTCCTCTCTTCTGCATTTTGTCTAATTAGATTTTATATCTATGATCGAGATATTCCCTAAAATTTCGAAATATTTTCCGGAATAAAAAAATTTCATTGCCTTTGTAGAAATAAAAAAATCGCATTTCACTCTGTTTCTTAAAATATTGCTATTGGTGCATTTATGGGCAATCCAGTGATGATTGGACTCTGGGGACAGTGGACTTCATTATCGATCTTGAGAGATTTCAGGTTTGTTTCCATTACTTGATTGTGCTTCTCTGCTATGAAATCCGTTGCCAATAACTCTCGAATTGATTTAGTCCGACATCTATACGAAACAAGCAAAAAAGTTTTTTAATATCAATAATCTTGCTTATATATATATATATATATATATATATATATATATATATATATTGGTTTGTTCAGAAGGTTGTTTCTTTGATTTTGGCAGGCATTATTGCAATTGATATACATCCCTTCCTTGTAGAGTTGAGTTTTGCTAAGGACAGTTTCCATTTGAGTCATCGTCTGTCTCGTGTTGAGTGGCGAGTCTCGTTGAGACGTGCGTCAGAGCCGGAATATCTCTAGCCATGATTTTGAGTGCGTTTTGTCTTAGTTAGACTTACAGAGGCAGGTGTTTTGCGTCGGGGGCATATGCAATCAGTAGGTATAGGCTGTGCTGCCATCTAGTGTTCAAGTCCTGAGTCACCACTTCGGCCGCGAGTGGTTTTCCGAAAGAATGGTGGGGGAGAGAGTTGATAACCTTGATGCGGCAGCGTTGTTTCGAACCCTGGACTAGTGGGTCTTAAGTTGACGGTCCTACCAACCAGGCTGAAAAGATATCTCATCTGGCTGGTTGAGTAAGGCCTTTTAACTTCTAACTTTGTTGTACAAGAGAATCGCTTCAATACTATTGATATTAATCCTAGAAGAAGAAAGAAACCCATACTACTGACTGATCAATAACATTTCTTGTTACTTCATATTTTTTGATAAAACTAAAAAAAGAACATATCAGTATCTTCAACACAGTTTCAGATATGGTATTTTTAATGCAATCCAAACTGAAACATTAGTTTTAGTTTTGATATCTAGAAAAACGTGTTGAGTAGAGTAATTACATTGAAAATTATGATAAATCTCTTTCTTCGGATAAATTCATTGATTGTTTATTAACGCTTCATTAAAAAGCAACATGAGGCCTTTCAGCGACGGATCATGCGGTTGTGAACTACGACTAAGGAGCGATGACGATTCCAGAGTTTTGAATCTCTCTTAACTTCCGCACTAAACAGCTTCATTACATTGAACCACGACTAGCTGATAGTGTATCAGTCCCACTGCAAGTGTCTTTTGCAAAATCAGGACTTAAACCCACTTCTCTACTGAAAGAATGCCAGCCGCGAATTCTCGACCATGACCACTGGGCTACCATGCCAATTTTAAGAGCTAATAAATTCCAAGAATTGTATCAGATGCAAGTTAAGCCTTAAATCTTCTTCGTCAGTTTCTTTACCTTTGCCGTTCATAGTTGAAATATTAAAATTTAATTCCTTACATGTTGTTGTGACATGTAGAGGAGGTAAAAGAGCTTCACGACCAGCCATTATCAAATTAAGTATTTCATTCAATTCAGGATTCAGGGAGATCTTCGTTTGGAATAAAGAAAGCTAATGCAATAAAATTGTAATGAAAAAAATTATTTTTTATTTTTATTTTTCAATCGTTCTCTTCAGAATAATGGTAACAAAACCTTATTTGCATCATTAAATTACTTATATTAAAAACAGAAGTTATTTGAACCTAAATTGAAATGATATTCATTACTTATATGGCTTAACGCCCTATTAGTTAATAAATGTTTCCCTAACTTTTAAATAAATATGTCCGCGGTTTTCTATAAAATGTTTAACCCTTACATATTACTTCAAAAAATCTAGAAAAGAGTTATTATAATAACTACATTAAAATTTACTGAGAAGAGGATCTCGATTAGTATTTAAAATAATATATTACAATAGAATTGAAAATAATATAAATCAAAATTATAATGAATATGAATATTTTACAAGATGGACTAAAAAGAAATGGAAGATACATATGAGATTATTTATTGAATTCTGATTACAAATATGAGGAAGAAACTGGATATTCTTATAAAAAATAAAATACAAATTATTATTAAAACATTTAATGTCTCAAAAAAATAAAACAACAAGAAATAAAATAATGAAAATAATCTTTCGAAATTAGTCTTTTACTCTCGTTTAACGTTTTATTTTATGATATTTAACCTAAAACAAAGTTTAAAAATATTCACAGAAAACTCATTTCGAATTCTTCAACAACCCTCAAATATCAATGTTAAATAATAAAGGGACTTTCACATTTCATGAAGTAAATTTTTCATCTAAATCTCACATGGAAATAATTAATTATATTTTATTTTAATTTATATATATATATATATATATAAAGACTTATTATACATATTTTCTGACAGCGATACTTCTTTAGATTATAAATATCAATGTTACTAATACTTTTTACATTCATTGCAGATACATCCTTTCATGTAATAAAATACTAAATTTTTAAGATTGTTTTTTAAAATTCTTTACTTCACACTAAGATCTACATTGTATGATATAACTATGTAATATGAAGTTAAAAGCAATATTTTTAATGTTACATTTGTTTCAAATTATTTGCCATATGTTTTCGATAAACTTTAACTAGCATTTTAGAATGTCCAAATCACTCTTTTGGAAAACGGTTTTGTGAACAAAGTTATACATAAATTATTTCCAATGAATTGAAGACACTTTGAGGAAGATATTGATATTGATATATTTTATAAGTAAATCCTCAGGAGCAAGGCACACTCACATACAAGACTGGTAAAAAAATATTACTTATTAACAACATTCTCAACAATAACTAGTCATGCATTGGGTTTATATTCTTGAATGTATAATGAAATAATGCAACAATAATTTTTGCTATATTTTGAAAAGAATACCAGTTTTATTAGAAATTGCAGTTCCATAAGAATTTTGTAGACGAAATCTTTCTTAACTACCTTTTATATAGGATTTTAACAGTTTCCTTGATTCCTCCAAATCATTTTAAAAAATGTACTTATGCATGACTATTACATAAAGAAGGTAACATTCTTGAAAAAGCTCTAAAAATTACAAAAGGCGCTTGGGAAAATTAAAGCTTCTACTTCCAGTAGACAGAAAACCGTTTCCAGTTCTCGAAATTTTCAATCAATTAAGAAATGAAGTTGAAGATTACCTGATAGTATCAATAGAAACAAAATTCAAAGATTTAATTAGTTTAGGATTCCAGTAGTTTATTGTCCACTTAAATCTCTAAGAAATGCAACATTTTATTGAACACCGACTTTTAAAAGTACACAAATATCATCTACTGCTTTTAAAATAATATGAAATAATTATTCTAAATGCTTACATACGAGTCCATCTCTTTTTAATACATTAAATCAACCAATACACACAAACAAGACTTTGCTTCCTTCCCTACCTTTTTCTCAAATATCTAATTTTTGTATAAATTTATAAAATTCTTTAACTCCTTGATTGGCGAGAAACCTCGATCAAGTGACGAGGACGACTCCTGATCGGGCCCCCTCCCTCTCTAAACTTCTCCACCACGCTTTCAGGGTGACCTCCACTAGATGTGACGTGCATAAGCCCCGCTTCACTGGGAATATTTAGTGACAACAAGACTTAACGTTAACGGCTCCGACCGCGAGTTCATGACCATAAACACTAGGCTAACGCAGCCACGACGAACCAGGGCGGAAATCCTCATAGAGTTCTAACAATCTTTAGAGTTGTTTCTTAAATTCATTACATACATAGATTTTTGCTATATATTTTAACAACTTTTATCATATAAAATTTTAATTGGCTCAATAATTCATAAGAATCCAATTAAATTAATTTTTAGATACTAGTTGGTTTTAATTACAATTTCCGACCGAAAATACCACTTAAAGATTTAGAGATCAGCAACCCAACATCGACGCTGATAAGAGGACTTCAGGAAAAAGCAACCCACGGTGGCTGCTTTTTCCTGAAGTCCTCTTATCAGTGTCGATGTCAGTGCGACACTTGTCAAACCCGGGTGTTCACTCACCTGTAAAAATATCCCTTCCGATATTGCCTCATCACTCGGCTAACGGAAGACATTGATGAAGTACGTGATGGATCAGAGCAGAACTGATGACTATCGCTTATGCCACCCAAGCTCTTAGAGGTGGTCCGATTTTTTTTCTTTGAACTAATGAAAGCGTATTGCAGCATTCGTTTTTTGAATTAAGTGCTGAAACTGCAGTTTGGTGGAAAGAAGAAATTGCGATAACGTTCGGAAGATTTTGCTACAGATATGTGTATTAATGCTATAGATATCGGGAAGTTTTTCTAAGGAGACATATCTCTTACCTCTCATAGTATACTCTCGTTTTCTTATACTATGAGAGGTAACAGATTTAGAACAGAATCGCGTGTAAGGGTAAATTAATCATTTTTTTAAAAATGTAAAAAGGTATTTGTGTATTTACGGTCCCCTCATAAAACGACAATGATCGGTTACGTGACTGGGACGGGATATTTGTCTCCTGATGCAGCATCTAGGGGTGCCAAAATTTTGCAATGAAATGTTTTCCATTCTTACATGCACAAAATAAATAATTCAAGATAAAAAAAAAAACAACGTTTTTACATGGTGGCAAATTTTATTAAAAAAAATATTTAAATATTAGTTAAAATTTTGTAAAAAAAAACCTCATATCTCTCTCTTTTTTAAGATCACTCTCTCTGCGAAATTCAATTTATCTCCCATAGATGGTGCCAGGTTACTACACAAATTACGTTTCTAAAAAAATTATTGAAATACTAGTTAAAACTTGTCGCAAATGTCTAAGTATTGCAATGTTAGGCGAATAAGAAAGATTCCCAAAGTTCCAAAGCTCTGGCTTGATGGGAAGTTGGTTAAATTAACGATCGAAAATTTGATGACACACACACACACCAAGTGAAATTCAGAAAAACGTCTTAATAAAAACATTCGCATACTCTGTCCGTCACTCTAACAATTTGAGACCGCAGTTACCTGGAACTTGCTGCGCGACTCTCTTCTGCAACAGCGCCAGAAGTTAAAATGTCTTACTAACTATCCCGAATAGGGCGTTATCTATAGGGATCCACTGGTCCAGGGTTCAAAACAACGCAGCACTCCAAAGCCATGGTCGACAATGACACTGTCCCCCACCACGAGATCAGAAAAAACACCGACCGCCGAAGTAGTGACTTAGAACTTGAACACTAGATGGCAGCACAGCCTATAACAACTGACTGCATATGCTCCCGACGCAAAACACCTGCCTCTGTACGTCTAACTAAGACAACTGCACACAAATCACGACTAGTGATATTACGGCTCTGGCGCACGTGTCGACGTGACCCGCCACTCAATACGAGACAGCCGATGACTCAAATGGAAACTGTCCCAAGTAAAACTCAATTCAACAGGGAGGGGACGCAATGCAGTAATATCAATTGCAATAATGGATGAAAAGAAATCAAAGCAACCTTCTGTACAAAGCAATGTTTATCTTCGTATCATCGGGATGATACTGGAGGTGGAGTATGCAACTACTCTATTCTACAACAGCGCTAGAAGTTAAAACGCCTTATTAACTATCCCGAATAGGGTGTTCTCTTTCGCCAGTTGGTTTAGGCATGACAAAAAACGACCGATCACTAGTCCAGGGTTCGAAACAACGCTGTCGCATCAAGGTCATCTATTCTCTCCCCCCCCCCCTGTGTGGCCTCGGGGGGGAAAATCGGCGGCCACAGAAAGCTCATGGTCGGAAATTCGTGCCTGACGTTGTTCCAGTCGAGTCACAGGGTCGAGCACTGATATCACTAAAGACCCATCGTGAAGTGAAGCTAATGCATGTTTAATCTGGTACAGATTAAATTTTTAAAGGTGAATACAATTTTTATTGATGAAAACAACTTTTAACACACTGACTGAAAAAAAGAGTATTTAAAATAC
The DNA here is from genome assembly GCA_019974015.1 of Nephila pilipes. Lineage (NCBI taxonomy): Eukaryota > Metazoa > Arthropoda > Arachnida > Araneae > Nephilidae > Nephila > Nephila pilipes. The sequence continues at coordinate 166,240 of BMAW01064803.1, read as the reverse complement.
TTATTCCTAATTTACTAATTAATAAAATACTTATTTTATTAATAGCAATAAGTAACTTTATTATGCTAAAGTGTAAGAGAAATTCATAGTAAAATGACCAAAACGCACTGATTTACATCGAGTCGAAAAAGTATGCTACAATGTGCAATTTTTGGAGATGAAATGCTATTATGTCTCCTTAAATGTGTGATGAGCAAGTTATAAACTCTTAAACTAAAATAAAGATCAAATTATTCGAACTTATCCTTACTTTCCCCCCTCCCCAAACGATGAACATCAGAATTACAAATTTAATATCAAATAAAAGCAACAATTTATCATTTCTAAGTGATTCTTCGAGTCATCGTTACAAATGAGTATTTGGTTTATTTAATAGAAATATTTTTTTAAAAAAAAGGTGTAAGAAACTTTCGAAAGTACAAGATACATTTTTTCAGAATTGTCTCGGGTTTTTGTTTTATCAAACCAAAGCAAATCACTGCTGTTCATATACTCAGAAGTTTTCTATTTGGGGTCAACATTAACTCCAATTTCCATTATATGGAATTTTTATTTTATCTATAAAGAAAATTGTTGAATTACAATAGTTGGCTTTTGTAAAAAATTTATTATTATGGCAAATTCTGTTTCAATTTTCGAAGAGGGGTGGGTAGAAATGATGTGTAATTGGCAATGATGTATTTTGAAATTAGTAATGTAAAACATATACAAAATTTTAAGACCTGAAGTACCTACTAAATTTCACATTGTGACACATTGTTTAAATACTTTTATTACAAAAGCAAGTAAACTATTTCACAAAAAATCATTGATAATTTTAAAAATACTGCTGAAGTTAAAAAATAGTTCTGAAATTATCAAGTATATTAAAAACAAGGCAATTTACTCTACCCATAGTTATAATTTTGAAGATTTATTTCATTCTATAAATATAGATAATCTAGTTAGGGTACTTTGAATTATGTTTAAGAGTTATAATATAAAAAACTTATTTCTATAATAAAATATATAAATATTTAATTAATTAAGTATTTATAGAAAATTACAATAGCTTAATAATAAAATATATAAACAAATTAAAGGTATTCCACAAGAGACGTAACATAGCAGCTAGTACTAGCTTAGCTAATACCTATTTATATAATCACGAACAGAACTATATAAAGAATTTTTTTAATTTTATTTGAATATATAGATGACTTCATTACTTTAAAGGTAATTTAAACTTTGTACATCAATCGAATTTACCTTTTTATTCTCTTTATTTAAATTTAATTAAAATTAATAATAATAAAAGGAAACTGAATAGTTAGATATTAAATTAAAAATTATTGAGAGTAAAATTGGAAATAATTTTGAAAAAAGAGAAGCTTTCAAATTTCAAGTGGATAGTATATTCTTCTGCAATACAAATAATCACTGCTTAATTTTCAAAAATATTATTATTAATTATGCTCTACATAGTTAAATATTGGTTACGAATGAATTAGATGTTTTTGATAATTTTGAAAAAGTTTTAATTACGGTTTTGATGCTTATTTGCCTATTAGTTCTTCAAAAACCCATTTAGAAGATGACAATTATAAAATAGAATAAATAATTTTATGCAATATTTTAAGAAATCAAGTTAACAGTTTTTAATTTTACATGGATAATGCATTATATCTTACATTTTTGATTTAAAATTTTAATTCTATCTGAAGAGAGACAATAGATGGAGTTAAAAATTTTGTTTCGACATTTAATTATCTAATTTAGAAGTTAATTGAAATTATAAATTTAAATTAAATTAAGTATTCTTTAAAAAAATCCTTTTAAAAAATTAACAATAATTGCTTTTTTGTGATAATTTTTAATGAAGTTTAAACAATTTTAATTACTTCTAGTGGAACATTTTAGTCAGTCATTTGTAATATTCTTTTTGGGAGATATTATGAGTTTTGTAATAAGAATTTAATTTTAATTTATTTCTATGCTTTTTAATAAGTTTTGTATTCGTGTAAAAATTTAATTTAGTTTAGTTGTTATTATCTTCATATGTATTTTATTTTGTATTCACAATTATTTCTCCTCTGAAATTTTTGAAATTATTTGTTCTCGTTCTTATTATTTGTAGTTTACCAATTTTAAAAACTCTGCTGGTCATTAAAATTGCAACACCACGAATTAAAGCAAATGCAAAAAACAAAGATATTTATTGTACTTAAACAGTACGGTATGATGACAAAATGATTAAATTTGCAAGCAGTTTGGGGATTTACAGGGGTGCAAAATTAGTAGAAACAGCTACTACCCTTGACGGCTAAAACGGCACTTACTCGGTTGGGTATGGAGTTGAACTGGGCTTCTTCGATGGCAGAAACGGGTAATTTATTTCATGCTGCTTCTAGTCTATATCCCCTTTCATCAACCGTATTAGCTGGAGAAAAGGATGAACAGTCTCTCAGACACCTGAGACCAGATGTTTCCGATGGGTGACAGATCTGGAGACCATGGGGACCAAAACAACAATCGAATGCCCTGTGTATCGAGGAAGGTCAGAACACGACATGTAACATGTGATTTGGCATTATCTTGCAATAAGATAGCGTTTGTCAGACCTCGAAGGTAGGGCACAACCACTGGACGTAAGATGTCAGTAATGTACCTACTGGGAATCCCGCTCATCACACGCTTTTTTTTGTAACTATTTTCGCAGACATGCGCAGTGATGACAGTATGACGAGCTCTTCTTCCCATACTCCTCTGCGAAAGGAGAAATTAGTTATATAGAAATGTTTTGTTCGGATTAGATTAGGCACGCAATCGCTTGTGAAATTAACGATGACTTTGTATATAACTTATATATGACTTGTAATTTAATAGAATAAATGTAGTAATATAGAAAACCGAATGGCGTTCGTACAATGTTTTTGGCAAGTAACAATTTAGAGATGCTTTCCGGCAACATCCACAGATCAAATCTGGGACTTTATGGGTAAGAGTAAATTTTCTCTTACATTTTGATTGTTTTAGTAACATAGAACCAAAAGTATCCGATCTGCTTTTAAATTACCATTGGTCCGAAATAGAGATGTGCGTGTCATGTACCCAATGGCTGCCTAAACCATCACACCAGATGCAGAGCCCCTATGCCGACATTGAATGCTAGCAGCCGAAGAGTGGTCTTCTCGGAGCCTCCAGACACGTATACGGCCAGCAGAATATTGCACGTAGAATCGAGACTCACCTGAAAAGACGACATTGGACCGCTCCTGTATCCAGCTTTGTAGTTCGGAGCACCAGAATCACCATCTTTCTCTGTGCTTTTGCAAGGGAAGCAGAAGTAATGATCGCCATGCTAACAGTTAACGCTGCTGCAAGGATTGTCGAACCGTACGAGTGAATACTGGGCGTGCAGCAAACATGCCCATTTCCTTGAAAATGGTCCGTGATGTAGTCGTATGGTTTTGCTGGGTCGACCTTACATTATGTTTTTCCTCTCGAACGTTAGCCAGGGGAGGGCGTGGAGTACCAGCATGCCTTTCAGTATGACCCTCAGCAACCCATTGATTTCATATTCGCATGAAAGTGGTTGGAATTCAACCAGTGAGACGGGCAATATATCACAGAATAATAATCCACAATTTCGACAGGCAACGATTCTGCCTCTATCGAATTCTGACACTTGCTGTTTAGCATTTCTTCTTATTCTAAGCATAACACGATTTTCGAGCTAACTCAGACCTTACAAAGCGCTTTCCGAATAAGAAATCTACTACACAACTTTTCTGTTATGCAGTGCTTCAGATACCGTTTCTCTCTCTTAACTACGTCATCGAAATGCGCTAAAATACTAATCATTTGACATTCCAACCTATTCTTCATTTCATGTGATTTAATGTTCATCAGATCATTTCTTCCTGATTTTGCAATTTTAATGGCCGAGCAGTAAAAAAAGTAATTGTTGAATATGATGACTTGGATCCAATATAAGATGTTTAACCACACCTTTCTGCCTCAATCCTGAAAGAGCAAATTAAATTACTTCGTATTCTTTCTTATTTTTCTTAAAGTATCCGTACACCTCTAAAACGTCATTTTTGTCAAAATTTTCAATTTTCTAATTTTAATGTCAGTTTAAAATTCAAACTTTTTTTTCTTTCTGATAGTGTTTGAATTTTGCTTATACCTTATTTAGAACTTAACCTACAGGGATTTGAATTTTACTCGGTGGCTAATCTTTGAAACCGGAAGAGCATGTCTGCAGACAGGAAGTTGGAAGAAATGCTTGCTTACATTTTTATTTTTCAAAATATCATTTATGTGAACAATGATACAAAATAAATAAATTTTAAAACATGAATCTGAATTTTCAGAATGTTTGAAAATATATATGGCAACAGGTTTTTAAATACAATTTTATCTTGAATCTGGCAAGAAAAGAGAATTGTTATTGTTTGTTTACATCTGTTTTGGTTTCTGTTCTCATTGTTATAAGTCCCTGTTTAGGATTTTTTTTTTATTGCTGAAAAGCTCAATTATTTTCGTTTAAAATGGGAAATGCAAAAAAAGAAGAGTTAGAGTTAAAAGAAAACGACAATTTTGTGGTAATGGTTTTACCAAAAATGATTCCAAATATAGTACTATAACTACTAATGCCATTGCTTTAAAATTGAACATTTCTGCCATTCTCGATGAAGAAATTGCTGAATATGAAAATAAACCAGTAATTGGTAATAGAGTTATTGACATAGAACTCCTTTTATGTTCAATTTTGCAGCTTTGTTGCCCTAAATGCTTCCATGATGGTTTGCTGTTACAAGAAGACTCCAGGTATGGATTGTGTTCAAGTAATATGAATTTGTAGTAAAATATAAACATTGTGACTTTTGCACAAGTTTTTACAGCTCGAAGAAAACATTAAACAATCCTGAGATAAATGCAGGATTTGTTTATGCCACGAGACAAATTGGAAAAGGTTTTTCTGCTGCATATAAATTATGTGCTACATTAAATTTACCCAGGCTCAGTAAAATTGCATACACAAGTCATGAAAATTAACTTATGTCTATGATTTCAGAAGTAAGTGAATTGTCAGTGTAAAAGGTGGCTAATGAAGTTTTGAGTATGTATTCTTCTAAAAATAAATTAGCTGAATGCGGTGTTTCTGTTTTCGGAACATGGCAGCGTAGAGGTTACACTTCTATGAATGGGTGTGTTGCTGCTTTGTCAATTGACACTGGCAAAGTAGTGGACATTGAAAAAATGTCTTCATATTATCCGACCTGCAGAAAGCTGTCAAAAATGCCTAAAGGTATTGTATCCGAGACACTTGAAGCAGATCATGAGTGCCAAAGCAATTTTACAGGTTCTGCGTTAAAAATGGAAGCTGTTGGTGCAAACAGGATCTTCAAACAATCAATTGTCAAACGAGGTTTGAAATATTCACGCTATTATGGGGATGGGGAGTCTAAAGGCTACATCAGTGTGCAAGACACATATGGGAAGGATACTGTGACGAAACTGGAATGCATTGGGCAAGTCCAGAAAAAAGTAGGTGCCAGATTGCGCAAACTGAAATCGATAAATCAAAGTTTATCTGGTTAAACTCATAAAGTGTTAAAAGTTTATTTGCTTACTTAGCTAGGTAAACTTACTGATTTTTTTTATTAACATATTGCACAATTACTATGGAATCGCTGTTCGAAGTAATGTCGGCAATCTACTCAAACTTCAATAGAATGTTATTGCGACATTGTACCATTGTTCGTCGAGTGGCAAGAAACCAATGCATGGGCAGTGCCCTATCGGGAAAGATAGCTGGTGTTATTATCAGCAAGCACTGTCATGCGGCAAAAGGCCCAAAGAAAAGTATAATATCTTGTCAAATGAAATACTAAATGTAATTAAACCAACATACTTAGAACTGTGTTCTAAAGAACTTCTGTCGAAGTCCCTTCATGGTAAGACACAGAATGTCGATGAATGTTTTAAGGGCATTATTTGGCAGAGGGTACCGAAAGATCTTTTTGTGTGCCTTAAAATTTAAAAATCTGATGCGCTGAATGCTGTCATACAGTTTAATGAAGGGTACAAGGGCTGTGTTGATCATTTTAAGGAAACGTAATGTAACGCCAGGTTATTTTACTTTAAAACCATACAAACATTTTGACAGTTGTCGAATTTTCGATGCTGAGCGTCATTCAACACCAAATGTAAAGCAGTGTCGAAAAATACTAAGAGCTCATAGGAGAAAAAAAATTAATGTATTAGAAAGCAAAGAAGGTGTTATTTATAAATCAGGGGTATTTTAAATATATTTTATTATGTTTATTATTAAAAATTGCATTTGAAAGTTTGTTTTTAATTTTTCTCAAAATGAGTTTTATCGACATATTTACATATGGCAACGTAGATACCAGAAAAAGTTATGAACCAAATTAATTTAAATTTTGCAAGCATCTTCCTTATATAGTTTTTAAAAATCCCTACTACTTTCATGGTTTTAAATTTGGTATATTTTTAGTAACAAGTACTAGCCCCAAAAAATGTTATGATGAATAAGATAAAATTGACAGAATAATGATATTTTTGTTTACTTTTGAGTTATGAGCGTTATTCTGATAATCAATTGATGTACTTTTTTCACCATGTTTTCCACTCCAAATTTTTTTTTTGAACTAAAAGCAGATTATTAATTGTGTTTTTCATAGTTTTAGGTAATATTTAGCATTAAAAATATTTTGATAGCAACTATCAATGTATTTCAAAAAATTTTCTTCGAAGGTGTACAGATATTTTAATTGTTTCAAATTTACAAAACTTTTTTTTATCTTATTTGTTTGCATATTCCTATGATTTTAGAGTTCATAATTGAATCATAACTCTTAACACGCAAGTATTTACTTAATAAATATTTTTATTCATGTGTTTTTTATATCTTGTAATAATTATTTCTTGAGGTATTAGATTGCATATATGACGTCTACTCAATGTTTGTTGTTAAAAAAGGAAAGGAGTTCTTAAATTTAAAACTTAACAAATATTTTATTTTGGGACTAAAAGTTTTACAGCGCTACCAGGGATGCTTACTGTTATTACTCCCTCACTGTTTCCTCTTTCACACTATTCTCATACATTTTTTTCTCCCTCTTCACGGGCGATATTTCTTGCTTCACGTAGAGGAGGCTTCGGAATCAATGCTCGGGGGGATGGGAACACTATACTTCCCTATCAAGCTCTGTCGTTACATTTGCTTACAAATCAAATTCAGTAGCTGAAACCCTTAAGATTAACACTCATAATATTCACATAAAACAAAATTAGTTCATAATCATGAACAATAAATGCACGAGAAGAATTATCATAAAAATAAACAACCTTTAAACCCTTTAAGGATTTCAAAAAAAGCCAAATATAAACTATCATATCATCAAATCATATTTCAAACTATGTTTCTCAAGTTCACTTCCTTCAAATCATTATGAAAAGTTATAGTATAAAAATAAAAATATCAAATTCATATATTTCAAATTACTAATTTCATATTCAAAACAACAAATTCGTATCTTCCAAAGCATTAATTTCATTCATGTGTATTATTATTTATTTAAAACGCTCAGAACAAAGAGTTCACTTACGCATAGAAAATACTTTCCACTCATAGATTAAAAAGTCTAAGAATGGTTCAAACGGAAAATATCAAAAAGAAATTATTTAACATCAGACAATAATTAACCAGTTTCAAGATCCTTATTAATTAAGACATGTTAACATGTTTAAGAAATCTCTTTCTTAAATAATTTTCAAACAATAGTTCTCAAATGAATCATTAAATAATTCTCAAATTAACAAATCTATAATTTTCCAATTAACCCTTTATTAATCCTCCAATTAATTATTCAATAATTCTCCAACTAATCATTCAATAATTCTCAAATTGATTGTCCAATAATCGTAAGGAAATATTCGAATATTGCATGAAAATAAGTAATCAGTGAAATCCTTAAAACACTAAATTTCAGATTCAATTTTAGATAAAAGTTGTAAAATTAAAGCAGGACTTATACACATTGGAACTTCCCCAATGAATCACACACAAAACATAGAAAAATAACTTCTGAATAACACAGTAAGGAAGATACAGTCCTATAATTTAGAGTTCCTTTTTTTTTATGTAATGTTTTATAGCATATATCAAGCAAACAACAATAAAAAAGTTCTCACTTTTAGGATTCTTCAGGTCACCCCACATGAGGGGGAAAGGGATCAAAATGTCATTTTCATAACAGCGGTTTGTTCCATTGTCTATCACTTCGGGGTTCGTTACACAGGAATCCAGTTTTTGCTTCCCCACCTTGTCTTTGTCAGACCTTGGCAGACTCGATCGGAATTCAGCCGGGCACCGACATGAGCAGAGGGGGCACCTGTGGGTTTTCTTCTATTGTGTTTTACGCACATTTGCAGTGGTCATCAAATATCTTCCATTTCCTTTTCGTGACTTAAAGGTTTTTGTGGTTCCCAACGAAGGGGGATTTTGGTCTGCTTCCCTTTGTCACCAACCACAGGTGTTAGAAATTTTGAAATGTCTTCATAAGTTATCCCTACGTGTCCTCCCATGTCCTTAATGAAGGGGACACTTGACCTCCACTGTGCATCCTGATATGGTGTTATCTCCTAGCGACAATGACATCACGTTTTCTCTTTCTATTAGTTTCCCATTATCTCGTGGTTGTACGATATTTCGTCTTTCTTTCAAAAGGGGGACATTTTCTGTTTCTTCATTCACCACTCACTGTCTATTTCACATAGAAGCATTTTTGTATGAGTTTCCTTCTACTCTTCTTCTTTCGATCTGTGTAATAAAATCTTATTCTTTACGTCCCTCCTTTTCCCGCATCCGTCTCAAGTGTCTCAAATTCTTTTCTAGACGATCAAGTTTTTCATTTTCATTGCTTCCCTTTTCTTTTATTAGATCTTGTTCACTGTTTTCACATTCAGTTTGATGCATTTCTTCTTTCTCTTCATTTAAGCCACAGATTTCATTCTTTAATTCTTCTAACTGATTGGGCAGATGCGAATTTTCCTTTTCCTTGGAATTAAGTTGCATCTATAGTACTTGATAATGCTTTTTCTTTTTCTCCAATAATTACACCTCGTTCTCTTATAACTTGAAATAACCTCTTATTTTCTTCTTGAACTCTTGCTAACTTCTAATTTGTTTTCTTCAATTCAGAAACAATTTCTTCATGTTCTTTTTCGAGAGATATCCGCATTTCTTCTTGTTCTCTTACAACTTGAGATTCAAGTAACCGCTACAAGACTATCACTTTTTCCTTTAATTCTTTTCTCAATATTCCTTGTCGTTCAAGCTCTCTCTGACGAAGCACTTCTTCGTTCTAACCGGAGTTTTCCCCCCTCTGAGATAAGAATGTAATATAAACCTCTCTTAAATTATGTAATATAAAACTTCTTTCTTTTTTTCTATTTCTTTTGCCATTGCCCCTCCCCTTTTCTTCCCTTTGCTCCTCCTCTACCCTCTCTTCACTAATTGAGCCAAGAAAACTGGCGGATTCTTCATCTTTCAAGAATTCTTTACTATCCGGTAATTTCTGCTTTAATTCCGCATTCTTTAAGCTATCGTGAGCTATTTCACTTAATTCACTTACTACGTATAACAAATCCATCTTTTTCACGTTCCTAAACATATGATTATCGATCAATTCTTTCACATACTCTTCCTCATATGCTTCAGATTTCAAAATTACATCCTTCAATGCAACGCTCGTCATCTCTGAGACGTTCTCAATGCCCATTTCTTGAGCGACAAATTGCAAACCCTTTATTCTTTTCCCACTCGCTAGGAAAGCCATTGTCATTCGCAAAACCAAGGAATCAGAATTTTTCAAAATTCACTCAATTCCAATCAAACTCAAAATTCTCTATATCTTACAAGACTACGCCAGTGTGACGTTACCTCAATCTGTCGTTAATATAGTGAAATGAGTTTCTACTTTTAAAACTTAACAAATACTTTATTATGGGACTGAAAGACTTATAGCGCTACCAGGGAGGCCTATTGTTACTGCTCTCTCTCTATTCCTCGTTATTCCTTATTCTGATACATTCTTTTCTCCCTTCTCAAGGACGGCATTTCTTGCGCCATGAAACAGAGGCCTTCTGAATCATTGGCGGGAGGAGGGGAACACTACGTTATACAATACATTTTTTTTATAATATAGATTCAAGAAAAAATACAAAGGAAATATTTTCAATATATTTCATGCAAACAATGTTTCATAGTCATGCCAACTATGTTGAAAACATTTTAAAAATCTTCATTAAAATCCTTAACATTTCTATTGCAAAACCTCTTTAAATTAAAACGTTTTTCTGAATTTCACTTGGTGTGTGTGTGTGTGAGTGTGTGTGTGTGTCATCAAATTTTCGATCGTTAATTTAACCAACTTCCCATCAAGCTAGAGCTTTGAAATTTTGGGAATCGTTCGTACTCGCCTAACAATGCAATATTTAGACATTTGCGACAAGTTTTAACTAATATTTTCTTTAATAATGCAGTTTAGCCCAAACACTTGGCGCGATTTCAAAAATTGGCACCAAACTTGGCGATTGTTGTTTTTTTTTTTTTTTTTGCTGAGCGTTAAATGTGAAACAGGAAATACATTTGGCAAAATACTGCCAGTCATTCTTGTCGCCAAGGGTAAACCTTTCCTGAATTTGGTTCCCATTTTTTTTAATGAATGACTCTGACTTTCAAATGCATGTTTGAATTTATGTGATTCATGAATTTCTTAATATGCTCAAATGTATCTTTTAGTAAATTTAAAGTTAAAATAACTAACAGTTTTAACTAATATTTCAATAATTTTCTTTAATAAACTTTGCTACCATATAAAAACGTTATTTTTAAAAACGTTGGTTTTTATATCGAATTATTTTACCTTTTACATTGCCCTGGTATGGGGGTTAATACAAAAGGCGTAAACACTTAAAAAAGACGTATATTATAATTTACTCTAGTTGAAATATTCGAATGAAGTATACATATTTATGTGTTGATAGTGTTCCGTAATCAAGATCTAAATCGTAGGAAATATTATGTTTGTGTCAAATCTATATCCATTCTTCCTTACAAAATAAATAAATAAAAACTAAAAACTTAAATAATAAGCTACAAATTAAATAGTGATTTGGTGATATTTTTACATATATAATTAATCTGATAGCTATTCATAATAATTAATGCAATATAATGAAGGATATAACCTAAATCAAAATTAGAAAGTTCATAGTTACTCGTAAATAAAATTCCGATAATTACTAAGTGTTGAAAACTCCCATTTTTCTTTGCATATGATAGAAGATGCCACATTGTGGGGTACGTTTGCTGTTCTCTCCGCGTAGGGATACAGAGAAAATTCTAGTAGGCTGATAGATAATGAAAAAAGTGTGCTCTGTCGAGCAAGATTTGTCAATAATTAAGCGGCAGTATATATTTGTATAAAGAGAATAGTATGTTATAATGTGTATACTAGTTTTCATAAAATTCATTTTTATAACAAAGAATCTAATCTAGAGACTGACAATTAAATGGCTGTCAAATATTTCAGTCATGATAATTTTCGTAAGTAGTTGCAAAGTTTAATACTTCTAAATTTTTTCCCGAACGTAAAAATTTTCTGACTGACAAAAACGCTTAATATAGAGTATATGTTCAACTCTTACACAGTTTTAATAGTTAACAAAGAATAATTTTAAAAGTTATAGAAATAGAATGTGTATTGGTAATTGTTCGTAATATCAGAATCATATTGATACTAATCTGCCCCCCCCCCCCCCCGAAAAGAAGAGAACGCAACAACTAGTGTCAATTCTAAAGAATATTCTAGATTTAATTTTATCGGAGATTTTATTTTACATAGGCGTCTGCTCCGGATTCTAGTATTCTAAAACCTACTTCATCAAGAGACTTATTACACTTGGCAAGGTAGCCAGGAAGATGTATACATTCAAATCAAAAAACGACAGACTAAAAAGATTGCCTTCTCACATTGTAACAGAGCCCTCATCAGTTTCAATTGGCGCAATAATCAATTTTGTTTGTTTGGCTTAACATCGTCCGGCTGCTTATTTTTGTAAAATTTTAAAAATAGGCAATATCTTTTGTAATTTTGATCTATATTCTGGTGATAAGTGGACACCGGTAACAGCCCCTTACTCTCCACACCTATATAATGCTAATATGAGGAATTTGAGCATTGATATATTTAGCAGGCATGTAACATCGATAAACTTTTATTTTTATTAAAAATTTCAGTCATTTACTTATAACTTTGTATGGTCTTCTACAAGCATTTTACTGTAAATTGTTTCACAATATTGTGATTTCTACGGGATATCATCCTGACAAAAAATAATTGATCTACAGTTTTTATTTAATAAAATGCATTTAAATCAAGTTTTAAATAAAACAATAATTAAATAATTGTAATTTTTCTTAAAAGAATGCGCAAAAAATACTTTGTATGAAGTGCAAAATTAAAATATATGCATACATCAATTATTATTTATGTAAGAAGTTTGGTTGTGTAAATAATTAAAAACAACTCCATTGGATTATAAGAACAGGAGGCACTAGCGCATATATAAATATTATATTCTTCCTTTTCATTTATTTATATATCGTATGAATCAGGGAATTAAACTGGTGACCGTTCTAATTCTCTTGAGCGGTCTGTGATTATGCTATGTTGTACAAAACGATTTGCACTTATAGATCGTTAGAGAAAATCAACTTTTTTAATTTAAAATATTTCTTTCATTTAAGATAAGCTCTATAATTTCGGACTTCCTGATAGCTTATAATTTCCTTTTGTTCTTTTAAAGATAATGTAAGAAAATGGTTATAAATAATTTTTACTTGTGCTGAAGGGTAGACTGGACTCAGATATCATCATCATTCTTTAATTAACCACCAGATGTAAATTTTTGACTTTTGAAGTGGGATTTATAAATTTTCTCTTTGATATTATATTATAGTTGATAGCCAAGTAATAACAGAAGTTTTCGATATTCACAACATTTAAGATTCAATAATAAGAATAAATTTTGTTATATGTTTTTGTCAATAATTCTGTAAACTGTACCATCAATTATATACATTCAGTGGCCAAAAAACTAGGATTATCCCTGACTCAAAATTCGATTGGTCCTTGCAATACTTGGGATGACGTAATGTCAGATTTCTGATAAAATGCTTTCTTCAGGTCAGAATACTTAAATGTTGAAATGCATCTGTTAATAAGAAAACAAGAACTTTAAGAACCTTAGAACGTGATCAGAAAGGGAAGTTAAAAGTATTACCAAAGCCACAAACTGTCTAGGCTTTTCTCGTATAGAAGTATCTCGAGTGTTCAAAGAATAACAGATAAGCCAAAATATTTCGAGCGGAAATAGCTTGTGAAAGAAAGGTGCAGAGCGAACGTTGCGTGCAGCAACTTAAGAACGGAAATGCAACAAATTTCATCAGATTATAACTTAAGATCATCGCAAAGCATATCCATTTAAAACGAAATGGATTTAAAACGAAAGAAGAAGACAAGACAGAATTTAAAACGAAATGGTTTTACTAACCAACGACCGACAAGAGTCCCTTTGATTTCGCTGCAAAACAGAAGAAATAAATCTTTTGTGAGTTACAGAATATGGAAATTAGACACTTGATGGATGAGAAAAGGCTTGTGAGTCCTATTTTCTTCATGATGTTGATGACAGGGTCCCTGTGTGACTTTTTATTCACAAATCTTCAGGATGACACACAGGTAGCACAGCTTGGACAGTAACAGTACAAACAGATACACAGCATTTGAACAATTTAGTGACACAGATACAGGAATAAAACAGAACTTTTAAATGACAGTCACAGTTATATCAGCAACGTTCATCTCACCAGCTTTCTAGTTCTCACTAAGAACAACCTCTTCAGTACTACTCTGCAATTTTGGAGCAGGCTTCGACAATTTCCAGCAGATACACACTGCTTCTCCGCAAATTCACCCGACACGATCCATTTCCAAGTGCCGACATCTTTCAATCGATTTCGCGATCGATCTTCACAGCTGAGACTCCAAAGGCTGGCTCGTTCAAATCCCTAGACTGTGGCTCTCTCCGTATTTTTCCTCTTCCGGCCGAGTATGAGTCTTCTGGGAAAATTCATAACAAATCCATAACTTTCTTCCCACTCGATATTTCGCCTAGGTTCCAGCACATTCGGGTACTTCCCAATTCTCTCCAAAATGATCGCCTAGCGCCATTTCATGTTCATTTCAATATATTACCATTAATTCTAAAATTTTGGGTACATAGCCAGATATGATTAATTGCCAATAACAAAGAGTGATCTAATTCTAAGATATATATACTGCATAATATATAGTACATAATCTATATTGTTGAAGAAAAGTTTAATCTATAAAAGTTGAAGAATTTTTTTTTTTTTTTTTTTTTTTCAGATTATTTTCGTCTACAGTCACGGAGTTAAATCCACATTCAAATGACATGTACTGATGCCCAAAGTTGAGCATAATTCGTGAAAAACGAAAAACTGTAAGTAAATATTGGTGAATTGGTTCGAAATAGTTTGTAGAGAATCATCTCTTAAAGGGGGAAACTTTGTCTTTATGCGAAACATTTCAATCGACGAATGCCATGGTACTTCGGAACGCAGATAAATTGGCTCACTCAGCATACGCAGTTTAATAATTTATGTATCATTTAACGTTTAAAAATTACTTTTATTCTTTTTTAGTCCATATTTAAATAAAACCTTGATTAATTATTTTTTTTCTTTTGACTTATAATTTTATGTATTGATTCACTAATCAATCGCAAACTTTAATGAATAACTTGCTGTTGCTAATATCTTAGAGGATAAACGCTGCAGCATTCTTTTTTTTTTTTTTTTTTGGCCCAAATAATGCTTAGAAACACAACATTTTTTTATTTTGACTCTTTTGTATTAAATACGTAAGGAAGGGGCACATACTAGTCTCAAGTTTCTTCTTTAAAATGTATCACCGGATAAATATTTGTTCCAGGAAACTTACTCCCCATGTCAGAATAAATAAAAAAAATATTGACTGTTTGAAAAGAGGGAAATGCGGGGGGAGGAGAATTCACATTTGTACAGAAGAAAACACCGTGTCTGTCTAGGGTGTGTGCACATTCCCCCACCCCCCATCAAGTTCATAACAATTGTGTTATTGTACCACAACTCTTTTCTGTACAATCTTTTCGACTTCTGGTAATAATGGGGGTGGGAGAGTGCAGCTATGGGGCTGCACTGACTCGAACGTGAAAAGAGCTACCTAAGATTCTAAAGAAAGCACTTTCATGTGGAAGTTTACTATTTCCGCTTCTTTAGAAAATATGTCCACTCCTTTTAAAAAGGAAGTTCCGCTTTGTCGGTTTTGTCCTAATGGAATTTGAGGAGGTTTAACTAAATCCGATTTAAGAGCCACACAGTTGGAGGCCTGAGGTGAGAATAAGCAGTTCTTAAGAAAATATTTGCTACAGCATAGTAAAAAAAGTTATTTTGTTCAAATATTAGTTGTTGTTTTTTTTAAAATCATAGCCATAAAACATCGGTTTTAATTAAGAATCTTTGGAACCAATGGGGCTGCGTAGAGTATACTTAGAATACGAATGGCCTTATTTGAGAAAAAAATAATGAGCAAATTGTCTTAATTTTTTTTTTTTTATCTGATAATGAAATAATCCTTATATCAATGATTTTCCTTTTCTTTTTCGCGGTCGGCCACGTCCGTTTCGAAATTCAAAAAGTGAAATTTATTTTCTTATTTGAATAAAATGTTTGACCAACTTTTATTTTTCTTCACAAAAATGTAAGTATATTTACTTTGTTCAAAGTTTACAACTATATTTGTACCACTTCCTCATGTCCAATGACCTTGAAATTCTGCACAAGTGTCTGTGCCGTCCCGATGACAATACTGATGATACAGAACGGATTAGCCAATTAAAGCACTCCTTGCCACTTCCCTCATTTGTGCCGCCCGAGTCATGGACCCCCATTCCCTTCTCACGCTACGCCACTGGCCCTTCCATTCCAAACCTGCTGCTCTAGGTAAATGTCCAGTTTACCTATAATTAGTTATGCGTCTAAACTCGTGTAACTTATTACAACTACTGAATTCCGAGGATCGATATCAAATTTATTCATATTTCAACGTATATTAAGAATATAGAATAAATTATTTATTTTTTAAGAATTTTAATTAATATTTTTAAGAATCCACAAAATTAGATATAGCTAGTTTTTCATTGTGTTTCATAGTCTCTAATAAAAAATTATTTTAATCATAGATAATAATAATACAATAGAATTGTGAGAAATATGTAACGAAATAAGAAAACGAAGGAAAAAATTGCTTGAAAATATTAAAATTTACAGTAGTGCGAATTTTTAAACTTACCGAAATATTTCGAACAAAAAAAAATAATAAAAGTTTTAAATAAAAGTTTTGCATGAAAATAATCCTCCCCCACCTGAAATGCATATTTTACCACTCTGTATATTTTGTATGAATATAAATTTTAACTGGTAAATATTTTATTAAAAAAAATGTTGACCCATTAACATGCATTAACTTTACATTACAGCGAATCTTTTGAGGAATCGAAATCCGACAAATCAGCGGAATTTGAGGAATCAATGGATCTTTGTATACGACTTGACGGATACAAAGTCGGTCATGAGTTCATAATTTTGACCACTCAGCAATCACGATCGCGAAAACAATGGGAAAAACTATAAATAAGCAAAACTAGTTCTATCGTGATATATATATATATATATATATGTGTGTGTGTGTGTGTGTGTGTGTTTATATATATATATATACATATAATATGTATATATATATATGTATATATATATTCCTTCAATATTGATGGTGTTGTTGTATTACGTTGCAGCCCGTATATTGTACATGTATGTGTTGTTGTTGTGTGTTGTTGTATGTATGTATGTATGTATGTATGTATAATAATAATAATAGCCAATAACCAACCATGTATAAATATGTATGTGTATATCATATATTAACATAATAATATTGTATATGCTGCATATAATATGTAGTAGCAATGTATATATGTGCATATATTGTAATAATCTATTACGTATATTCCTCTCTTTCTATATGCATATAATCCCAACCAATGTATGTAACCCAGCAACAACCTTAACCCTTTTCAATAATAACAGCGTAATATGTATAATATGTATACCCTTCAGTAACAATAATAATAATATGCGTATGAAGCTTAATAATATGTAATAATATTTTGTAGCCAATAATAATAACCATATGTAGCAACATGCAACAACATAAAAATAATAATGCGTATGTAAAACATGATAACCAATAATGCATGTTAATACAACTAACGTAATAATGGCCAGCCAGTAATATGTGTGTGTATGTGTCAGCAATAATAACAACAATGCGTATGATAGCCAATGATATTAGCCAACCAGCCCGTGAAATACATATTAAAACACATGTGTGGCCAATAGCCATGTGTGTGCGTATAGTATCCTCTCAATATCAATAATAATAATAATAATGGCCAATAATAGTAATAATGATATGTGTGCGTATGATAACATTAAATAAATGACCATGTGCATTGTAGAGTAACGTATATGTGTGGCCATGCATCCATCAGTATGTGTGTACATGAAGTAGCCAATGTCAGCCAAAACCTTCAGTAACCAATAATAATAATAAATACAACCATGTGTGTCATGTGCATTATGAAACAATAATAGCCATGTGTCAATAATGTCAATAATAAGCAATATTGCGTAATGACCAACATGTGGCCAGCCAGCCATGTAAGCGCCAATATGTCTAATAATAACAACATGGCTGACCAGCAATGCAATGACACGTGGCCGAATAAGTGGTTCATTTGGAGAATCTTGTGCTGTGTTCAGATTCAATAAATTGCAATGCACGGTAAAGTTCGCTCTCTTCTGCTTTAATCAACGACAGCGAAGTTACAACTTTGGTTTTCTCATTTCCCCCTCTGGCCGTGAAGGTCGACACTGCGCTGCTCATCTTCTAAAAATGAATGTAAATTGGCCTCTCTCGCGCGAAGAAGAAAGAGACTTTTGTCAGAAATGGTTATGTGACTATTGTACCTATGGAATTCTAACATCATGTTTACAAGTATTTTAAAGTTATCGTCACACACACACGCATCTGATTATTGGTAGCAAAGTAAAGAAAATTGCTACTTTTTATTATTTTTTTATTAGGATTATTAAATTCCTACAAAAAATTAGTTATATACTCATTCTTTCATTCTCTTTAAAATCATTGAAAAAAATATTAGAGCAGCAGCAGATGTCAAAAAACCAAATGACCTTGAGAAGAAATCTTTCACGGGGAATAGAGAAGACAGAATATCAGCTATCGAAAAGCAATGTATGAAACCACATTCCGTACCATTGTGAGTGATGTGTTGATTATACCTCCGTGTGTCAAATACTCGCTATACCATTATATGTGAAATACTCGCTATACCATTATGTGTGAAATACTTGCTATACCATTATGTGTAACAAAGACATAGAAGACGGGGAAACTTAATGGTCCAATATACGCACTCACCATTTTCGTTTCCCCCTTTCAGTAAGACATACTATAAACAATCATATAAGGGTCGTCATAAGTAAGAGATAGGCCGTGTGTTCAGAATAAGAAAGAAAATAAGTAAGGTATTTGCTGTGTACCTTGATGCCCTCCCCTGTGATAACTATTCTGCAGCTGTGGTACTCTCTTTTGTAACCAATAACAATCGCCGCTACATAAATCAAGCTTTGGGTCGAGTGACCTAACTGTTGTAGAATACCACCGAGAATTGCGACGGCCGTCCCATCGAACAGAGAACTATGATGCCCTAGCTCGGGCACACAAAAACTTTTTGTGTTCCCCAAGTAGTTTTCTGTACGTCCAACCTCAAAAAGGCAATTCTCCCCCTTGCTCGGAGTAGGTGGTTTGATGTTGAAGCTGAAAGACACGGGTGATTTAAAATACTTTAAATGCTTTATTATGTTTGGGGGCTTGGAGAAATTTAAGGTTTATGTAGCGATTTATAGTTGCGAATAAAAGGAATTGCTGTTTATAAGCGAATAAGCGAGTCTGAAGGTAGAAGTTGTGGTTTTGAGTGGCTTCTTTATGTTAATTTTTTAGTCAATGAAGGATAGGAAGAGTAAAATCTGAGTAATCTGCGTCAAAGATATGCTACAAATATAACAAAGAAATTATTTTTTCAACCCATAAGTAGAAACAAAATTATAGATAAAATACAATGTAAAATGTCAGGTCAAAATCTTAAAGATGATGTAAGATGCTAATTTTTGATAAAATGCAAATTATGTAAGAGCCTTCACCCCACTAAGTCAGATACGCTTAAAGTCATGAGTTTTAAAAGGTGGAAGAGAAATTAACGTTTAAAAAGTGACTCAAAAATTATTATTAAAATAGCTACTTTTTCTGCAAAGCTGTTTTTCCCGTTACTTTCTCCATCCCTAAATTGTAAAAAATTTCGATATTATTCCTTTTTGATTTTTTTTTTTTTTTTTTTAAATGAATGTATTGCTTAAAGATCACAACATAATAGTTACATAATTTTAAGTTAGAATGTTTAGTCAAAATTTAGTTCTAATGTTAATTTAATTTTGTTAATATTTAACTCAACTAGCTTATGAGAATTAACATGAACTCTTGACATAGAAATGTCATAAATCATCAATAACTTTGTTGTATATGAGGAATAAAAATCATTGTTTTCTCTTATCTTCTTCTGATAAATATTACAACATTTGTAATTTTGTATTCCTTATTAGAATTGAAACATCCTATCCCCTATTTGTTTTCAAATACATTACTAAAAATATGTATTGAAGAATCCGAAAATATTCTTCAGTTAGAACAACAAAAATATTTATGTTAGCCGTTTGCTGTGTATATCGAAGTATTAACTAATTTTAAGATATTACATATACTCTTATAATTAATTTTTAATTGTAACTTTAGTTTAAAAATTAGTTTTTAATTGTAACTTTAGTATAAAAATTAGTTTTTAATTGTAAATTTAGTTTAAAAATTAGTTTTTAATTATAATATTAATTTAATAATATTAATTTTCATTTGCAATTTAAGTATTTTAATCATTGTCAAATTCTTCCTAAGAATGAATGTGCATCTCGTACTCCCAAAGAGATCTGATGCATGTTAAATCCTTCGAGATTCGAAAATCTCATATTGCCTGACGGAGAGAGGGATGCCGATTCAGATGTCGATCTCGTCATGTGACCAAAATTATAAACAGCATTAGCTGTGTTCGAAGAACTTTTGAGTCAAGAAAAGATAAGCCCCCGGAAGGTCCAACAGAGACAAGAATATGCTTCCATCTATTTAAAAGAAGAGATGAATAAAACAATATACAGAGTATTTTTATGTAGGATGAAATACTTTGATTTTTACTAAACTAAAAGAATCTTGTTAAAAATGGATAATAACCTTAGCAAATCTACATTTCTCAAACTTAAGCAATCAATCTACAAATTCAAATCCACTTACATCCAAAAGATTTAAAAAATAATAGTAATCAATCACTCATGAGGATATTATTAAAATAATTGAAATAAAAATAATTAATTAAAATGTTTTATATACACAAGACAAGGTCAGTATTTTGCTATTCAATTTATTTAAAAATATCTCAAAATATAAGAAAATTACTGATAAAATCCCGCATTTTAGAAATCTGTCGAATTTTTTTGTCGTATATACAAACATACTATTATCAAAAAATATAAATGTTGCTTCTGAAGATATTGTTATATGAAGAAACACGGTAAGTAAATTTTAAAATAATGAAATTTTTCTTAAGGTATCCGTACATCTTTAAGACGTCATTTTTGTCAAAGTTTTCGATTGTCTAATTTTGATGTCAGGTTAAAATTCAAACATTTTTCTTTCTAATAGTGCTTGAATTTTATTTATACCTTATTTAGAACTTAAATTACAGGGATTTGAATTTCACTCGGTAGCTAATTTTTAATTGCATTTGAAAGTTTGTTTTTGATTTTTCTCAAAATGAGTTTAATCGACATATTTACATATGACATCGTAGATATCCGAAAAAAGTTATGAACCGAATTAATTTAAATTTTGCAAGTATCTTCCTTATAAAAATTTTTTTAGAACCCCTACTATTTTCATGGTTTTAAAATTGATACATTTTTAGTAGCGAAGGTGTAAATCGTGTATTGTTATAATTTTTTTTTTTTTTTTGATTTTTCGTTGTTATTTGACTCGAAACACAATAAAAATTGTAGTAATATGATTTTCATCATAAAAGTAATACCATCCCCAAAAAATTGTTATGATGAATAATATAAAATTGACAGAATAATGATATTTTTGTTTATTTTTGAGTTCTAAGCGTTATTCTGATAATCAATTTATGTACTATTTTCACCGTGTTTACCACTCCAAAAAATTTTTTAAATTAAAAATAGATTATTAAATGTTTTTTTATAGTTTTAGGTTATATTTAACATTAAAAAATACTTTGATAGCAAATATCAATGTATTTCAAAAAATCTTCTCCAAAGATGTACGAATACTTTAAGGATTGTGATTTACACCGGTTAAATTAACTCACTGCCTTTTTTAAAACCTTTCGATCTCCATTAAATTCTTTGTTAGGGTAAGGGTAAAAACTTACAAAGAGAGAGCCGCATACTTGCGTGAAATGTATATAATAAATACCGCCTCGCCTGCATTCAATGCAAGCAACGTATAAAAATACAAAAGAATAAAAGGATGGCTTTCAATTCAGACATTTCAGAAAGACTACCCGCACTTCAGAAGAGCATAAAATAAACTACCAGTGCTCGGATTACAGTGCTCGTGAAAGAGAGGACCCCGTAAATGCATTTATTGGGGCCCGGACTACCTCCCTTGATGCTCTTGAATGGCATTCTATTTGGCGGCAGCATACGGAGATCCGGTATGTTTTACACAAAAATGGCACCGATGACTTTTTGAAACCGAGAAGATGTCGTTTCGGGTTTTTGTTGGGCCAACACTATGGTGTTACGCTACCATTGAAGGCATCAGTATAGAATGACAGAGTACATTACTGCTATATGAGTTCGAAACTCTTTGGGGGTGGCATTTTTAGGTTTTCAATAGCTTGCGATGCTTTGGTTGAATTGTATAACTTAGGGATGATGTCAATTTCAATAAGGTGTCACTGAATAGCAACACTATTCTGTTATTCTATAAATCAAATAATTATATTTGTAAATACATAAACAGTAATTAAATAGTAACAATAGTTATTCTTGTTTATTAAGGGGTATGTCAGAAACCTTAAAACTTTCGAAAATTCGATTTTTTGGAAATAATATTTTTATGTATTATAGATTATTCTGAATAATTTGACACCAACAACTTTTTGATATTCTTATCAGTTGCTAATATATAGTTCTTCATGGCTAAGTGTAGTTACAGAGTCAAAAATGTAGATTACTTTTAGATTTGCAGATCGATTGTCACTTATAACCATGGACTGTTAAAAATAAATATTTTTTTTTAAATAATTATAAAGGTTTTCTTATTTGAGTAACTAAAATAAGTTTTGAATTATTCAAACTTCTAACTTTACAATATTTTTTCTCAATACTTTTCTTCTTTTTTACATTTTACACAACATATATAAAGTTATAAAGTAGAATAAGTTTTATATAAATAATAATGGTTATAAGTACCTTTAAAAAGTTATTTTGTGTAACATACCTAATTTAAGTCAATAATACTGTTACACTTTGTAAATGTGTGTATACTTCAAAACGATAAAAAGGTCGAAACAAATGCACAAAGCTTTGTTTTTGACAATTGTGACCTACAAAGTGAATTAAACCAAACTAATAATATTTATAATGTGAATTTGCAAAATAATGACTTAATTGTTATATGAAAGGCATTTTATGTCGGCAATCATAGTGGGTATGAAATTATTCAAATTTCTAACTTTAAAGTCATTTTTCTGAAAACATGCTTTTTCCAACTTTCAGGTAAAACGCATGAAATACTAATCATTAGATATGGATAAAAATCTGTACGTATTTTTTAATTATTGTTCTCTAGAACCTTAATCTAAATTAAAAGTAATTGAACAGAAAATATTTTTTGAAAAAAATTTTAATTTTCAAAAAATTATGATTTTTAAATTTTAACCTTTTTTTAAACAATTAAATGCGTATTTTGAAAATAAAATAGGTTCAGTCCCTGAAAGCAAAAATTAAGTTTAATTTGAGAGTATTTTGGTGGTGTTCGCATAATATTAGAACTGTACGTTTAACGTAAAGTGAAACTCACATTTCTTAAAAAAAAAATTCAAGTCTTCAAAATACAGTCAATAACTTTTTTTAAAAAAATAATTTTTTATATTTAACTATCAAATTATACATATGAAATCATTTGAAATTCACTAATTTTTTTTTTCATCTATTTGATGTGATTTTTATACATAATACAGAAATTTAAAAAAAATGCATTTCAGACACATTTTTCGAAAGTTGAGGATCCTGACACCCCTTAACTAATTATATCTTTAAAATGAAACTATAGTTAATTTTCTTATACAACACATACGAAGTATTATTTTTCTAATATATAACTTTGAAAGCTGTGACGTTGGAGGATTCGTGATTTTCTCTTCAAATTCCTCGGGTACATTATAATAATTTGACAATTGATGTACAGTCTCTTCCCAACCATTATGAAACGTGATTAGGTACATTAAATGAAGGTAAGAAGTGCAGTGAATTAAATTAGAGATAGTGATATGTAAATGAAATAGAACTCAAAGAAAGTAGAATGAGATAAAGGATAATGACAGGCTGATAAATATTTGTAAATTGTATTAAAGCCTTGTTATTAATCTTTTGGATTGAAACGGATTTTAGTTAAAGCATAAGATAGAACCGTCTGTAAGTAAGAAGTGTTTGGATCAGAATTAGTGTTTAGGTAAGCTCAGATTATATTTTTAGAGCACAATATAGAATTGACGAATTAGGATTCGAAAGAGATCAACTTTATCTATTCTTCAGTGATTATTAATGAAGTACTTTATCTTACTCTTGCCTATCTTCAATTGGAGTTAAGTTATTATTGATTTTAAGTAGACTAAAAAATGGCGGTAAAATTAAATAATGAAGAATGAGAGTTACGAAATCAGTTTGTTTGTCATCACACAAATCAACACTGTTGATTGCATTACTTTAAAAAATTTTAGATACCTTAATAATGTGTGCAAGGAATTTATCACACGAGTTAAAATGGAAGAAAATAACTGAATTCGACAAATAAAACTTATTATGTTAATTTTGTATTTTTCTTAGACATAACCTTACTTTAATATATTTATGTTTTCAAACAGACAAAGTAAGTAACTTCAATTTATCATTCTAGAGAAAGAAAAGAAAAAGAAGAAGCACTGTTCAACTCAATGTAATAATTCAAAATAATGTTAAAAAAAGGTAACATTTCCCAAGTTACATTTAGTTTATTACACAAGATTGACATTACAAGACTCAATACAAGTTTTTACAAAAGATTGACATTACAAGACTCAATACAAGTTTATTACACAAGATTGACATTACAAGACTCAATACAAGATTATGAAAAAGTTTTATAACAGGAAGTAATGAACATTATGAGCATGTATAATTTTTTTAATTATTGCATTTGCAACTTAATGTTGCTTAGTTATTTGCAATTTAATTAACTTATTTCAGAGATTTCTAGGATGTAAAACTATTATTGTTATTTATAAATATGAGTGATGTTATTAAATTTTGATGCAATTGTAGTGCATTTAATAAATGAAAGATGATAAATTAGGACATATGACAAAATCTTTGAGGATTCTTACAGCAGGTCTGTTCAAACTTCTGCCCAAAGCAACTATGAATATGGTCCAACAAACTTTAGTAAAATTAAAGTTCCAAGCACTACTAGAGTACGACTGAAAATACAGTATAACTCTAACTGTCTGAATTAATTGGGCTTAGACCTGCTCCAGATATTCGAATATCTAGATAATTTGATAATAGATGATAAATGGTTATTTTCAGACGAAAAAAAGAAATTTGCACTTATATAAGAAGTATAACTCTAATACTTTTCGATTTGGTTTTGGTTTTTATTAACATCGCAGAAACAGCATGAGAGCTGTTGGCGACGGACCTCTTAATTTTGAACCTCGGTGGAGTGACGAAGACAATAACTGAGCTACCTCCTTCCTCTTCTAACTTCCACATCGCGCCAATGGGAAGACTTTGACGAATTTAGCATGCATCAGTCCAGGTTGCAGGGTGGGTACTTAATGGAATCAAGGCTCGAACACACGACCCGACGAAAACTGCTTGCCATGAGTCCGTGACCATTAGTTTAGATCTGTTTCGGATAATTGAATATCCGGATAATTGTATAATTGACAATAAATTATTGCTTCTGAGAAAGAAAAAGAAATTTGATCTTATATAAATAGGTATAACCCTAATACTGGGGCCGCGGTAGCCTAGTGGTCAAGGTCGTGGACTAGCGACCGGCGGTTTTCGTTCAGTCGCGGGTTCGATCCTTGGCTGCCAAAGACACGCCGTGTAGCCGGGGCTGATGCACGTTAAATCTGTTCGGGGTCCAAAGTCCTCCCGTTGACATGGTGTGGATGTTAGGAGAGGGGGTGCCAGCTCAGGTGTCGTCCTCGTCACTTGACCGTGGTTCAAAATTACGAGGTCCGTCGCCAATAGCCCTCGTGTTGCTTCTAGTGCGACGTTAATATAAACTAAACTAAATAACCCTAATACTTTTGAAGCTTTGAGTATAGTACTAATTATCCAGATTAATTGGGCTTAGACCTGAGTTGGATAATCGAATATCCGGTTAATTGGATAATTGACAATACATGTTACTTCTCAGAAGGAAAAAAAAATATGCTTATAGCTTACTGTCTACAAAAACAAATGTGACTTTTTTGTGCAGACATTAAATTGTTGTTGAATTTTGTGTGTACTTTCATACAGTATAAAAATATCACTGCTTGAACATATCAAAGTCAGTTGCTTTGTTGTCTTAACTCATTTCCTTAAAGTCAAGTTTCGCTTTCAATTAACGATGAGTAGCTACAGATGGTCACATTTAGGCTCTATAGTTTTTCGCTCTGTGACAAGACGTGTGTTGTGGAAAATTCTTCTCTCGGGCTTTTATCCCCGATCTGACTGAAACAAATTCTATTGTGAGACTGAGCTCTGGTTCTGTGCTTGTCCTGGAGTGATTTTAAAAAACATAAAATGAGGAATTACATTAGAAGTAAACTAACAACTGCTAAAAAGTTACAATAAAATAGTTAAAAGATAAACTGAAAGATTTTAAGAAAACTTTAAAAAATTTCACTAACAGACATTCACAGTATCACTGCTTGAACATTAGATGTGTGCTCAATGAGTTTATATTCCAATAAATTTTCTGTTAATATTAAAATTTATAAAAAATACTTTTGACTAAATTGTCACTTTTATCATGGCTTTGCCTTGAATATTCTTTTGTTTACTTCAAAATTGTATAAGAGTTTTAAGGTATCCGTACACCTTTAAAACGTCAAATTTAGTTAAAATTTTCGATTTTCTAATTTTAATATCAGTTTAAAATTTAAACTTTTTTCTTTCTAATAGTTTTTGAATTTTGCTTATACCTTATTTAAAACTTAAGTTACAGGGATTTGAATTTTACTCGGTAGCTAATTTTTAATTGCATTTGAAAGTTTGTTTTTGATTTTCCTCAAAATGAGTTTTCTCGACAAATTCACATATGGCAACGTAGATATTAGAAAAAGATATGAACCAAATTAATTTAAATTTTACAAGTATCTTCTTTATGTAGTTTTTAAGAACACCTGCTACTTTCATGGTTATAAAATTGATATGTTTTTAGTAACAATGGAGTAAATCATATATTTGTATAACTTTTTTTTATTTTTCATTGTTATTTGACTCGAAACGCATTAAAAATTATAGTAATATGATTTTCATCATGAAAGTATTAACAGACCTAAAATGTTATGATTAATAAGATAAAATTTACAGAATAATGATATTTTTGTTTATTTTTGTGTTATGAGCGTTATTCTGATATTCAATTTATGTACTATTTCCACCATGTTTTTCACTTCAAAACTTTTTTTTAATTAAAAGCAGATTATTAAATGTTTTTTTCCTAGTTTTAGGTTATATTTTAGCATTAAAAATATTTTGATGACAAATATCAATGTGTTTCAAAAAATTTTCTCCGAAGGTGTACGTATACCTTAAGTAATTTAAAGAAACATAAGAAAATCTAAATAATAAGTTATCAGAGAGAGTTTTATAAACATATTCAATACATAATGTCTTCAGAGTTTGTTCATACAATATGCTGTCACATATGTTTACCTTTAACAAAGCATAACTATTATTGGTCCTTGCATATTTTCTTAATTTTGAAATGAACACATTCGAGATCTTAGTTAAGTCTTTATGGAAAAAAATACATGGTGTGTGTGTGTAATACATGGTGAGTTTATGTAATTAAATTTATTGCTTGCCAAATGAAATTAATTTTATTAACCTTTAAGAATGGTAAAAAAAATTTGCATTCCGTTAAGAAAAAAAATTTCTACCATTTATAAATATACAAAGACATTAGAAATTTACAGTAGTATCTAAATGATTATTAAAAAGTTTTGTTACGTGTTACTACAATTATATACCTGTGTGTGACTATTGAATGAAGCTCCTACTTTCTATTCAAAGAGTAAAAACATATTGCATAGACCGAAGTACCAATACATCACAACAAACTGAATGGAAGCTTATGTCCTTACGTTTAACTATAATTCCAAACCTGAAATATGATCCTTGCACCCAAAATAAATCAAGATCGACTGCATCGCCTATGCTCAAAATAGAATAATAGACTTTACAGATGAAAACTATTTTTACCGTCTAATTCTCGGCAACAATAAATCTAACAACACCCTGTACTATTCATTCAGCTAAAAATATCCTAGATACTTCTATAATCGAAATAATAATCCAATGACCTCTACAGACGTTTTTGTGAATGAACACACAAAGCAACTAATATATCAGAAAAGAGCTTTGCAATTGTAATATTGTTCAGAGGAAAGTTACGATAAAATATATCAAATGGCCTCTAATAGTTACTGAAGTTCCACTCATTTTAATGTACTGTTGTATTCATCAAAAGGAATCAAATGTTGATGAGCTGGTTTTGATTCCAAATATGCAAAAGGATTACATTTCTAATATACTGACTGTCTCCGTTATGCATATCTGAAGTTCATTTTCAAGAAGATGTTCCTGAAGAAATAGATTCAAATTAAAAGAAGAAAGCAAAAAAGCACTTCAGTTTCGATTAGTATGCAATTTAATCTCTTCTTTAAATAAAAAATTTCATTACTTATGTAAAATAGAAATATTATATCTTCTTTCAAACTAAAATGTATGGAAATACATCGAATCTTTTTTATCTTGCAAACCAGTACTTTTTTTTAACTAGCTCCTGTTGAAAATGGACAATGTTTCGTTTCCATAGCAACAGATGGGTGAGATTACAATATACAACATACTACTCGCAAATAGACAATAGGCTGCATAGGATTGATTTTAATTACATTATAGAAGGATTTCAATTAAGTAGAAAAATAAAGAAATTCATTATTCCACATGCAATCGTGATTTTTTTCCTGTATAATATATTTGTCACCCGAAGGAACATGGTTACTTAAGGCGTAAGAGGCTTTCTATATGTGGAACATCTCAGTGATTTTATGAAAATATATTTCGTAGGTCATACAATAACCTAGAAATACTATCTATCAAAGTTAATTATACTCTTTAGTTGTCATTTTCAGCTGTTTGTATCTATTTATTTAAAACAATAATTTATTACTATTTTTCAAACGCTGAAAATTTACTACTATTGCAGATTTTATGTATTTTCCTCTTTTTGTATATGACTAGGGCTAGGCAAGATAAACGATTTTTAAATTTTGTAAAAAGATCAGCGAGAGAAAGCTTTTATGAAATTGATTTTTACAAAATTCTAATTGATTTGTTCGCTGATAAATCAAACTAAACATCTAAGTCTTTATTACAGAAGCACACATCTAGAACAGGGATGTGAAAACCTTTACCATTTCCGTTTCACAATTTTGTGTAAAATCTCGTTGCGACCCTGGACAGGAAACATTTTTAATCGTCTATATAGTTTAAGTGAAAAGTATTCTTGGAATTTGTGCTTACGTTTCTGCATTAATAGAGGTCTGAATAAAGCACATAATTTTTATGAAGCAGTTGTTCTATTTATGCATAAGAATATATATATATATTAATGAAAAATGCTTTAAAAAAACTTTACATTATAAAAATTCAATGCGAGGTATGTGTTTTCAAATAGCTCATGATTTTCCTTCTGTTTACAGATCTACATTGAAAATCGCAAACCGTAAATAATCTGCAGGAACTAATCAAGATAAATATTTTGTTTATATGGTAACTAATTTTGAATCTCCAGTTTCATAATAACATGTCGATACAAACTGAATCAAATGGTTTTTGTCTTTTTCTTCTGATCGGCACAGTCGCTTCCCATCGATAACCAAAATTCTTATCAAGTCAAAAACATAAATTGGATGAGCAATGTTTCGTCACTTCAAACATAAATTAAACAATTCTGTTTCATTTAAAAGGGTACTGGATATTTAAAAAAATTTTAAAAAAAACATCCAAGCAAATTTACTATCCAATATTTCCGATCTTTTCGGGAAAAGGATCTATTAATTGCATCATATGACTGGAAAAGGCAAGAAATATATATTATTTTCTATAATTATTAGAAATATTCATTATTTTCTTTAGTAAACTGTGAAAAATGCGAGAATATGTCTGTGTTGCTTTTATTTAATTCTCCTTGTCAAAGTTTCAGCTTGTTCTTAAAAGATTCAGTTTTATTGCTCGTCTTTGTGTAATTTTAAAAAAATAGAGCCTGAAAATTGAACACTTCAGCCAATAATAAAACACATGAAAATTAATTTTATATTCGGATTCTACTAACTTTTAGACAGTGGAGTATATTTTAATAATACGGGTTTCTATTTGAAACGATTCCTTTTATGATGTAAATTGTTTTCTATGTTTCGTCTCCGATCTAAATGGGTTTTAAAATTCAGTGTTCAATTGAAAATAACGCGTTTTTGGAATGTTTCTAAATTTTGAGTTAATTTTTTTTTTTTCAAATCCGTTATAAGTGGATGAACGTGTTACAACGTCACAAACTTTAATGGATGTTGAAACAGTTTTCTGCTTGAAAATGCATTCTAAATTTCGATCGGGCTCTTCAACATTAGGCGAAAATAACCTTAAAATTGTTGTACTCTCTACGTATGGACTTAAATTCAGATTGTTAATTATTTCGAAAATGTCAACGAATTCCATCATTGAGTCTTCATCATTGTATGAACTTGCCAATATGTGTTATTTTCTACCAAAAAAAAAAAAAAATGGGACTTCCATTTCTCAAATCGGAAATACACAGAACGCACCTCATTACAGATTACTGAACAGAAACTACTGATTTAGCTTTTGACTGTAATGTAACTCATTATAATAGCAATATACTGTTATGTCTTGTGCAATATTCTTCATCAATGTGGTTATCTATGTATCGTTCAATGGTTGAATACTCTATGGGGATCACGTTTCATTATTAACCCACTTGTCCTTTATTACTATCTGTTAATGTTGCAACACTAGTAGTTCTAACCACGGCACAATATGTCCAGGTTAGGACATATGTTTCAAAATATTTTTTGGGGTGGATCGTCTGTCGGATGCAAGTAAGGTCCACGCAATGAATTTTCACATTCTTTACAAGTGAGCCCAAATTCATTTTGAGACTGTCCAGCAAATTCCCTATATTTATTTTACAGAAGCAAATAATATACACATAAAAATATTCCATAGCACAAATTCGTACTCCTCAAAAATTATAATCAAAATTAAAATCATATATACTCCAAAACTAAAAAATGATACTCAAATCTGATTGACTCATTTATATAAACCCTGCAAAGAATTTTCTACAAGCTTCTACTGGTCTCTGGAACTTTCTCCTTTCATCTGGGGCTCCTTATTTTTCCGCAAAATTTGGTGACATTTGGCGACCAAATGTGTCGCCAAGATCACCCTACCTTTCCCACCTTATTTCTATGATTTTCTCCCATTCTCTGTGAAACCGTCTTTCCCACCGAAAACATTACTCTGCAAGGCAATTAATATAGTCCCAACTTTCATCGTAACACTCTCTATTAGAAATTTTAAATACTTCCTCTCCATTTATTTTTCCTTAAAAATTTTTATGACACAAAAACATATTCTGATATAGACTCGTCATAAATGTGTTTCAAAAGAAGCAGTTGATTGAGAATGATGGATCCAGATGATCATTTACGACTAGCGATTTCTAATAGATTCGAGCATAGAAGTAATCACGAACTCTGTGCAAGTGCATACCTCACATTTGATTCACATGATGTAAAGTGTTTTGAAATAATTTTTCATCATAATGTATTTATACTCTTAGGTACAAATATCATTAACCCACAGGCATAAATAAATCCATTGCTTCATAAAAATTATGTGCTTTATTCGGACTTCTATAAATGCAGAAACATATGCATAAATCCCAAGCAGAATTTTCCCTTCAACTACACTTCAAAATGTAGGATTAGAAAGGAAAATAATTTGCGCTTCACAGCATCCATATCGTAAAACCTAACTGTCCAAATGCTTTACTAATACGGGCTCTCACTTCCCTCTATGTAAGTGAAAAGTCTACTATGTGTTACAGCTTCAGCGTCAAAAATAATCGGGAGCAATTCTCCGTAACTAACAAAGACTTCAATTAAAACACTCATAAATAATTTTTTGAGAGAACGAATCAGTCGTTCCCACCATTAAAGTTCCCACATCAATAAGCTGTTGTCAATGAATGAATCTTTTATCAATGGGGCTTAAACTCTCAAGTGTGATAACCTTCACCCAACCATAAATTAGTAAAAATAAACAAATGTGAATGAGTAGTAAGCGCCTCTTGCTTTTGGACTGAAGGAGAATCAGATGGACGGCTCTGTAAATGGAACAGATTAATAAACTATCCAGATTTTCATTTTATTTTTGAAAATTAGAGAACCATATCAATCAATGCCGGTAATTTCAAATGTGGCTGCTTCACATACCCAATTCAAAGGCAGTTGGATTGATTCGGTTGCTGGTAATAGTGTCGCAAACTTTTTACACCTCTTGACTAACTGTTCATGAATGTCACCCTTAGAAGCAACATGAAAGCTATTGGCAATAGATCACATAATTTTGAACCCCTGTCAAGTGAAGAGAATGATACCTGAGCTGGCATTTCCCTCTCCTAACTTCTACACCACACCTCCAGGATGAGCCTTAAAAGATTTAACGTGCATCAGTCCCACTACACGGTGGGGTTTAGTGGCGTCAGAACTCGGGCCCACGACTCAAGGTAAGCAACACCACTCGCGAGTTTGGGACCATGACCATTAGGTTACCGCGCTGCACTTTTTAAGTTGAATGTTCTTACTTGTGACTTTTTGCTCATTTAGATGGAATCATCCAAAATTTCCTCTAATAACATCCATAAGCACTTGCTTTTCAACATGAGAACTTTTTACATGATATTACTGTTATTTTTACTATTTTTTTTCATAGGCAATCTAAAATATACTGCTTTGAATGAAGTAAAATTGGCTGTCAAAAGTCAAAATTAATATTCACTTTGATTTTTCCTCTTCTCTCGTAAAAAGTAACTCTTATCTTATATGACTGAAAAATACCCATATCCGTTACTCCAATCTTAGGAAAACTCTTCATCTGAACAAGCATAGCCTGTTCTCCTATTCTCGTATCTGAAAACTTGAAAAAAATGATATTCATAAATTTTCATTTTTTATAGCATTTTGTATACCTAAGAGTACAAGATCCATCTCTAACCATTTTTGAGAGCTTAAAAACATGATAACTTAACATTTATACTTCAATTAATTCTCTTTCCAAATTCAAGTGAAATTAAAGTCCCATACGATTCCAAAGCCATGCCAGCTTGCCTCCTCTCTCTTTTAACCAAATGGGACCTTCCCAACACAAAAGGTTGAAAAGTGATGAGGAGAGCAAGGCAAATCCACGGTATTCAGTTGAATAGATATATGTGATCATTGACCCACATTTGTAAGAGAACAAATTTTCTTCACACGATTAGCCATGAATGTTTCCCATGAGTCGTTTCGTTTGATTCACAACAGAGAAGTGGCGGATTCAGTTCAAATAACGCAAGGGGTACCATATAATGATAATATATTCCAGTTACATCCTTCGAAAGATATATATCGGAAGCACAGACTAAAAGTTTTAATCGAACAATCGTCATTCTTTTTATAGGGGATATTTTTGGTGATAGGAAATTGATAGATACTTCCTTATTGTTTTCACATCTCAAAAAAAATTACAATAGCGTAAGACTCTGACAGGAATCACCAAACATATGGAATGAACAGGAACTTTTGTCTTAGATCCCTTAGAATTTACAACTAGTGCCACTTAAAGATTTAACTCTAATTTCTATTGATAACGGAATCCCTCAATCGGATATCTCCAAATGTATTTCTTTAGAAATAATTTAGACGGTAATAACAACGGTTCGAAGAATCCCATTGGATCGAATATGCTCTGATCAAGAACAAAATTTCTCTTTCAAAAAAAATGTTATTATATTGTTACAGGTCTTTAGTTATAATGAAAAGAAAGAAAGAAAGAACACTTTAATATCACAAACAACTTTCAAAATTGTCAACGGATTCCAAAACTAATTCTGCATTTAAGGTTAATTATACATGCGGGGGTATATAAAATACCGAATTTTAGACTTTCTTTTCGTAACATTTATATTTTAAAGTTGACTTAGGATTTTTGTATGCCTAATATTAATATTTAAATTACTTTATTGAACTATAAAAGTATTTTTTTATTAAAAAGTTTTTCCTTCTCTCTGTGTTGAATATGGACACGATTTTTGAGATATATTTGCATTTAGGTATATTGATAGGTATAGGCATTTGGTATATATTACAATATATATTTAAAACTACTATGTGTTCTATAAATATAGAATATATTTTACCTAAGATAATACAAAAATATTTAGAATGAACCTCCTTTTCAATGATATTATTGCATGTTTTCTTTGAAAAAATTGTACATTTTTGTAATTTTAGAAATTTAATTTAATTTTTATTTTTTCATTTAAAAAAAAATTATTTCTTACAACTTAGGTATTCCTTAGTAAAAAATATTTTTGGTTCTCTATCTGCATAAGTATACTTCCCAGAAGCATAAGAAATTTGGAACCATTTTGCTTAATAGTTTTCTTTAAGATGGTACCTGAATGCTAATATACCTCCCAAATTCTGTCCATATTCAACAAAGAGAGGGAAAAACTTTCTTGACAAAAAAAATTATTTTTATAGTTCTGTTGAATGATCAAAATAGTATTATCAGGCACACAAGAAATCTAAGCACTATTAATAATTTGAAAAGATATATATCACATAAACAAGGAGTCTTAGATACGGTATTCCATCGACGGCATGTCTTGGTACCTTTAAATATTAAATTGTAAAAAAGTCATCATCTAGATTAAGACCAAATGCCTACATACGCAAATCCAATCACACTTGCTCTAAAATTACGGCCAACATACCCATATAATCTTTTAGCTCTTGTTTATCGTTTACTGATGTTACATAATTATCAATGTTAAACAAGCAATAAAGTGTTTGAGCGATAGTTTTTTGGTTTGTGAGAACTGGAGACAAATAGAAAGCAAGAATTGTACTTTAGAGAAATAGACTTTGTTTTAATCAATTCCATTTCTTAACGGCGGAAAACCTTAGTAATTTCTTTCTTCTCTATAAGAATTTGAAAAAAAAATCACTGTCTTCTGTTTTCAATGCTGTTTTTTTTTTTCAGACGCAGCATTTATCGGCTTTTCTCAAAATCTCTATAAAATAGAAGGAACTTCTTTCTGTCTTATCTTTGCATGCTCCCATATAAGACAAGCGTAGGTCAAGAGTGGTCGGATTATTAGAGTAAAAATAAGCAGTTTATTACTTGTACTTAGTGTAAATTTACGCGAGATAAGGAAGGAATAAATCCTCAGCTACAATTTTAAATTGCTCTTTGATCTGTGTAATGTGTTGTTTGAAAGTGGGAATTTTATTTTATGTCACAGCAAGATAACAATAGCGGCCATTTTTATCTCGTATAATGTTTACGAACCATCATTTGTTCATTGGTCTTAGATAAATTTTGCTGTGAATCTGTAATTCCGATTGTTTCTAAATTGTAAATTTTGAAATCCTTCAGTGCCAAATTTGTGAGCAAAACGGATGTTCTTTGATTTCCATGACAACAGTCCTTAAATTTGCTACAAAATCACTAAACCTGATTTCGTGTTGATTGCTGTTAATCATCCGTGTTATTAATTATTATTGCATGATAGAATTTTTACGTAGATCCTTTCAATATTTAAGAATTTATTTATTCGAATTTTAATTTTGTTTCTTGGTCATATGTCTTTTTTGTAGAAAGGAAAGAAGTATCTTAGCAGCTGATTTAAGTTCGTAGGTAACAGCTTGATTTTATTAAATCAATGTTAAAAAATAATTACAAAAAACGTACGAATCGATGAGGAATGTAACCAATTGATTATATCATTGAAGTGATGGAAGAAAATGAAAATTAAAGAAAAGAAAAATAATTGGAAGAACAAATCTATAAAGTAGCATTAGAAGAAAAGATGCGCCAAAATGAGTTAAAGTTAGAGAAACAGGGAACTGAACCACAAATTAGGTTGGGTCAAGTGACATTGAAGAGAAATATTTGTTGAATAATGAACTGAGCTATTTACTTCATAAATTTTATATCAGTCCTCAACTGATATTATTTGAGAGTCGGTATGATACATTGATATCAAAAGAGTATTGGGACACATATGTTAGATCTACCCACCCCCACACACACATACACAGAGAGAAAATGACTATATTAATTGCTTAAGATTCTGAAAAGATTATGAGATTTAAAAATCTTGAATTCAAAAAATTCAAATTAAGAGAAATTTAGACAGTTCTTTGATAATCATCAGAAAAATGCTGAATACGTAGTAAGATTTCTATCAAGAAATTCAAACATTCTTCGTTTAATGTATTGAGGGATTAACGTTAAAACTTTTGACCAGTTTCAAGATCTGATAATTTCAAATCAAATGAAGAGAAGAGCTCCCACTAAAGGATATCACTTAGAAGAATGGCTAAATATCAATTTACCAGATGAACAAACTGATAGACTTGGAGAACTTGAGGATGTCCGGAAACCACTGAACCAAAACCATTCATCACATCACTTTTTCAAAAATAGGAAGTTTGGAAACTGAATAAGCTCGGGAATTTTAAAAGATTTGAAAATGGCTACAGAAGAAATGGGAATTTCACACCTGAAAAAAAATCCTTTGAGACTCATCCACGAAAACATTTCGAAAGAGAGTACCTAAAAATGTTTGAACTATCGTTCCCCAGACCATTTGAATTATAATTGTTCTAAAGTGAAGAAAGAGTCAGAACCTTCAAGACCATCAAACTCTCAAGTGCAAACCTGTTATGTCACCATCACAGAAAGACTTACACATAAGAAATATTACACTTGGTGAGAAAACAATATCCACACTTATAGAAGTTCAGTTAGTCTAATATAATGAAGAAAGCGTTTAAAGATTGAAGATCATCCAAAACTGTCGAATTTGGAATAGGGAATCTCAAGTAAAGATGAAAGTTATTTTCGAACATGACTTCCTAACATATGGAAATTATTATCCTTTAATTAGGCATGTTATGTCGACCCAAGCAACTAAACTTTAAAGTTGTCAAAGTGTAGACATTTTGGCTTAAGATTCTTCAAATTGCACTGAAAATGGTATCGAGTTCCACAAATATGAAGAAAAAGCATGATTGATGCAAATATTTGAGTTACATTTTGAATACGAGTTAGATTTGAGTCACATCCTCGATTCACATGTAAAAGTAACCAGACAGAATTAATGTCCTCTTACAAATCTGAGAAGACAGAAACCACAGATGTTTTGATAAGAATAATTCTGAAAGATGGTACCCCAGTTTAGAAACTTAATATCTGAGTTGTCTGGGGAGAAGCAAATGTTTAACAAGCAATGGTTCTTTTATTGTTAGCGATGGACTATTCGAGTTTAACAAGGTACTGTTTGACTTAAGTACTCATCCTAGTAAAAGATATGTGAACAGAAGAATGTGATATATGCAGTTCTTTTATCCACATTTGAAGTGATGTGATGAGATTGTTTATTAACGTCGCACTGAGAAGGAACACTGGGGCTATTGGTGACGGATCTCGTAATTTTGAATCTTGGTCAAGTGATGAGGGTAACACCTGAGCTGGCATATCCCTCCCAAACTTACACATCATGCCAAGGGACATGTACCTTTCACGGAGGACTTGCGATCTCGACTGATTTAACGTGCATTAGCCCCGTTACATGGTGGGTCTAGAGTGGCATCAGGTCTAGAACTCACGACTCAACGAAAGCAAAGCCGGCAGTGATTCCTCGACCATAACCACTAGGCTTCCGCGACTACGTTCACAGTTTTAAATGGCACACATAGTATTCATTTGGACAGTTCGTTTCGTTTTAATTTGTTGTTTGTCACTACAGTCTTCAGTAACTTGTTTAAAATACACATGTTACGGAGAAAAGTCTATTGAAAAAAGTTGAAAGTGAAAGAGGATTTAAGATGTTGACATTTCAAGATTAAGGTATGCCAATATTGAGAAAAATAAATTAGAAATGTTCAGTTTATGGCTAAAACAAATGTTCATATTGTGGATGATGAATTTAATACATTTGAAACATGCCCTCCGGACTCCAAAATTTTGCTTGCTTGTTTGTACAAGCTTTGAAGCACGAAGAATTACATGAAATTAGACAGTGACTCCTCGGTCAACCACAAAAAAAAAATTATAAGCAAGGTCACTGATATGGACTATCGAAATACCCATAATGTTAATGACTACAAAATCTCTCATTGGAGAAATATTACCTCGGAATCTCTCATACTTTTTTTTTCAACTCCAAGTGTAGCAAAATATGCTGCTAGACTTGGATTGTGTGTATATATATATATTTGTGTGTGTGTGTGTATAATGTTAGAAATTATAATTGTTTCAAATATTTTCCGAAAACTAAATATTTTTACATTTCTTACATTATTATTCCGGGCTCTTGCGTCAATGAAATTCACGTTACTCATATAATTATACTTGCATCTCATCATAGACTAAAACAAAAACATACATATACTCACATTCACATCTACACATTTCGTCAAGTTGTGTTGTCGTGTGCTGACTTATACCAATCCGAGTTTGTCCTGCCTTAATTTGACCCCTCTGTATAACTCCAGCTATATTGAATGCACTCCATAATGAGCTATTAAATAAACGAAGATAATTCCTTTCATAAAGGCTATTACACGGAAAACAGATTGTGTTCGATAAATTATCCAGTCAAGTTTCTTTTTCAGTTCTATTTTAAAAAATAAAAAACAATAACGGGAAATAATGCCTACAATAAGGAGAATTCATCAGCAGAAATTTGAATGTTGTTGTTCTCAAGACACACTTAAAAACTCATCCTCTCGGAGTTGCCATTTTTATTTTAAAAAAGGGAACTCCTATTAAGTACTTGATTGTACCTGCTCATGTATCTTAAAGTTGTCAATTCCCTTCTTACTCTGAAAACTACCATATTTCAAACACCAATGAGAGTCACTGAAAGGTGAAATCTTTTATACAGAATAAAATAAGTAAATAAAACAAACTCCTTCCCCCATCGCAAAGCACGGACAATAGCATACAACAATCACATTGAGAGGCTATCAAATATAAACGCCTGACCCGGGTTAACCGCAATAAGACAATTGAAAAACAACGCCTCTCGGGATTGCTAGTAATTACTCAGCCAGTTCTAACTGTAACAGACAAGAGATATTCGTAAATACTGACCACGCCCGTACTCTTTCTGACGCATGTAAATCAGTTGGCGCAGGTCATTTGTCAGCGGCAAGTAAGCTGTTATGCAGGCCAATCAGAACACCGATTAGTTATGACGCCTGAAGGTGTGAAGGTATGCAGTATGCGTGTAAGAAAAAGCACCTTGTTAGTTGGGAGACACCCTAGCCCCCTTCATCCCTCCTACCTCTACTGAGAGGAAAAAATTAACTTTCCCAGAACTAATTCGAGAAGTTAACTTATTATTCGGGTTGAATTATTAATGTGCATATGATGAGTTTTTTGTCAGAGTACGTCGTAAATAAAAATTTGAGTTGTTTTTGTGTTTGCCTTTTGAAGTTTCGTTGATCTTCTATTTCTAAATTGTTGCTGATATTATTGCAGTTGCTAGGGCAACGACATGGCGACCAATAGTTCAAGGCTAATGTCCCTGGAACAAGTCATGAATTACAAAAGACTATATTGATATAATCTACAGGATATTAAAGTCTTCACGACGAAAAGTTACAAATATGAAGATCAATTCAAGTGTTGCCTTCTTCATATAGCTGTTTAAACGATTGGTTTGAATTAACGTCATACGAAAACTATTTAAAACTTAATTTTAAATCAAAATCAAGTAATGAAAATGAAACTTGGGCGGGTATTTTATTGACCAAACATCCATACTACACTATACGAGATATTTGACTCTTAGTTCCATCTAACATGTCGAACTCCCTCATCATTCTGCACGAAGCATCTTAGTCGAATTATGACTGTGGACTCGAACTCTTCACCAGTAAACAAATTTAACTAAACAAATTTAAAACGTAAAACCAAAACTAGTGTAACTAGCCCTTATGTTGCGTTTATGTTGTGACATTAATGAAACCATACACACGATTATAAAACATACACACGATTCACTGGTTGATTCAAGAATTCAGTTATAGTAACAGTTGGAAATAGTTATTCTTAACGTGGGAAAAACGTTATGAGACTTCACCTTTTATACTAGTTTCAATGCTTTTTCCAAGACTTAGTACGATTTGAAATATAGCATTCGTCGATTTTCAACATGTAAGCAAAATATTCAGCTAAATTTAAATCATTTTTTTAAATTTTATTTCCAAATGAGTGTTCAGTTTTGTGTGTATATTTTTACATGTTTGTAGTTTGCATACACGTGGTGAGTTATACTTGTAAAAATTCTGTTCTTTTGGTTTATTTTTTTGCGTGTTTTTAACGTTAGTGTTTAACAATTATTGCAGCTTTTGTTTTTAAGGATTTATTTGGGCATGTATTGTTTTTGTTTGCTAATTAATCTATTTTTAATGCTTTTGAGTTCGCTTTTTGACCCTCTTTTGCTATACTTTTTGCCTTTTTTTGAATAACGTATTATGTTGATAGGAATATTTTGGTCTTTGATAATTTCTGAATAACCCAGCCTACTAGTTTAAAGCCTGTTATAACTTTAAATATATTATTTTCCAATTTTTTGGTATTTCTCTTCATTTTTTTAATTCTTCAGTTACTCACATTTTTTAGTATTTCTGGTTTTTGTCTATTTACTTTTCATTTAATTTACTTTCTTTTGAATTTATAACTTACTTTTACAATTAAATTTGTATAATGTATTTCAGTCAATTTTCAGTTTGCAATTTTTTTTTTTTTTTTGTTTATGTCCTATTTCTTAATAACTCAGTTGTGATTTTTATATTTTTTTTTATTTTAAACTTTTAAATAACTTTTTAATTTATTCGTAATATTTAAAAAAAATTGCGTTATTCAATTCAATACACACACACACACACGTGTGTGTGTTGTACACTGTTGAGTGAACATATATTAAATAATAATGCTTTCCAAATATCCAAATATAGTAATACAGATAGAAATAATCGTCTTTTGGAATTTTTAATAAGAAATTCGGTGTATATTTTTCAAATATTAAATATCCACATATTTCATTAAATCAAAATTCCACAAAAATCCAGTCATATTTCGAAGCATTACAAATGGTTATAACCTATATCACCAAATATGGTAAACTTTTGGAACCGATTCTTCAGAAAGCTTTTGATATTCTTGAACAAACTGTTATAATTAAAGACAGCTTTGAAATTATCAAGATCATGAGAGACCGAGAGGTGTTTTCTATATATGGTTACGATTTTGAGGACATTTTTAAATTGAATATATATTGAAGATGTAATACGGGTTCTTTTACTTTTATACAATAAATATCATTTTAATCAAACAATAAAATGAGAAAAATTCAGCACTCTTATTAAACTTGGATACAAGAGAATATTTCATAGTTTTGGGTTAAAAAAAATTTAACAAATTAAGGGTCTGCCTCAGGGAGGTCCTGCTAGTAATTGCCTAGCCAACTTTTACTTACATTTTCTACGAAATACAATACACTGAACATGATCAACACAGATAACTGAAGTATTTTTGGTAAAAATAACGAATTTAAGCCACGTGTTTCATTACACCCTGATTACATCAAATTATTAAAAATTAATTTAATTCTAATACAGTAGAATTTTTCGCTCTTCTTTAAACTAATTAGTAATATATATTATTAAAGAGGGGGATTCAAATTCCGTGTAGTTAAAATTTCTTTTTCGGAACAGAGATTTAATTATATCTATTTATAGGAATATTTTATTAAACTTTTTACTACTTAAGAACAATCTAACTACACATAGAATAGACAAGTTTAACAATATTAAAAAAAATTTCAGTAATTGTTTAGACCATAATTATCCCATAAATTACTTAAACACGTATATACATCACAAATACATTAAACATCATTGCGAACTAAGATACATTTCCAAATCCACTACACAACACTAGGTCCACAAAGTCGGCTTCTTAGTGGACTAGCCGTGAAGAATTCGCTTACTTTTTCACAGTTTACACTTTTTACACATTCTTTGGACCATTTTCTTCTTTTATCAACCAACTAATAACTAACCAACAGTTTGCATCTTTTTACACTTTGTTACCAAACAACAGCTTGCATTTGTTTTTTTTTAAATTTATGGCGTTAAGACGTTTTGCTTTCCATTTCGAGTGTTTAATATCGATCTTGAAGCCCTTCGTTTATTTGAAGATTGTTTTACTTATCTATTCACCTTTTTAAATCTTCATTTCTTTGTGTTTTAGTAAGTAATTTTTATATACTGCTGTTTGTAGAAAATGCAACACCATGAAAGAATCATCA
>BMAW01064803.1:93637-123208 GCA_019974015.1 Nephila pilipes | reverse complement strand
AAAAAAAAATTTGCGAAAAAAATGTTGTTTTCAATGTTAGACTCGGGAGTTATTAATCGATGTGTTACAATGTATATATATCAAAAAAATTTATTTTACTGCCAATTCTAAACATCTAAAATTTAATTTTTTGCAATATTATCATTTTCTTTGATAGAGGGTAGTGCTTTATTTTTGGTTCTAATGGCTATATATAAAATACTTGTATAGGTTAGCGTTAAAATTTTGTTGTATGGTGATCGAAAGTTTTGAATTTTTTTAAAAATCTGATAGCTTAATTTTAGATTGTTTTTTATTTCCTTTCATTGCTTAGTTTCATAAATTGATTTTTATTTTTCAAGATATATAATTATTGGTTTCTAATGTTTCTAATATTTTTTAATGTTTTTGAAATACTTTTGGGTTGTTCCATATTTTCTGTAGGTGAATGTTGGACCTGTAAAACGAGTTTAAACCTACAAATATGTTTTAATCTAGACTCAGAATTTATAAACGTTATAATTCTTACTCTTATTTTAGCCACTTAAGGGGTTATTGTTTTAGGAGTGGCGTTTTGGTGTACCAGATTATTTTTCAATTTTTTTATCGTTTGCTTCAGTTTTAATTACATTTAAC
This sequence comes from Nephila pilipes, assembly GCA_019974015.1. Lineage (NCBI taxonomy): Eukaryota > Metazoa > Arthropoda > Arachnida > Araneae > Nephilidae > Nephila > Nephila pilipes. The sequence continues at coordinate 122,593 of BMAW01064803.1, read as the reverse complement.
TTAAATATGTTCACTTTAATAAGATTTACCTTTTGCTTTAATTTTAATTATATGTAGCTGATATAATATTCAATTTAATAATTTATTGTTTGCTTTAATTTTAATAACATTTAACTAATATATGTTCAATTCATTAATTTTCCGTATGCTTTAATTTTAATTACATTTAGCTAAAATATGTTCGATTTAATAATTTATCATTTCCTTTAATTTTAATATCGGAAAAGTTTACTGATGTAATTACCTTACTTTAATTTTTATATATGAGTAATTTAATAATAATCATAAAAAAAACGCACCTTAGATGGCTAAATCTGCAAAACTTTACATAGAACTTTTTTTTTTTTTTTTTTTTCCTCTTTTTCTTCCATTTGCTGACAATTTTTTTCATGCCTAGTTTTGTACTTCTGCATATTTTGTGGCTTATCTTCAAGATTTTTTTTTTGTTTTCATTCACAATTAGATTTTCGTTCTTATTAGTTCGGTAATGTAATTTCTCGCTTTTCTAGATTTTTGCTTTTTAAAAAAATGCTATTCATTTTTCTTCTATTATCTAAAAAATTTATATGTATGTAAACTTATGATTTCAATGAATTTTATTTTGTTAATTTAATTTAAATAATTTTTAAAAATTTCCAAATATTTTATTATTTTAATAAAATATATTTTGTTTGCTCTCACACATATAGTTTTAGCCAAATATTATATTTATTTAAAATTTATTTATTTTAAATATTATTTCAGTGTTAGTGCGTATATAATTATCTTATTACTTATATTATTATGTATTAATATTATTGAATTACATTGCATAATCTTTAACAAAATCTACTTCTAAAACGTCTTGAGCTATGAATATTAAGCAGATTCAAATAAATGATGGATTTTCATGAATAGATTTTTTTTGACCATATGAGTTACTCTTGATTTGATTAATAACATTTTATAATGTAAAAGTTGTCGTTTGAATGATATTATCTGATCAGAAAATGCAAATTAATATTATCGATCATTCAGATACTTATCAGAATCTTATAGATTTCTGATCACATCTTCAAATCAAACAAATCAGGTCAAAGTGATCTTGTATTGGTTTGAAAGTAGATTAAAAATGCTGGATGTTTCATTCCATATTTGTGTTGTCTATAATATACTCTAATTATTTAGTTTTTTTGACGTACTTTTTAGAAACTGGTATTAAAAAATATTTCGTACAAGATTAGAGTGATTTTTTTTTACCTTAAATTATTTATTATTTTCAGATACATTCATATGAAACTTATTTTTATGCAATAAGTACGAAATTAGTCCATTTAGACATAAATTTGTGTATCAAAATATTAGGACATAGATGATAAGAAAAAATAATTTTTTTGACTGTATCTTTTATTTTATTTAAAAAAAAACTAATTAGTAGCTATTTCTGCTTTCCGTGAATCATTTATAAGCTCTCATAAAACAAAAATTATAAATGTCTTCAGTTAAAAAAATATACGAAAAGTTTAATTGAAAATTCATTTTAATACCATATTCAAATAGAAAGTCTTAGATTTAATGTTCCAAATACATTTAATGTTCTCTCATAATGGTTTTTAAGAAATTTTGATCAAACAAATACTGAAGTTAGGATAACAATTTAAAACACTTACTGCAAGTTTTTAGTTAGATGCTCGAATTCAGTGCTTGAGACCAAAATGTGATACTGAGGGTCTTTTTGTCCCACATTTTAACATGTGCTAATTTTTTTTTTTTTTTTTTTTTTTGAGAAAAAGGCATCTTATTTACAACAAATTTTCTTATTTACAGCTTGTCTGTTAGAAAATATTTTTCAATATATATATATATATTATTTCCTCTTTATTCCATCTTTAATATTCTGTTATAAATTTACCACTTATAAAATATTTTTATCATTATTAGATATGTGTTATTTTTTTTACACGATAAGTATGTGAATATTTGCAACGAAGAGAAAATTTGATTATTTTTTTAAGTTTAAATATGAGTATTTTTTTATTTCTGCTATACAATGTCATTCTTGCATTAAAATTTATTATAATGTTGAAGCTTTCATTACTGTAAAGGAGTTTACATGTGTGTGTGTGTGTGTGTGTGTGTGTAATAAAATACTCTTTAGCAAATTAACACAAAGATTGAAAAAAATATTAAAGGGATAGTTTGGACTGCATTGATCTCAAAATTTTGAAAAAGTTAATCTCATAAAATGATAAATACTATTTGGAATTTAGATCTGTGTTTGCTTTGCTTCTATCCTTAAATTTTAGTGAGAATACGAAAAAAATAATAATAAATGCCCGATCACTATGGTCCGTGAAGGCAAACAATTACAAATATGTAATGACGTTCTTAGAAAGTTTGCTGTATTCATCACTGTAACGATCCCACAACTTTCTGGGTTCCCCACTTCACCATAGAAGAGGCTAGTCAGAGTTGCATCTGATGCTAGCTTTAGAAATTTCTCCTTTTCAGGAGAACAAAGTTACAGCTAATAATATTAACAAAACCTCTACCTACTTTTTAAAAAATTCTTTTTAATATTTTCAAATTATTTAGCTCTTTTTTTAGCTGTGAGCCGCCATAACTTTTTTCTGTACACGTAACCCCTAATGAACTCTCGCATACCCCATGGAGTACGTGTAACCATAGGTTGAAAATCAATGATTTAAGAAAACGATTTTTGATCGAAGAACTTCTAAAATTTCGAATTTTCTTTTTGTTGAACTAAAAACGTTCCCATGAATTATAACGATTCTAACGTCAGTCAAAATTAAAAAAATTTTGAAAAATTGAAACTGGCTTTACTAATTTCATTTTAATATGTGCTAACATTTTTTTTCTTTCAATTAAGTTGTTAAATAAATAGAATTATTCAAAATGAATATTAATTAGCGTAAAGTAAGTGTACTTCCAATCCTCAGTCTCCACAGAAGAATAGCTATTGTAAAAGAAAATATCTTCTATAAATTCTCAATGCATTTTTATTTTCACAAGCAGAACATTCTAAAGTACAAAATAGTTGCTAATGTTAACAACAAAAAGAATAAAAACCAACAATTCTGCAATAAAAATAAGTTATTAAATTAAATATTAAAGTAAGAGCAAACGTTAAATTGTTTCAACTATTATTATATTATTGTGTTCAGAATTAAAATAAAATCAACCGATAAATTATTAAATCAAATACATCTTAACAATTTGAATGTACCTCAAGCAAGCAAAATGTAATTACTACAATCATAATGTATTATAATGTAAATCTTTTGAACCTAGCAACATATATCTTTTATATTATGCCCATGCATTTTCTGTTGACGCTGTTTTCTCAAAACCACAACATGTGAAGTGAGTCATGTAGTAACGATTATTTTCCAAAATCTACACAACGAAAATTAATCGATTTTTCAAAAAATTCAGTCTTATGCAAAATATTTTGTCATGCACTTATCATTTGAGTGTTTATTCTACAGTAGATTTCCATGTGATTATAGGTAATCATATAATTCCTAATTTCTAGAAAATTTACGAATGAAATTAAACTTATCTGGGTCAAAAGCTCCCTATCCTCAGTTCTTAATGACTATTGCAGAAAGAATTTTCCTAATCTTTAAGACCAAAACAATTTATTTTAAGACAAATTATGGGCATTCCATTTTGTGAAACATTGTGTCCTCATTTGAAAGTTATTATTTCGCAAATACATATCTCATGGCTGAACTAACTCTTATGGAAAGAGGCTCACTGCATCCTTATGTTCCGCAACGCGAGTTGCATACCGCTGAATACGTTTTAATAACCACAACATTGCTGTCAGCTGACTCTTTGGCGAGTAATTTTCTGCTCATGAGCAACGAAGCAGCACGTGATGAAAGATAACACTGCAACGGCCAGTTATCGTGCGTCCTCGATTTGATGAAAATAACACCCCACTTAGATTTCATTCGCTGGTTTCTTTGATATCAGGGAAGTCATTGGCTCCAGAGAGCCAACCGTGTTTCGGTTGGATCATTATCTGTGTAGCGTGACCAAAGAACAGGAGATTAGTTGTAGCATGCTTCCTGCACGAATCACGAATTTTGATAGTGGGAAGGGATTTAAGAGGGGGAAAAAAAGCTGAGAAAACACACCAGAGGAAACAACGGTCATTCAATTTAAATTTGAGGTCGTTCTGATGCGTTGGTTGAATTCATGGCTGCGGCCTAGTTTTTCTGGATGAGAAATTCAGCCATGGCTTTCTGCGAAAGTAAACAATTGTAACAAAATTTACGTTTGTGGAAGTCTGTTAAAACGAAACGCGAATATTATCTGTTCTTATCAAAAATCAGTGACCCATGAATAAACTGAGAATGAAGAACAAAGAAGGAGCTGTGATAAGACGAAAATTAGGATGAGTTAGTGACTTAAAGAACTATTATTTCAGATATCATCGGAAATCATTAAATAAGTCATGAAATGACTTTTAGTGTGTTTTATATTTGTTAATATTGATCAATACACTCTCAAATGAATGTGATGATAAGTTATCTATCATACAGATCTTGTTTGTACTAGCTGTCTTAAACATTTTCCTCTTTCTTTTATTATGATAACGAGATCCGTCGCCAATAGCGTTAGAATGACGTTGAATTAAGTCAACCAAAGAATCCCGTTTTTCGGGCATAGAAATGAATAACCGATTCCTTTCTTTGTTTTTAACATTTATTTTTGATGAAAAGGTTTTGTAAAATCTCTACCAAAATAATTCGTAATAAATATAATAATATGGTGTAATTATTGTGTCTGTTGCAGACGATATTTTTCTTATAATTCTTTGTTACACTTTTATTTGAGTATGAGACAGACGATATTTTTTGGAAATTAATAAAAAGCTACAATGTTTTTATTAAATTTATTCTTCCGTGAACGGCAACAGAGAGATTTTTTTTAAAGATTTATTTGATTTAGCTGTTCTAAATGTTAAATTAAAGTGATTCAGTATAGAAATGTGTGTTAGTTTTAATTATTTATTAAAGGCATGTTTCTCTGTTCAATTATTTTTAATAACATGCACCAACATTAATGCTATTCGGTTTGAGGATAATTTGAAAAAATTCCATAAAGATAATTTTAGAGTTCTTATGTTGCTAAGAAAAAGTTTTAGTTATTTCGATTTAGAGAGCTAATTTTTTTAAAATTATTATGAATCACACATATTTCATTTTTATAAACAAGTTGCCTGAATATTTTCTACTGGTTATAAAATGAGCAGGTATGTGTATTTTACATTGTATTTTAAATTTATATATTTCTTTTCCAATGAAAGGAATATTGAAAATAACAAAATCTGGCAAAATTTCATGACGAAAAACAATTTGTCAAAGTAAATTCTTACAGATAACTTTTAGGCTTATTTAATTGCAGTAGGCAAAAAAAAAGCATACAACAAAAGTTGATTATGTCGTTATAAAGTTTACTTCATTTTATACTCTGAGAATTATCGTGTTTTAAATTTTATTGAATTTGCGAAAACGATTATTTTTTTCTTTCAAATACGTTTCATTATTATTCAGTAATAAATAATGCCATTTTTAATATTATTTATATAATGTATCGTTGGAATGTATCGTATAATTCTCCAAATTATATAAATTAATTTTGCTTAACAAAGCTAAAATATGAAAAAATTCAAAACACTTTTTATGTTCGTTTGAAATTCATTCTACAATTCCACGCATTCAAAATTAATTTCATTATTTCTTGTACAGAAACGAATTATAACACTATTAAAAAAAATTATGTTATTATTTTTTCAAATGCAACTGTCTACCCATTAAAAAAGATACTATGCATTCAAAATGTATGAAAACATTAAATTTAGAGTAGTTTCACCAGAAATGTCTGCTATTTTTAAATTCGTTGTGGATAGATAATTAAAGTGTCATTTATATCTCTATCTTCGAAATTTACATTGTTTTTCTTTAGTTTTTAAGAACCTCAGAAGTTAAAACTTTAAATTTTTCTTAGTTTTACAATTTTCTTGACTAGCACAGCATTGATTGGAAAGTAATTTCAGTAAAATACATTCCACAATTCTAAGATGAGTTTCTCATCTGCAACAGTTTCTTGCAAATTTGTATTTCACAACAATTTCAATACAATTATTGAATCTCTTCTCATTCTTAAATAAGGTTACTGTAACGTGCATAAACAGCAAATAAGTTCCGTATCTAAGTATTGGAAACAAAACAACCATCTATCCTGAGACAGAGAATCTGTGGAATTTTGAGGGAAATCGAATTTTGTTTTCATGTGATGTTTTCCTTCCCAATAATATACTTTTGTATGTTTTGTTTAATCATTGACATAATATCATTTACTACAAGCAACGGCTAATACATTATTGTGTTAAAGGGAATTTACATTTTTAAGTATTTTTATTTAAACATCTTCCATGGAAATGTTTTCGTAATTATCTAGATTATTTTTATATGTTGCAATTGTTAAGCAAACTTCTCAATTAACATTTTTGGAAAAGCATTGTTATGATAATTTTAAGGCATTTTTGAAAACAGTAGATATTTTCAGGTTTGGAAAGGAAAAAAGCATTTTTTATGGAATTAAGAAAGAATTGTACTTACGAGAGTGGTCTGAAAAGTCTCCGACCTAACAAAGATACCAGATATTTTTTCATTAAATTTATTTTCAATTTTCTACATAGCCTCCGTGTAAGTCTACATACTTCTCTTAGCGATGCTCTCGCCTCCTTAATCCGTCCAAATGGTACTTGGCGTTTTTTTTCTGTAAAATAATTACTTACGAAGATGATGGCCTCTTCATTTGGCGAAAATATCTGTCCCCCCAGCGCAATTTTTAAATTAAGAAACAAAAAGAAGTCGCTTTAGGCTAGATCTAGGGAGTGAGGAGGGTGATCAAGCAGTTCAAGCCGTAATTCGTGGATTTTCGCCGTGGCAACCGCTGAGGCCTTGAGACGGCTCATTGTCTTGGTGAAACAGAATTTTTTTAACTGCAAATGTGGCTGTTTTTCCGAAACCTCTGTTTGCAATTTCTGCCTTCTCCTTATTAAGCAATAACGCGTAGTATGCTCCCGTAATAATTTTTTCCATATCGCTTTGTTAGACAATAAAATAGTTTTTGCTTTTTTCGGAGCCGATTCCCCCTTCACAGTCCGCTGTTTTGACTACACTAGTGTAAGAAATTAAGAGAATTTTCATATTTTATCTACGATCTCCAGAACTACTGGACAGATTTTAATAAAATTTGGTGTGAGCATAGGTTGATATAATACAAACAAAATAAACATTCAACAGGTATTATAGACACACATGTTTGAGCGTAACACTCATGAGAGTCTGAAGGTCTGAAACAGCGGCTGCAGAATACACAAAAGAAATGGGTTAATAGGGGGTATGGTCCCCTCTTACGCCTTTCAGCTCTTAGTGTCCCCTACACGCCTTGCAGCGTGATGTCATACTGGAAATAAGGCAGTTTATCAGTGCCTGTGGCAATCGGTCCCACTAATTCACCAACTCTGTTTCCAGTTCCTGGATGGTTATCGGAGGGGGTTGCGAGTTGCAATTGCCCTCCCCAGAGCATCCCAGACATGCTCTATAGGATTGAGGTCTGGAGACTTGGCTGGCCAATCCATCCGGCGAGTATCCTCACTCTCGAGAAATTCGTCGTTCAAAAGAGCTCTATGTGGATTCGCGTTATAGTCCATTAAGATGAACTCGGCGCCCCCTGCACCCCGGAAAAGGCAAACATAGGGCTCCAAGACCTCATCCCTATTCCATACACCAATCACAGAGCCTCTGTCTTAGACGTGGAGAGGTGTCCGGCTATCGAACATGATGCTTGCCAAGACCATTACACCACCACAGCCATAATTGTCGAGTTCGTGGACATTGGAGGGTAGGTAGTGTGTCCCTGGCTCTCTCCATGTCGTACTTTCATATGGAGAGGGCCAGGGACCCGCTACCTACCCTCCAATGTCCGCAAAATCAACAATTATGGCGGTAGCGGTGTAATGGTCTTGGAAGGCATCATTTTGCAAGGCCGCACACACCTCCATATCTTTAAAAGAGGCTCTACGACTCTTGAGAGATATAGGAAAGAGGTCTTGTAGCCTATATCCGCCTTTTCAGGAGTTTAATTGGTCCTGATTCCTTTTTAATGGATAAGAGCAAAGTCATATAAAGCTCAGCTGGTCGACGAATTTCTGGAAAATGAGGATAATTGCCGGATATATTGGCCAGCCAGGTCTCCAGACCCAATCCTATAGAGCATGTCTGGAACGTTCTGGGAAGAGCAATTGCAACTCGCAACCTCCCTTCGGGAACCATCCAGGAACTGGAAACAGCGTTGGTGAATGAGGGGGACCATTTGCCACAGGCACTGATAAACTGCCTTATTTCCAGTATGACATCACGCTGCAAAGCGTGTATAGCTGTAAGAGAGGACCATACCCCCTATTAGCCCATTTCTTTTGTGTATTCTGCAACCGCTGTTTCAGACCTTTAGACTCCCACGAGTGTTACCCACAAACATGTGTGTCTATTATAACTGTTGAATGTTTATTTATTTATTTGTATTATATCAACCTATGTTCATCCCAAATTTTATTAAAATCTGTCCAGTAGTTCTGGAGATCGTAGATAAAATATGAAAATTCTCTTAATTTCTTACACCAGTGTATATTTTTGCTTTAGGCGTAGAATGGTGAATCGAAGTGTCATCTATAGTAAATAATCTGGGCCCAAACTCTGATTTATTGCGCCTAAACTGCGCCAACAGAGCGTTAGATATAGCACCACTTGATGAATTTTAGCGATGCTATCGTCAGCGGTTGCAGTTTTTGGACGTCCCAAACGTTCACCATCTTCCAAGCTGATACGGCCATTTTTAAATTCAGCTGCCCAAAATTTCACAGTGGTAAATGATAATGCAGAGTCCCTGTTCACAACGTCTAATTCATCTTTGATTTGCGTTTGCGTATTGCCTTTCAAAAACAAATATTTAATGACAGCTCGAGACATTCGATTTCTCCCTCCCCTCCATTTTCACAAAAACACTTACATCGACTCGCTCAAACGATTGTCAAACAGCAACTGCGTGGCCGAAATGGCTGAAATTTTGTTGAGGACCTGTCAAAAGATGTGCGACTACATTCCCTAGCTTTTATTGAGAAGTGCTGCCATATTCACGTTAAGATCAGAAACTTTTCAGATCACTCTCGTAAATGTGTGAGGGATTGAGTCAAACTGTAACATTTGATATTTTTTACAGGGCATTTTTCATTACACTTGATAAGAAGAAGCTATTTATATTCTATTCGAAAGTATTGAACTCTTTGCTTAGTAATAAAGAAAATAATAGAAACTTAACCCAAAGATAACATAAATTCAAATAGTTTTGAAATACTGAATGTTTGCTTATACCGTATCAAAAGAGTTTTATTCAGTGAAATAGTATCATTTAAAGTAAGAAACATTCAAAATATTATTGTATTAATAATATTATATTATAATGATTTTAAGCTTCTACATACATTTGGTATATTTAAACATCTTCCACAGAGCTCCCAGTTGATAAAAATAAACCATTTTTTCGATTCGAAAGCCACGGTATTCTTTGCTTAAGTGACAAAGAAAAGAATAGAAACTTGGAATGTTCTTGATAATTAGAAAAGTATCCCAATGATAATACACGTTTAAAGTGCTTATAAAATAAATACATGTTTATTTGTGTCATATCTAGAGCATTTTAATCAGTGAAATTATATCATTTACAATAAGCAACAGTCATACATCACTGTATTGATAAGAATTTATATTTTTAAGTTCTTCTATACGTAACTTGTGTTTAAATATCTTTCATAGAAGTGTTATTGTTAATATGGAATGACAGAATACGTTAACTTCCCGGAAAGATAAATTCGTTTACCCTAAGTGTCCCAATAATAATACAAGCTCAAGTGCAACTGAAACATATACATATTTATTTATGCCGCATCTATAGAATTTTAATCAGTGAAATAATAATATTTACACTAAGCAACAGTCAAAAAATTATCGTATTAATAATAAATTATATTTTAAGATCATACAACGTAAGGCTTACTTAAATATTTCCCATAGAAGTGTTATTGTTACTATGAAATTCGAGAATTGTTAACTTAATGGAAATTTGTTTACCCAAAGTGTCTCAATAATAACAGAGGTCAAGTACTACTGAAACGTAGTTATAAATATTTCTAAACGTCGTATCGGTAGAATTTAGAAATAATCAGTAATTCTTTATATTTGATTTGAATGTAGAATGTTTCTATGTTAAAGTACAGCAAGCTAAATATGGAACATTTGAGAAAAGAGTTATTGGCTCACAAACCAAAATAATGTGTGTAGAAAAAGGTGTGCAGCTTTCAGGACCATTAACTGTGATTTTTTTTTTTTTTAAATTTTTGGCCGAATAAGTTATATATGCATACAAGAAGTTGTGTATTAGTGTAATTATATTCAAATTATGTTTTGCTTTGAAAATAATTGATATTTTTAATAAGTTCCAAATGAGCATTGCGCAGGTGGCATGAACGAAAACTAATACTAAATTTGAGATATCGTTAGTTCGTTAAATTTATTAGTGGGCATCTTTTGAAATCCGGATCTGCTGTCTTATTAGTGATAAGCTGAATGAAATGAAGATTTATTTTTATTTCTAAATATCTATTTTTAGGAAAACATCGTCTTACAACTTGAAAGCATAAGTCTTCATCTTCACATTTGCCTTTGTGTTAATGAATGGTATCCAGTAAGTAATAAAATTCCTTTTTAATTTTTTCAAACTGTCTGTTGAAAAAGTAAAACTATGTTGTTTTGAGTGTCAAAGGTGACACTCCGCCCAACTATATAATGGGATATGGCTTTAAATAACAAGATTGATGCTGCAACAGAAAAGTACGTGCGTTAAACACCAACTACCGACAGCTGTTTGAGTGTAAGATCCTTTTCCGAACGGTGCTTATCGCTTTGAAAACAAGTCCGTAAACCTGTAGTCTTTCGCATAATGTTTTTGTTGTTGTTGTGCTGTTTCACAGAAAATGATTATTGACTAAGGAATTTCAGAAATTTCATATGAAACTTGGAAAACGCTAATGAAACTTATAATTTATTAAAAGATGGAACTGAATTTATCTCATGTACGTGGTTTGAGATGTACATTTCATGATGGTGAAGAAGATCGTTGAATTATCTAAAGCCAAGCGTGGCCCCTCCACGTCAAAAGGGTCGTTATTCAAGCTTGAGCTATCTCCCGTCAAAAGGTCGACAATATAAAAATCAGTAATCTGTTTCTGATCTGATGTCGGTTATAATCATGGGGTTGTCTGAGAGTACAAGAAAGACAAAGAATCAGTAGTAAATTTTCTCCTGGACAATGCGCTGTCTCATTCCACATGTATATGCAAGAGGAGTCTGGCCAAGTACAACATCCAGTGTTAGACCATCCACCTTATTCATTGGAGGAATTCACACAGAATCCGTATGCGTAAATTTTCTATCAGACAATGCATCGGCTCATTCACATTGTATGTCAAGAGGCTCTAGCCAAATACAACATCCCATCAACAAAGAAAAATTAGTCTTTATGCATCTTTAAGTAACCCTCTTTTAAAGTTAAAAGCATTTAAATCACGGCTAATATTAGGATATTTGTATATTTATGTATTTGTTTATGCAAAGAAAGTCACATGAATGCATACGTGTAATATTATTCTTACGTAATCTGGCATCACTTAATTTGTTTTCTATATTAAGTGTCACATGAGACATTCTGTAACAAGAATCATGCCTATCATGTAACTCATCTTCTAAGTCATTAAAGCTTAATTCCTTCTAATCAACTCTCATTTTATTTATATGTTTTAGACTTAGAGATGATTACATGATTTGAAAGATAGACTCAGATGTTTCAAATCACAGTATGCTAAATCATAAAGAAACATTACATTTACCCCTTTAAATTTTAATCTGGTATTTCAGTCCCTGATGCAGTCCTTCAAGTATGCAGGAGGTTGCCTATGACAGGCCAGCGCAATGCTAATGTGTTCTTGTTCTGTTACGAATCTTATAAAGTGACGTCTGAATCTGGAAGAACTTGACATTTTCAAATTTGTACCTCTCAGATCTGGTAGTTTCCCTCTTGGGCTAAGTGTCATAGATAATGTAATATTATTCTTATGTAATCTGGCATCACCTTGGTTTCTATATTACAACGTCTGATTGAGACATTCTGTAAACAAGAATCATTCCTATCATGTAACCTCACTTCTAAGTCGTTAAAAGCTTAATTCCTTCTATTCAACTCTCATTGTCTTATTTATAGTACAATACGTAAATATATTTGAGCAAATAATAATCAATAGTTCTATTAAATTTTGCAAGTCATTTATTTATATTTAAGTACATCTTACATTTGTACAGTGCTTGAAAGTATAATATTCTATAGACCGATCTTAATGAGAATTCCAAAAATTAAATTTCAAAAAAATTGAATTTTTTAAAAATTTTATGAATCAAATTTTCCATAATTTTATTCAAATATTATGTAATAGTTAAAGTTTATGAGTGTTTATTAGAAAAATATTAAATTCACTGCATAAAAAACAACCTCATTTGGTAATGTGAAAAATCACTTCTATGGATCAAGTACACTCTATAACAAAAAAAAGGCCCACCAAGAAGGAACTCTCTAATTATAATGAAATTTCGTATGCAAAGACTTTTGAACCGAACATGCAAATAATTAAAATTTGGTATCCATTTGTTGATGTTGAGCGTGTCAGAGAGACATTTATACACAATCCTATGAGATCTGTGAGATAAGGGGTAACAGGATATGCCAATTTCGACTGTGTACAAGGTTATTAAGGCAAGATTAAGACTGCATGCTTACAAACTTCAAATTGTTCAAGTCTTGGAACAGGAAGATAGGCCTAGGAAGATGGCCATTGCAACAGATTTGCTAAGGAGGATAGAAGATGATGCTGAGTTTCTTTATCCCATAATGTTCTTTAACGAAGCTTGCTTTCATCTTTCTGACATAGTAAATCGCCACTATTTGTGCAAATGGGGATCTGAAAACTCCAATGAATACCGTGAGTTACAAAGGGACTACCCAAAGGTTATTGTGTGGTGTGGACTAATGTACAAACACGTCATTGGACCTTTCTTTTTTTGCTGAAAGGACACTCACATCTGTGGATATTACTTAGAAATGCTGGAAAATTTCGTATTTCCACAACTCGAAAAGCTTCAGCCACGTCTGTTTGCAACAATACGGTGCACCACCTCATCGGGGTACCATTGTTCGTAATTGTTTGAAGGATCTGTTTACAGGAAGATTGATTGGGGGAGGTGATCCAATTCCTTGGCATCCAAATCATCTGACATAACACCTCTGGACTTTTTTCCTTGGAGATTTGTAAAGAACATCGTTTACAGGTGTAAAGTGTCGAACATTGATGACATAACATCCAGTATTACAATCGTAATAGCCGCTGTGAATGACAACATGCTTGCAGGCACTTATGAATGGCAACATGTGAATGACAACATGCTTGCCAAATTGACTATCGTCTTGATATTCCCCGTGCGATGCAGGGAGCATACGTGGAAGTTTATTGACAATTGTCATGAAACTTTTGAGTCTATCTAACCATTTATGTTATTAATTTTAATCTATTTTCATTATTTTATGAGTTATTAAACATCAAAATGTGTCTGACATTTTATAAGTACCCTGTATGAGAGCGCCTGGGATCATGGGAAATATATTCATATTATATTGAATCTTAGAGATTATATTGAATCTTATTGGTTCTTGACTACGAAAGACGGGTTTTTTATGTCTCTGATGTAATTTGTTCTCCTGACCGCTAAAGAGGGAATTATCATTGTATGGGCTGTTAGGAAGCCAAATATTTGGAAGTAAATAATTTTAAAAATTTATATACATAATTGGAGCGCAGAAATTACAATAAATATAACAGAAAGAGCCTCCAACTCTTCTTGAAACTTTGGATTAGTCCAAAAATTCTTTTGGAATTAAAGTATACAAGATAAGATATGGAACATATAAAAGATTGATTGATTGAAACAAAAAAAGAATTATCAGCTCTCTAGTTAATTGCGTCATGAAGTTTAAAAACGTTCGCATGAATGCTCATTTTCTCTTTTGATGTGTAATTTACATATCCATTTGGCGTTAATACATAGGAAACTATATATGGAACATATTTTAAATGCTGAAAATAAAAGGTTTGCTTGAAGCAATAATGAATTATATACCGCAATGTGAAGTTCTCTGTTATTTCAAGAAGTGTTCCATTCTTTTAACATGAGACAAAAAAAAAATAACAACATACATCGTTCGCACGGTACATTTTATCATAAAAAGTTGAAGTAGGAGGGAAAAATAGAAAAATAACCGATAAGAACTAAAATAAAAAAAAACAGGGTAAAACATCCTCGAAACAGACTAGAAGCACTAAGAGATGAAGAGGGTGCAAGGGATAAGTTACGAGGTATCAGGTGTCTCCTGATGACACGCGCATCAAAAAATTGTCCCCACCGTCCTTTTAGGAGTAGCTGACAACACTTGTTTCAGATAAATTTTCCCTCCCGGCCTCCCAATCACTCAGCATGCGGTGCAGTTGAAAGGCGGCGGTTATTTTGGGGCGCAGGAAATGCGCTTTGAGGGATAATTAACGATAATTTTGTTCTGCCATCTTTATTTTTGTTTTTCTTAGTTTTTTCTTCGGTGTAGAAACATTTAGGAAGGTGTAGAACTGATAGTACATTATAGGAGAAATGAGCCCTCGTTTAAAATTTTTTTTATCTTGTTTTAAAACTTCTTTTGATTTATTTATGAAGAAAAGTTTGTTTTAAGCAAATTTTCCGCCTCGGAAGTAATTTTAGCGGTAACGGAAAGCAAAATAAAAATATTTTGTTGCTGATGGAAAACTTTTTGAATGCAGCAGCTTTTGTTTATTTTCGAGGATACCTGCTCTGTTTATTAAAATAGAAAACAAACAAACTGAACAGAGAGGAAGCTAATTCTGTCTACAATCTATTTGTCAATGTAACATGCTACCTAAAAATTTTATTTGATAATGCGAGAGTTTCTTAAACGTAACAATTACTACATGATTGTAATTTTTTTTTAAATTTATTTTTCTTTGCCGAGAAGTTAGAGTGAGTGATTGTTTATCAACGTCTCACTGAGAAACAACACGAGGGCTATTGGTGATGGACTTTTGACGGTGATGGTAATTTTGAACCTAGGCCAAGTGACGAGGACGACGCAGCACAGCTGGCACGTCCCTCTCAAATCTTTCACACCACACCAAGGAAGTATTTGGGACCTCAACCATGTTTAACACGGTGGGTCTTTAGTGGCATCAGGGCTCCAATTCACGACTCGACGAAAACAATGCCGACCGTGAGTTCACGATAATAACTACGAGGATACCGCTGAGAAGCTAGAGAACTCGTTAAAAGTAGTCTGTGTGAGTGAGTGAGTGAGTGAGTGAGTGAGTGAGTGAGTGAGTGAGTGAGTGAGTGTAAAGGTTTTTTTGGCTCAAGAGCCAGATGTGGCTATGCTGCGCCAAACTAGTTTTAACTGTGGTCTAGACGAGAAATAATTTTAAAAAAAGACATAAAATTGGTTGACAAAAAGGAGGGTCAAAAATAGAGAAGGATCGCTGGGAATCCCGGGAGAGCGTAACCCGTGTTTACCAAAGACAGTAAACCCCATAGAAAAGAAAAAGATCACTGGGGTGCCACGGGGTCATGATGCTCGTACTTACCTTAAGAAGGTAAGTCCCTGAGTTCCCCTGGTATAATTCCCACTGGCAGGGTGCCCGGCTATACCCCCAGACGTTGGGTACCCATTTAAGCTGCCTCTTACGACATGCATGAGCTACAGTGGGACTATTCTGTCATTCCCGGTCACCACACGGGTCGAAAGTCTGCTACGAATAGTTTGAGTGATTTAGGAAGCAACTAAAATGTTTTATTTTCAAAAGTCCTCAGGACAATATTTGAATGTCAAATAATTAGATACTGAATAAAATATTACTTTCAATTTTCGTAAAATTTTACTTTAAATTTTTCACTCTTCTTCGCCAAGAAATTGGAGCATTACTTAAAGGAGTTTTTTTTTTGTCTGAATAATAATTAAGCATCGTACAATTTGAGTGATTGGGAAAACAATCAAAATGAAATTCAAACAATCAAAAGGAAAACATTCGAAGATTTTCATAGGAATATTTAATAATCTCAAGTAATTAGATAATCAGTAAAATATTATCTATGAATTAGCTCTAGTTTTTCAAAATACATATTTATTCCCAGATCTTACACTTGATAAAAAAAAATGCCAAAGTTTTACACAAACCGTTGGAAAGTTTGAAAATAGAATATTCAAACGTTTGAACTAAATTCAAGCCGTATTGATACTCAGAAATATAAGACATAACCAGAAAATTTCATAAAATGCGATATAGTCTTTTATAAAGTACTTATACATAATAAAAAGAGTTAAATATAGTTAAAGACAGGTGCATTTCAAAATTTCTTGAAAATTAACATTTTAAACAAAAGGTTGTAAGACAACAAGTTCAGCATACTTCTGAAATATAAAGCAAATTATGGGCTAAAACAGCGTCTCTTAACTTTTTTCAGTCGGTACATCCCCAGCTGGCTCCGTTCCTTTCCGTATACCTCCAATTAGGAATCCTTACCCCCCCCCCTTTTATGTCACCTATTACAAAATTCGTAAGGTGTCTTATATATTTTTGTATCATTATATTTGAAGTAAACAAAGCAGACAAGATCAAATATTGCGGGAAAGAAAAATTGGTGGGATATTTGGAACTGCATCCAATAACTAAATTTGGAAAAATTAGGTTCAAAAGAGGGTAAATGCAACCTCTCATTCGGGGGTAAGTTTAATTTGTTTCAACGTTTATTTTGCATGCATGCATACGAAATAAATCCCATTCAATAAACTCCATTTTGGCAAATAGCAACGAATATATTGAGGTGTTTTTAAAAGGTTACCATCGAAAAAGTTTTTCAGAATAGAATCTGAGGCCATATTTCAGCCATTTCCCCTTTTCAACAATTGACAATCTAAATAAAAACCTCTATCTACTTTTTAAAATTCTTTTAAATATTTTTTAAATAAATTTGTTCTTTTTCTTAGCTATGTGGCCATCATAAGCGTTTTCTTTTAACGTACCCCATAACGGTTTCTCACGTATCTCTAGGGGTTAGCGTACCACAGTTAGAAAACCAATGAACTAAAAGATCTTGCATTCAAAATCTAGAAAAGAAAATGTATAGATCCCCTGGTAACTAAGGCCATTGGTCTATAGTTATTTAAGGTAACCTTACACCTTTAAAACGTCACTTTTGTCAAAATTTTTGATTTTCAAATTTTAACTAATCAAAAATTTATAGTTTAAAATATAAGCTTTTTTTCTTTCTAATAGTGTTTAAATTTTGCTTATACCTTACTTAGAACTAAAGTTACAGGGATTTGAATTTTACTCGGTAGCTAATTTTCAATTGCATTTGAAAGTTTGTTTTTGATTTTCCTCAAAATGAGTTTTCTCGTCATATTCACATATAGCAACGTAGATATCAGAAAAAGATATGAACCAAGTTAATTTAAATTTTACAAGTATCTTCTTTATATAGTTTTTAAGAGCCCCTACTTTTTTCATGGTTGTAAAATTGATATGTTTTTAGTAACAAAGGTGTAAATCCTATATTTTTATAACTTTTTTTTTTTATTTTTTATTTTTCATTGTTGTTTGACTCGAAACACAGTAAAAATTGTAGTAATATGGTTTTCATCATGAAAGTAGTACCCGCCCCTTAAAATGTTATGATAAATAAGATAAAATAGACAGAATAACGATAATTTTGTTTACTTTTGAGTTATGAGCGTTATTCTGATAATCAATTTATGTACTATTTTCATCATGTTTCCCCCTCCAAAATTTTCAAAATTTAAAAAATAAAAGCAGATTATTAAATGTGTTTTTCATAGTTTTAGGTTATATTTAAGCATTAAAAATATTTTGATAGCAAATATCAATGTATTTTTAAAAAAAAATTCCGAAGGTGTACAGATACTTCAAGAGAAAAATAATTATTTCTTTTTTGCGAAGCCACTTTTTGAATTAAAAAAATTCATTTCCACGTGACTTGAAAGCACAGATGGGGCAGAAATAGGACGCTAGTCTACAATACGAGAGTTTCCGAATTAAAAGCTCAATATTGGCAGCATTAGAAATACCAGTTAAAGTGTAGAAATTCAAGTAAAGTGTTATTTTCTTTCCCCTTCCCGTTATAATTACTAAAACCTTCCAGAATGTTCTTCACGCTTCCAGAGTAGAGTTCTGGAATATTATCTTGTAACATAACTATAAGCCCATGTGTTCTCAGCCAAGCGTAGCTGTTCTTTGTCTGTTAATAAATCACCTTATCCAAATATCTATTGTGCATTTGATTCAACCTGCTCCAATATCTACATGAAACTATAATATAGATAGTTGAATTTTAAATGCATGCAAAATTAAATTCTATTTAAGGTGGGTTTTTTTTTTTTATTATATATATTTTAAATAAAAAATTCATTGTTAGTCTCAACAAACACGATTTTTTTTCTATCAGCATAAACTACATGTAAAAAATAGTGTTGAAACGTAAAATAACTGCCTCGTTTTTCAATTCTAGGTAGGTAAACAAAATATGTTATCTAAAAATCTCGAAAGTTTTAGTGCATGTCCATTGTATTTTCAAAAGGATTTTCTTGTCTTTATATAGCATACTAATATCTTGACGCCTCTTATTTGGAAACCAAAAGAAAAATTAAAAGACATTGTCCAGAACACAGAAACCAAATAAAATACGTTGCATTCAAAAACAAATTTAAAAATTCCTGGGTTTTTTTTCCCCCAAAAGAGCTTGTAAAATGTCACTGAGCACGTTTTACATTCATTGTGTCTCAAGCATTTGAATTGCCAAGCATTGGTTTGAATCAACAAACAGAGATTGTTCCGCTTGGAAATGCATAGAAAAACACATCCAGCATCGCGTGAAAACATAATAGCTCGTCGTTTGCACAGATCAAAGCTCCAAAGTAAGCGCCTGTCTCATCTACTGTGAAATAGTTTTCTTTCTTTATCTCTCCTTCGGGCTTTCTGGAAGAGAAGCGAGATGTTGACGATAATGCATTGCCGTCCGACTTCGATGCCGCTGACAAGGGAGTCGTTCACACAGCCCAAAACGCAGAGGCGATGATAAAACTCCCAACTAACAACAATGTGTTCCTCACAGAGTCCCCATGTAAATTCGGTCGTATCTATTGTTAGAGTATTCAAATACGACTTGTGAATGTGTTCGCGAATTCATCCGCTTCGAATACGGCTGAATCAACCTGCAATTTCAACAGAAATCTCCGTTGCTCAACAAAAAGACGAAATTGAGCTATCTTCAGGCAACTGAGTCATCAAAAATGCTTCTAATTTTGCTGTTAAAAATTACAGACAGCTTTGCTTATTCTATTGGTGTATAAATTATGAGAATTTGACTATTAGAATGCCAAAGAATTTAATTTTAAGGTTATGAATAAACATAGCAAGCCACAGAGAAAAATGTCATCATTTGCTTTTTTTCCACAAAATGTGTTTTCTATTTAGAGTTCTGCTGCACATTTCTCAAAATCTACTTTATCCGTAACGCTGATACTTTTTGAACTATAAAAGTGACTTAAGTTCCCACCCACATATAGTAAACATAATTTTTTTTTCCTAACAAACCCTTTCAAATTTTAGGTAAAACACAATATTTGTTTTAAAAATATGGAAAATTTCAATTATAAAACTCAGTTCTTAAAAAAGGTTTGTTGTTTGAAATATAGTTATGTTCAATATATAAAATATAACCTTTGTACGCTCTCTGCAAATTTTCAATTGAATGATTGATTTTTTTCAATCAACGTCGGCACTTAAAAGAAACACGAGGGCTTTAAGTGACGATCCTTGTAATTTTGAAACTCGGTCAAATTACGAGCACGACACCTTGGGCAGACACTTGCTTCTCCAGGTTTCTTCACGCAACCAAGGGAAGGCTTCGGACCTCAACCATATTTAACGTACATCAGACCCGCTACACGGCGGGTCTTTAGTAGTATCAGGACTTGAACTCATGACTCGACGAAAAAACACCGGCCACTAATCCGCGACCATGCCTACTTGGCTACCGAGGTCACATTTACAGTTGGAACCTAATAGTTATGATGGGATACTTTCCGCGAAAAGTCACTAAGCATAAAACCTGTCGTAGAAAACTAAGTGAGGAAGACAATTTGTCATATCAAAAGACATCGTTCCGATCATCCAGGCTCCAATTTTGTTTCTCTCTGCCATGCTGCGTGAGTTTTCTGGCATTCAAGTGAGTAATGAGGGGTTTGCGCGTTAAGTTATTAGGGCTTCATAGTTAAAAATGTAACGGATTTTAAGTAAGATATATCTTAAAGTAAATATAAGACTAACGAATGTAAATATAGCTATTGATTAATAATTAATCATACATTATTATTTATGCACATAAATGTTGCTTTATTTGCTTAAACATATACATAAGCATACAAATATATCAGTGTTAAAGTATGACTTCTGTTGCTTATAATTTTAAAAAGTGAGAGTTACTTAAACTTAACGTAAAATGAGCTCTCTTTTTTTTTTTTTTTTTTTTTGCTGAAAATGTCTTAGTTAAGACGGAAAAGTGTGCATTAGTTATTCAAATTCCATTTGCTTTTCACGGCATATGCCAAATAATAATATTTTCGATATTTTTTTTTTGTTGCATTAATATTGATTATTTCGACAAAAAATTTTTTACCTGGCAATGAAGCACAAATATTATCTTCTCTCTCAGCAATTTATTTCACCTTTTTTGCTTTTCGAAAAAATATCTTGAATGTTCTTATAAGACTTTCTTGAATGTTTTTGAAATTTAAAAAAAGCCCCAGTATGTAATTAATCAGCTTAGTAATATTATGGCTTAATACATACTAGTCTTAAAAATCATACAGGCGATAGAACGATTTTTAAACGTATATAAGACTCTCTGATTCTCATATTCTTTAAAAGTATAGAATGTATAACTATTATGCAGTATTTTCAAAAGTATTAAAATTTTTTATCAGTCTAAGGCGTTATGTATCTGATTATATAGTTATAATTTGTTGTGAAGAACTTCTAGATTTTTTGAATGTTATAAAATCGTATAACCTGAAATGAGCGATTTTTGTACGTGCTTTTACAATAACATTAAGAAAATGGCCATGATAGATTTTGCTTCCCTCCTCCCTTTTTTTCAGATACAGTGATTCAATGCCGAGAAAAAAAAATAACTACAGTAGTACCTCTTGCAAGGGACACCTCCGAATAAAGGACACCTCTATTTAAGGATTGATTCTCTTGGTCCCTGTTCATTTAAATTATATGAGTATATGCATTTACCTCTTTTTAAAGAACACATCTGCGTAAGGGACAAAATGTCTGGACTTCAAAAGTCAGGACGGGTCGAATTTAAGTTTTTGTTAGTAACTTTTGCCATCCCTTTTGAGGAGGAAAAAACTTCGAAGAATTTTTGAAATTAATAACGAATCACTTTGAATTAAACGGTCTCTACAACGGTATCAAAACATTTTGACAATTGATGTGATAGAAATCTCATTTTAGTATTTAAGATTCAAAAAACCAGTGCTGATTTTCCCTTCAGTGGGAGGATGAATATGATGAAAAGCAGGATTCCATCAAAGACCTTGGATGGAACAGTAACAGCTGTTGCAAGTCAGTTAAATCCAACTAAATTCAAAAGTTCTTATTTTTGGAAAGGAAGATAATGACACAGCTCAGACACCAATTGAATTTCAATTAAGTACGTATTCTTTGTGAATACTTTTTGCCGAATTGCAAATCTGAGGAGAGATAATAACCATGTTAAAATTTAAATAGGGTCTCTAAATTGACAGGAAATAAAATTTTACAACTCAATAAAATTTTATCATTATAATTTCAGCATTATTACAACATACTTTTTTCTCTTATAATGTTAGCATAAATAAATATTTTCCGTGCTACAAATTTAAATTATCCGGCCTTATTTTTGCTTTATTAAGAGAAGATTGCGTTTTAATAAGAAAAAAATACTCTTTTGTAATTTTTTTTAGTTGGGGTCCTATAATATTGGTAAGCTGCACTGTGTTATTAGCACTATGCAAAAAGAATACATTCCAAAATACTTAAAGTATGCTTAAAATGTATATTATTCCGTCAAAATGTTACTGTTTGTAAAAGACTTCATAATTCCTCAACTCTAATTAACCTGACACAGCAGAAGTGCTAGAAATACACTTTAAAGCTATTTTCACTCGGGAACAAAGAATTAAGCTCTTTAAGAAAATTCTAAATCTCAATACTGAAACAAGCTCTTGTACTCATTATATATGTACTAGTTTATCATAATGGTTTCGTACAACTTGACACATTCATCAAATATGTTATTTACCATTTCCCTATAGGAAATTAAAAAGTAATTTAGCATTAAAATTTTGGAGACGAATCATGAAACATGTTTTAAATGGAACAAAAAAGAACTAATTTAAACAAAAATGAATATCACGTTGAGAATTATGCTGTTCTCTATTCAATTATAAAATTAAATTATGAAATATGCATTACTTCACTTCACTTTCTGAAAAATTGTTCCATATATGATCCTATTTTTTATATTTATTCAAGATAGCTTTAAAAGAAATAAATTAATTGTCTTGTAGTATTCTTTTAGGCATGCAAGACGAAAATACAAAATTATTTTGTTGATATCTTTATTGTACCTTTTTATCAATTATATGTTTGCTTCAGCATTAGACAAAGACAACATGATGATGAAATCTTAAAGTAATATCAATATGATTAAACTTGTGACGTTAGACTATTCCCGATTATCTCTTCACTAACCTTGGTGACTTCAATTGAAATTGCTTGCATGAAGTAACAATTTCTTTCCAACCAAAATGAAACGTGATTATGTTTATTAGATTCAGGTGGATATAAAGTGAAGTGATTCAGATATGGTGATATATAAGCAAAGTGAAATTTAAAGGAGAGAGAGTGATGATAATTTTGAGTTTAGTTCTCACAAGAGGCCCGGTAATATCAAGAGTGGTTAGTAGCTATAGCTGTCACAGAGGATTTGACGGAGAAAAGCAACCCCAACTGGAAGGGATTGGTAAGAGTGTATTATTTCAGTGATATTTAAATTGGTGGCTAACCTTAAAGTCCAAAAAGAGCCTTAACCGATTAAATATTATATTGTACTAATTGATAAATAAAAAGTAGAGATGGAGCAGACTTGAGTGTTTTTGGATCAGTTATTGACTTTTAAAGTTAGTTATATTTAATTATACTATGGTACAAGAGTCGGATAGAAGTAATACAACGTTACAAACTATCAATAATGACTGGAAAAGAAGTGATGAAAATGGACTTCACATGCAAGCACCCTCAGCAAACTGAATTACATAAATTTGATTGAAAATAATAATAAAATAGCATTAAAAATGAATAAAAATAATTACAATGGAAAAGAAAGGATTTCTGTTGAAAGACCTCTAGTTTAAATCACATCTTTCTCTTTTCGCTAGCTTCTTGCTTTGTTAGTGTCACGCTTGTTCTGTCTTTTGCTCCAGTGTTTAAAAGTACGCAGAGATGAAATGATCAACTCTAATAACAAAAAAAGAATGCTAAGTGCATTTAGATTTCTTAATTATCATCGACTAAATGGAGATATCAAGATCAAAATTGTTGCGTGCAAATAAATTATATGAATTCTATACACACACACACACACATATATATAATGGGGGAGATGATTAAAAGAAACAGTGATAATTACGTTTCCACTTAAATCAGTCTTGAATTAAAGTTAAGAAATGAATTAAGAATTCAAAACTCAATTGTTTGAATATTGAGTAACGTCGCACTTACAAGCAACACAAGCGCTATTTGCGACGGACGTCACAATATTGAACCCAAAACCCTAAGCATTGTTTCAGATAGAAAAAAAATCTCTAATATTAATAGATGGTTTCTCTTACTTAAAGATAGCCTATTTCATAAAACTATTCATTCTATTTGAATATAATAATTTATTTCCTCGACCCTCACCCCCGTAAATGATATGTCGCTCATTCTGCATTTTATAATTGAATACAAGTAATTTTTTTTTATAAAAGTTGCTTATAAAAATGAAAAAGAAAGATTCTTAAGGAATGTTTTTAAATTTTAAAGACGCAAAACGATAAATGGTTGTAGTATGTCTTACAACCAGCTGAGCATTTTCAGCTCGACTGCTACATTTTTTAATCTTAAAACAATTTACTGGATTTGTGTCTTCGTTCCCCCCCCCTTCTTTCCATTCCTCCCTTCTCATATAATTCCATTCTTCCCTTCATCTCTTCTTTAACGTGCAGACTTAAAGTTGATAACATAATCAAGACAGCCAAAGTGGCTTGTCTAAGAAGCCGACGGCTCAAGCTTTTACTCCTCCGTAAGAATAATTCTGTTTGAAGATGGAAGTAATTTCACTTATATTGAGGGACATGCGTTAATCCTTACAAACACAACTTTTATTCTGTAACTACCTGCAATTTTGTGCCATAATTCCAATCAAACTGACAAACTTATTCGCTAGTGTGGGAGGGAATGGTGTAGAAGAGAAAGAAAAAAAACCGCCACAGCAAAGAAGGAAAGAAGCTGCAGAGAGAGCATTAGACAAGACGCTACTATGCCAACGCATCGTTTTGTCAAAGAGGGTTCCTGTTTGGGCCGTCCGTCTGTCCCTGGGTGGAGGATTCTGGGATACATTCTCAGCGCTCCCGGCCGAAACTCGATATCGCTCAGGAACGAACTGTTTGCCATGCAAAACGGATATTGCCTTTCTTTAAACATTCTCCTTTTTTCAGTCTCTCTCTCTCTCCCTCTGTTCTTCGTGTGCCTTGGATTTTTTTTCCAAGAGTGCGCGGATTTTTTTTCACATTAGGTTGCTCTTCTGCTCCCCCCCCCTCGTGTATACTGTTGCATCCCACCCCTGTTCTTCTCGGCTCCTCTTTCAAACTTCTGTTTGTTTATTTTTTTTTCTCTCTCTCTCAGTATGTGTGTGAGTGAAAGTTGGATAAGCTAAACTAGGTTACTGATTTGAGGATTTTTTTTTTATTAACTCTTGTCTCGTTTTTTATATTTTGGAGAAAAAAAATTAGTTACGAATTTTTTTTCTTCTTACAGTTCTCTTGAGTTCAGTAACAAAATGGTTCCAAGTTATTCTTTCACACGAAAAAATAAAATTGGGTGTGTATATATGTGGATATTTAGAAATATAAGTCAAATTTTGAATTCCAAAAATTAATGTCCAAAAAGATTTTTTTTTCAAAGTTTAAATCATTTCTTATAAAAGGAAATTGAATTAACAACATTAATAATAAAAAAAATGTTTTTATTTCAAATATTAGATAACTTTTACCGTATTAATAAAACAATACGACAGTCCAGATTTTGTCAAAATTGCTTATAATCAGCAAATCCCCTATTACTGACATAAATCATGACATTTTATCGTTGAAAGAACTAGTACAAATTTAGAGGGGGGGGGGAAGCAGAAATTCTACCAGCCTATAAAAACACATGATACAATACCATTATTACTTTGAAATTGCTTTTTTTTAATTACAATCGTTTACCCATAAAATACTTTTATAAAGAGGAAGTAGCTTCAATGAAGTCCGGACATGTGTGACATAATATTTCATAAATATTTTCATCCGAATTCTGAAAAAAAAAAAAAAAAAAAAGTATTTCTTGACACTGACACGTGTGTAAGAAAAACTTTAATGTCAAACGATAATCATCCTACGATTAAACGAGATAACAATTTGCGTATGACTAAAAAAGATTTTTTCTTATAAATAGAGATTAACTTATTAGTCATTCAGATGGTATTTGCATCATCATGAGCTTTTTCAATACTTAATTACAGTGAAATTATTCAAAATTTTATTATTATAAGAAGCCTCCATACTCTCACAAAGTGATTTAACAGAAATAAAGAGCACAAAATTTCGACTTGAATTTTCTTTTCAATATATTTTTAAAAGGCTTGATTATCGAAAAATATCCTTATATACCAATGATTTATTTGAAATATGGCCCATTCAAACAGGAGTATACAAAAAGGATTTGATGTTACGTCAAAATGCAATATCAATCACAATTTATTGGGGACAAAAACAAGTTTAGTGATAATAATACATATAAGAACATATTTTACATAACAACTTCAAGAACTAACATAAAAATATTTTTATAGCATCAATTTCTTAAACAAGTTTCAAATAAGCTCCTCACCTACATCCCAGTATGCAAAAATAATGTAAGTTAGAATAGATTAATATTAGAAATTCCTCCAAATAAAATATTTGAAGTAATTACTCTTTTCTATCATTCTAAGTGGTTTAATCAAACGTAAATCAATATTACCTCAACTCAATAAAAAAAATTCTTAAATTTTTTTCCTTTTCCCATTTTTTTTTTTTTTTTTAGATTTATATTTTTTTTATGTAAATCATATTCGGCAAGTTTTAAATTTTCTTCTTTCATTTATTCAACTGAATTTTTCTTGTACACCGAAATTTATCATAATTATAAATCACATAATTATAAATAACTTTTCTTTTAGAGATAAAAATTAGTTTTGTGATAAAAGCACTTGTAAGAACAATTTATTTTACGTAACTGTACATTAAGAGCTATTTTTAACTTAGGATTATTTTAACAGCATATTTTTAACCATCTTTAATATGCTTCTTTTACATCTCAATATATGCAAACATAAATACAAGTTACAACAGATTAATATTAGAAATGTTTCCCAGAAAATTAGGAGTCCTTTTCTTTTCCAATATGAAGTAAAACGTAAATCAACATTGTCAATTCGATTCATATTTCGAAGTTAAAACAAAAGTACATTTCTGTGTTCCACTTTTTCCACCCAAAAATATTTTTTTGTAAATCATATTCAGTTATCTCCAAAATTACTTTTTCCATTTCGTTCAGCTTAATTTAGCTTGCTCACCAGATTTTATCATACATCTTGAGCACAATAAGGTCAAAGATATATTTAAATTCCGCGTTCTCATTGACCTTTCTTAAAAACAAACGGTGCCAAGTCCCAAGATTGATCGTTCAAACAATGAAAAAACTTAAGATTTTGAGTAACAATCTAAGCGTGTCTGAAACCGGATGAGTAATCCTTTCAAACTCACTTCCAGTTGCGCGCCTTTTATAACTTTGCTAATTTTTTTAATGAAAACATTATTAGTAAATATCACATATCGCTGAATGAGCCATCACCTGAATTAACTGCTTAACAATATCTCTCTTAAATATTCCGTTTTGCTGAAGAAGCTTCTCAGCGAACGGCTCAAATATAAAATGTCTTCTCTCGTTATCACACAAAGGATGCCTTGTTTGTGTCACTGCCGTCAACGGTATTTCATTCAGCAGCAGTGATCTTATATTATGAAACCCTTTCCTACGATTCGCTGTCTCACACTGGAGCTGATAGCTATCCATACGTCAGCTGTTTAATTTTAGCCGCAACTACTGTTCCTTCAATTACATGTTCACAGTCTGTGATTTCTTGAGTTTCTTTTTTTCCCTCAACAGAAAAGATGATGAGATGGGTGTTCACAAACATACAGTCACTTTCTCTCTGTTGCTTGCTGAGAATAAAATTCTGTATATCCGGCGATAGGAGATGATTGTACCAGACACACTCACACACGAAGGGGGAAAAAAAAAGAAGAAACTAAACAATAAAAATTGGGTAATCTTGATAGAGCTTTTAAAAATATTGCGTACAAAGCCTCTTTAGTTTCCAGAGGAATATGTCAGATTGTATCTCTTAATCATGCAATTAAACTGCTGCTACTAAAGTAAAGTGTTACGAAAGAAAAGCATCAAGATGTTTGACCTGCTGGTGGTGGGTAGTGTGAAAAGAAATAAATGATAACTCTAGACCTAGAGTAGGGATGAAAAAAAAGCTTACACGCCCTTAATTCATTACGTTGTGCTACCATAATATTAAGCCACTGAGTCATTCGAAAAATATTATCGTAGAATGGTAGGTTTTCCCCGATCGTTTCAAGAAGGAATTCGTTTTCCTACTTTTCAGCTACGCAAACCGTTTCTAATGAAATATTTCAGCAAATTTGTCATTTCTGTTTCTAAGAACTGAATAAGTAAAATATATTTTAATTGAGTTTTTTTTTCTTTCTTGTTTTTACTCTGGATTTAACCGAAAGATTAAAATTGTAAGGGTGTGGGGTCGGAAGGAAGGGTCGACATATTCTAAAACAATTTATTTATCAATCTATCTATCAATCTACAGAACAATTCAGCTAGAAGTCTATCCTATCTCCCCCCCCCTCTTGTTCTTGAAAGCTTATACTATATATATCAGTTTTAATTTGCATGATCACGTTCTCTTCTTCGGAGGAAGCTTTCTAATAAAAATAATTTCTAAGGCCCGAAAATTCCCCTAGAGGACTGTTAGAGACAAGATCGTGGATAGACCCGTCACAAAATGGCTCATTAAATTTTTTTTTTCGCTGCTGAGATAGACAAGTGTACATATTAAGTTCGTAGTCAGCGTTGCCAGATAAGTAAAAGATACTAAATGATCCGAGGAAACAAACTCAAATTCGAATATCTATAATATTCGAATATCTATAATATTCGAATATCTA
>BMAW01064803.1:0-93627 GCA_019974015.1 Nephila pilipes | reverse complement strand
ATTCGAATATCTATAATATTCGAATATCTATAATATTCGAATATCTATAATATTCGAATTTCCATATTATTACCACTAGAAAATAGAATAGGGGGGGGGGGAATGTATATTAAATAGTTCTGCATGTTCTTCTTGAATTTTAAGTTGTCACCCCTTAATCGTAATGTAAAAAATTTGAAAATTGAAATAGCAATTTAAGATGCTACAGTAAAGTATAAATTAAGGTTGTCTTAGCATTATGTTACAAAAAAAAAAACCACAAAATTTTAACTTGAAATTATTTTACAAATGGAAAAAAGTTTCAATAGTATTTAGGTTGATAGGAAGGTTTTATTAACGTTGCATTAGAAGTAACGTAACGGCTATGGATTGAAATCGTAATTTTGAACCTTGGTCGAGTGATGAGGACACCAGAGTTTGCACGGGAGGACTTTGAGCCTCGATATTAGCACGTACATCAACCTCGTTACACGGCGGATCGAAAGTGGAACCCATAACTCAACGGAAACAATGACGGCCATGAGTTCGCGACCATGACCACTAGGCTACTGCGGCCACACAACAGTATTTAATTTCACGCGTTAATTAGACGATATACTTATCTATTACAGCGAATATTTCAGTTTTATATAGGAAAGTTAAAGGAAACCACTTATCTTTCGCATTAAAATGTCACTTCAATGTATTTTTGTACTATCGATAATTATTAGTTGGAATAAAATTTAAAATATGGATTATAAAAAAATAGATGACACCAGAATATTCAAAATTCATTAAGCTTAAATATCGTTTTAATAATGTCATGACAAAACTTTATTATAGGTAGCATCAAGATGTTTGACCTGCTCGTTGTGAGTGGTGTGAAAAAAATAAATAAATCTAGACCCTCAATAGGGTGCACACAAAAAAATGCACGCTTGGCTTATACACCCCTTGTGTATTACGTGGTGCTACCGTAATATTAAGCCACCGAGTCATTCGAAAAATACTATCGTAGAATGATAGATTTTCCTCGATCGTTTCAAGAAGAAATGTATTTTATTCATTTTACTATTTTTCATCAGGGCAAGCCATTTCTAATGAAATATTTCAGCAAATTTGTCATTTCAATTTTTAAGAACTGAATACGTAGAATATATCTTAACACTGAGTTCTTTTTACTCTGGATTCCATTGAAATGATTAAAATGATAAGAATACATATTAAGCTCGTGGCAAGTGTTGTTTGAATCAAGTCCTGCTTCCACTAAATAATTGTTTGTCGAGCATGCACTTCGGCAACGCGAGAACTATTGGCGTTGGATCTCGTAATTTTGACACCTAAACAAGCCCCTACTCAATCTTCTTCACAACATTAGCTCGAATTGAGCCTCGACTGATTTAACGTGTATCAGCCCCGTTGTGTGACGAATTTCTAGTGGCATCTGGACTTGAACCCATGACGTGACGGATACAACGCTCGCCATGAGCAAGTGACCATGATTTCTCGGCTATTGCGGCCAGTGATTAAATATCATTATTATTTCAAACGTGTAATTCATCAAAAAGGAATCTGTTTATAAGGTGTTGAAAGATTTATATCTTTATATTCATGCCAAAACGTTTGGTAACAATAGATGCAGTAATATACGTATAAATTTGAGAAATCTCTCGAAATTTAATACGCATTGAAGGTCATCTAGACGAAAACGCCGACCATGAGTTGGCTATCATAATCACATGGTCACCGACGAAGCCTGATTCCACTAAATACCAATATCGTAGCGTGGCTAAATATTTATTGCGTAACATGGGGTAAGATATATTGGAGCTCAAAGCACCACATTGGGTTAATGTGGAAGTTAGGAGAGTGGGACGCCTGTTCATGTGTCGTCCTCGTCTCTTGACCAGGGCTCAAAATTACTAGGTGCATCGCCAACAGTTCTCGTGTTACTTCTCAGTGCATGAGGTTCGTCCATGAATCAATAAAGCATTTTTTGAAAAAATAAAATACAAAACCTAATAACTCAACTTTAGAGTCATTAATAATTTTATTCAAAGATTCCTTTAAAGGATAACGAAACTGCTGTCATTTTCTTATGTCGAGTGGTTTCATGCAATGCAGTGTTGTGGCAGTCTGGTAGAGAAGTCAAAGCCACTAAATGATCGGAGAATAATGAATTCGAATCTCCACATCATTAGTTGACTGGAAAATAAAATAAAGGGAAATATATTAAATATAATTCTGCATCATAGTTCATGTATTGAACTTAAAGTTGTCAGGTATCGTATTGTAAGAATTTGGAAAGTGAAATAGTAGCTAAAGATGTTATCGTGCTGTATAAATTAAGATTGTGTTAGTGTTATGTTGAAAAAAAGTTTTAATTTAAAATTATCTAACAGAGGGAATTAAGCTTCAATAGTATTTAAATTCCCATGCTAATGAGACGATATACTTATCTGTTACATAGAAACTTTAAAATTTAGGAATATAATTTAGGAAACCACCGAATTTCCACATTAAAATGTCACTTAAATGCATACTTTTTAGTGTCGAAAATTAATAGTTGCATTAAAATTAGTATTTTTCACATTACAAATAAATAGATTAAAATTGAATACTCAAAATCCATTAAACTTGGATATCTTCCTGTAACGTTATAGCAGAACTTATGATAGACAGAAAAGAAAAGTTACTTTTTAATATTTATATTACTGAAAAATAACTTCCGTCTTAAATAGAAGTATTGTCGAATGTTAAAGAACGGTAAGTTAAGAAAATTAAATCACATTCTTTTGCAATTTGTTGTAGTTCTTAGTGTTTTAAGGAGCAGTTTGTAAGTCCCATTACTACTGCAGTCCGGTAATGAATCTGTTAATGAATGTCACTTGAAATTGCTAATTTTCCCTTACTATTTCTATTATTGCTTGTTTTTGTGCAATAATGGAAGAGATATTTTGAGAATAATCATTTTACAATTGATGCTTTTTGAAAAAAATATGCCTGTAATAAAATAAATAAGCCAAAGATACATTTTATTAAACAACTTCCTCTACACAATCTATTTCAAGAATTAACTGTTAATGAAGTATTTGAAAAGAATTTTTCAAATATTTTGCATTAAGAATTAATTTTAAGAGTTTAAATTATAATAGTGTAATGCATTATATTTTGAATAAATAAAATTCAGCATCCAAGAACTTTTTTTCTTATTATTATTTTCATATCAAACTATGGTTTTTCTTCACTTTGAATAAGTAAGAAAATTTTTTTAGGGGGTCACTTCACGCAAATCGGTCAAAAAATTCGTTTTTTAAATTTTTTTTTTTTTTTTTTTTTGAAAGAGAAATTACAAATCTTTCTGCGTCGAATGCAATTTAAATTTTTGTTCTAGCTAAATTAGAAGTATTTTAAATATTTTTTTAAAAAGTTGCTTACATCTGTAAAAACCCAAAACAGCTGATTGGCCACGCCCCCTTTCAAACCAAAACATATTATACATGCTTCTTTCCAGCCTTATCAAATTATTTTAAATTCATGAAAACAATTTTCATCGATCAGCAACTTGTTGAGGAAAGAATTGAAGTGAATAGTATTAGCAGTTTGTTTACATTTCAACGTTTGTTATCGAATGCAACGTGGTATTTTAGACTCGCCTAATGTAGACAATCTGTTCTTTTCGAAAACTTTTTTCATTTATGTTTTTCATTATGTCTCGGTTTAATGCTGAAACATTTAAGAAATAGAAGTTTGAGAGAGATGTTTGTTTATTAAATAAAAGTTCTTTTAAAGTTATATAAGCTCAAAAATGTTTATAAATATGGTAAGTATGCTGGTATGGTAAGTGTCAAAGTTATGTATGTATGCTGGTGAGTATGAAGTTTTTTTAAATTCTTCTGATAAATTTAAGGAAATAATTGACATTTCTCTGTTTTCTTATTGCTTAAAATTATGTGTGTTATGCATAAAATGCAAGAAACATGGTATCCATTTTAATTTTGGTCATCAAAACCAAGGTTTGGCTACAGAAATATTTATATGTAGTGAAAGTTGTGGTTTCAAACAACCAGTCCTTAATACTAGAGTCACTCAGAGTTTAACTAATAAAGGATATACTAATGTGCATGAAGTTAATACGAGACTTTCATATGCTATGAGATCAATTTGCAAAGGGTATGCTGCTGCGAAAGGGTTTTGCGGAGTGATGAATTTACCTCCCATTACTAAGTGCTTTTATGAGTTATAATTAAATGATGCGATAGAGGAAGTCGCAAAAGATTCTATGGTAATATCTGCTAAAAAATATTTAATAGTGATGGAAATCCAAATGTACCTGTGGCTATTGATGGCGGCTGGCAAAAGGGGGGCTTGTTTCTCTAAATGGTGTCGTGACAACATTTTGTGTCGAAACTGGAACGGTTATTGATGCCGAAGTATTTTCCAGATATTCGTGCAATTTGAGGAATGGAAATGCACACAGAGAGAAGTATTTCGCTAATTTCTTTGGAAATAGTGGAGAACTGGAAGTTGAAGGGACACTCTGGATCTTCAATCACCCAGAATCATTGCACAAGCTGCGATACACTCAGTATTTTAGTCTTTGCCCCACTGGTGACGACAAGTGGTGTGCATATAATAGGGCCATAATTAAAGGAAAACAATATAAACACAAACATAACTTACCTGATGTTATTATAAATTGTATTAAACAATAGTTAGAGATTTTTCAAGTCCTGAACTACTCTCTAGATGTCTACTTGGCAAAATTCAAAATTTAAATAGCATCATCTGGTACATAATCCTAATAAATGTATATGTAGAATTAGGAACATTAAAAGCTGGAAAGTATGAAGCAATATCTATTTAATCAAGGATTCATTACAAAATTAAAAGTTTTAAGTTTATTAAATGTTCAACTTGGATTTTATACATGTCGAGCATTACAAGAAGCAGATCATGTTCACATAAAGAAAGCAAAAAAGGGAGTTTTAAAAAGAACCAATAAAGCTAGAATTAAAAACAGACTATTAAAATGTAGACAAGAAGATTATCTAGCAGATGACTTAAGCAATTCAAGCTTTGGTGTTGATACCTATTAGTGAATGGTAAGTTTGTACTTTAAATTGCATTATCTCAAAACTGTAAATTTCAACACAAAAGGAACATTTTTAAAAAATCTACTCATCTTATAGCTTTGAAACTTGGTGCATGTATTACTAGTACATAAAGAAATATTTTAATGAGAGCTTTTGTCAAAAAAAGTTTTCAAAAAAATTTTAGAGGTTGAAATGTACACAAATTTTCATGGTTTTTTAAATTTTCACGTGTTAATCCACATAATAATTTTTTTAAAAAAAACTAATTGAAATTTCAAAAAAAGCTCTCATTAAAATAATAATAACTATTCAATAAATGAACACAAAAAAATATCATAACTCTACAACCAGTCAATTTTTAAAAAATGTTCCTTAAAATTGGTCATTTTTAACATTATGGAGATAGGGAAAAGGCTGCGTGAAGTGACCCCCTTCGTATTATTGAGTTAAAGTTTACCTTATTAATTCTGATGTAAAAGTTTTACGAACCGCTTGTATAAGAAAAACGCACATTTCAAACACAAAACAAAGAGATCGAGATACTTCATAAGGCGGTAGAGTTAAAATTTCTTTAAGCATTTAAGTGGAATATGAAACATATTTACGCATGAGCAAAGCATTGATACAAACAAAAATAATAAATGTATTAAAATATATGTTATTTCTTATTAAATGCTGATGTCAGAACATGATTTTTCCCTCAGGGCATAAAGTATTTTTTCCATTACGTTAATATACTGTTCTGTTCATAGTAATAAAATTCATTTTTAATAATCAGAATGTTGCATAAATTATATATTAAAAATATTAATCAGCTCAAAGTAATTTATATTTCGTTTCCAAACAAAAGAAAATCACGCCGGAAAACTAACTGAATCATTAACAAGATTGAAATGAAGCATATAAAATAAAATCTCGATTCGAGTTCCTTTTTAGAATTTGAGATTGTCCTTACTGTTATTTAAAATCTGTCTTCAAAATAAGTGGTGGCCAACCGGTGATTTACAGTAAAATTGAGGCATTAGCATTTTTGACATTCTGATAATAAAGAAACAAAAATAATATTCTAAGAAATTCTTATAGTTTTAATATCAGTTTCCGTCTTTACACTCCACGAATTTCGCAAGATGGGTAAAAGGGGCAAATGATGGGTTAAAAATAAGATATGATAATACTGAAACGGCTTCGTTATTGTTTCGACTAATACAACAGCCATACCTCTCCACGAAGAGTTTCTCTTACCCAATAGCTTTATTTGTTTATATCCCAGAATGCTCTTTTTCTCCTGGGGAAGCAGGTAAATATGGGATTTATGACCCGAAGCTTCCGGGTGGTTTGTCCCAGGGGGCTTACTATCTTTGGTAAATACGAGCGGTACAGTCTCCGGATGTATTAGCGGTCTATCCCCTTTTTCGACTTTTCGTGCTAATTAACCAATACTTACCTTTTCTTCCCTCGTTTATTTTACATCTAGATCACAAATATACATTTGTAACAGCTATTTGAAACCCTGAAGTCTCCAAGTAATGGTAACACAGGTCTTTGTGCTTTCTCCCATGGAACTTACAATCTTTGTGAAACATGGATGACACAGTGCCGGGATGTTTTAGCGATCTTTTCCTTTTTTCGACTTTTCATCCTTACCAACCCATTGTTTAAATAATTATTAAAGTCATACTTAAAAGCAACATGAGGGTTATTGGTGACGGATCTCATAATTTTGAATCTCGTCAAACTGACAAGGACGACATTTGAGCTCGCTTCTCCTCCCCAAACTTTCCTACCATGCCAACCAGAGGATTTGGAGCCTCGACAGATTTAAAGTGCATCAGCTCCGCTATGTGGATCTTAAACAGCATCGGGGCTTGAATCCATCATTTGAGAAAAAAAATAACGCTGGAGCATGACTACTCAGGAGTGTGGAGGAGGACTACCACGGTCCCTTATTAACCAACAACTTTTTTTTCCATTTTACAACTGGAACACAAATATACCTTTGTAAAAATTGTTTACGTGACACACACTTATTTATTAGTAAATTAAAGAGTGTTTGCCAAATATAGTTCATGCACTCATAAAACTAACCAACCAAAACAAGTTTTAAATGTTGCAGTCTTTATCTGTTTGGAAAAAGTGTTCAGAGCTCTAGCCAAAATCTTAAATATTAGGGGAAAAAACTTTAAATTAATTGATTTAATCCACGTGTATTAGTTATCGTGTATTATACTAAAATAAATATCTCCAAGTTAATTGCATTCCAAGCCAAGAAATTCGCCAACATTTTTAAATCCACCGTATAATCAGCAGTACCTTGACAAATTTCTAAAATTATTCTCCAAAGTTTTCCAAAAAAAGAAAGGAAAAAAAATTACAATCGTACGGAAATAAAAAAAAAAAAAAAACAACAACATAACAAGTAAATTAGGAAAGACTCTTGAACTGAATGCCTAATTGATAACAAAAATTCGCATAGCAAAAATAATATTATTTTTTAAAGAAGAATTGTATAAAACAAATCTTATTTTTCATTTGTTAATAATATAAAATTTATTGACTGCTCATTTAGAGTGATATTGAGGAAAGGTAAAATATCCAAACTTTTTTGTTACATGCGGAATGATATACCAAAGATATTAGTATTTTTTAAATTGTTTCTTTTTTTGAAACTTCATTTTAATGAGCAAAAAAATTTTGTAAATAGTATACCTCACAACAAAGGTGTATGCAGAATTTTTCTTCGAGTGGATGAGGAAGAGTCCAGATCTTCCTTCGGGGAATTCTGAATGAAAAAAAAAATATGAAAATACTCAATGTATTTGAAATTTTTTAGCAATTTTTTTAGGGGCAGTAGGGGACTCCGACCCCATTAAACCTACTGCGCACGACATTTTTTCAAAATATCATTCTTATATTAAAGTAGTAACTCACTTTCGACGCTTGTTTAAATGTATAAAGATAACTTTAACTTTATTATATGTCATACGTTAATTAAACGGGGGACGTAGGAAAACGTCCACATTCGAAATTCATAGAATTTTTTAAAAGCATTTTTGTGAAGAAATTCTATATCAATTTCATATCCACGGGTATTTTATTAAACACGGGTGATTTAATTATAAGCAATTTATATAAATATAGAACTAAATATAAAGTGAATGGGGTTTAGTTTAATTGTGTATAATTACAATCATTATTTAAATAACGAATTAAAATTGAACAATTCCAAAAAATAATTTTTTACCTACCACTTTTTCTCTAATGCTTGATTATCTGATCGCTTACAATTTTTTGAATACTTAGAAAAAATATTCAATTATGTAAATTCATAAAATGCTTGTAAATATTTGATAATCTAAATAAACAAAATTCGAATTTATTTCATGTGCAGAAAACTTATATATAAGAAACTACCATATATATACTTAAATAATACATATTCTTCTGTATAAATATTACTTTAATAACAATACTGCACGAATATTCTACCTTCAAGTGAGTAATATCAAAATCTATTATCATAATCCCTCATTCAATTGAGTCCAATATTTCAAGTCATGCAAAACTCTTGAGCGATTGAAAAGCTCCTCCAAGAGCTCCACGCGTGTTTTAATTTTCTTTTCCGTAATACACCGGCGAAAAGATATTCATACAAAAGTACCGAATGACAATATAGAAATTTCACTGCAGAGCCCGAATCACCACGGCCTCATTCTGGTGGAAGTGGCGTGCCGAAATCAGGCCACGGCAAAGCAATTCTGAAGCGTCTTCTTAATAAATAGAAGAGTAATCTCCGGCCGTTATGATAACAAACTGAGCGTGCAGAACAATCGTCCGTGTAACCAAAATTGTTTCAACAACTCATTTCATATTCATCAGTGAATAATACAGGGTAATAATTTTGAGCAGGGAATTGAAATGTTCAGCTGCTGCTATCCCAACGCAAAAGCTCTACCATCGCAATCAACGGACCTCAGCCTTGTATCTGCGTTTACATTGGTTGGATGAATTTTGTGCTTGGACAAATTACGTTTTAATGGTATTGAGATGTATGTTGGAGCGATAAAATCACGCTATACTTATTCTGTGCTGAAGAGGAAATATCTTGTCTGATGAAGGTCTTGCGGGAATGGATGGTGGGCTCTGTGTGCTTTATTTCAATTTCGAATTGGGGCTCGCTCATTGTAAATGTTATTTTTATTCAAAGTGTTTTGAATAACAAACATTGTTTCGTGTAAGGCACGAAAAGGTAGGGAAAAAATACAAAATAAAGGAAAAATTCTTTTTTTTTTATGTTTATTGCACAAAAGAGCTCAAAATTTAATATAAAGAATAATGAAAATTTTGTGTTCTGAATTTACTTACATCACACGGGATCTTGAGAAATTTTTATTATGATATTATCATTATGAAAAATTATTTTTTTAAAAAATTACAAGAGAGAAATTTTTTAACTCTTGATTTGTATAAAAATAAAAATCATGTATGTGAGAACATTTTTAATTTAGTGTAATTTTTAACTAAGCCTTTTTATTTTTTGGCAATTTTGTTGTTTTATTTTATTTTAATTACAAATTGTTTAATTTATCATAAATGTTATTTTCATTCACAATGATTTTGAATAACAATCATTGTTCTTAGTGTATGGCACGAATATATATATATATATATATATATATATATATACACACACATTTAGTGTTCTGAATTTATTTGCAATATACGACGAGGTTTTTCGACAATTTTATAAATTTTGTCATATTATCATCATGTAAATTTATTTTTTAAAAAAATTTTAAACAAAAAATACTTCAACTCGTTATTTGCAGTTAAAACTTATTTAGTCTAGGAAATTATGTTGACTTTTTATTTTCATTAAAAACAGTTTAGTTTGTCGGAAATATAATTTTTATTGTCGTTTTTTGAAAGATCAATATTCAATGTTCACGTGAAACTAAAAATATCCAAAAACACTGATAATAAAAAGGTAAAGACGCGTGAACTTTTATATACAGTTATTTTTCCAAAGCGTGTAATACTGAAAATTCACTTATATATTTTTTAATTGAAAGTATTGATTATTCAAAATACTAATATTTCAGTGCACCATTTTTATTATTTAAGAAATAACTTAAAAATTCCAAACACATTTTCCGTGCTTTAATATTATGTAAGGAATAAATGACTACATTTTAAATAATCTTCTTAAAGCGCGTAAATTATTAGAATTTCTTAAATTACAGTTTTTAAATAAACTTATGAAAGTCATTACATTGACACTAGTTTAGACAAATATTTTTTTAAAAAGGAAAACAAATTCACTTAACAATAAACTTTCTTGCAAATTGAGTTCGTTTAAAATGCTCCTAACTTTGAATTTTAAATTAAGATGAACATGAAAGTCTTAAGAAGTAAGTATTTAAAATTAAATTAGTATAATACGGATAAGGGGAAATATTATTTTTTATAATTAAACGCGAAAATGGTATTAACAAAGAGTGAATGTATACAAATTTAAATTTCCTGAATCGAAGATGTAAATTTAACTCGTAAAATTTTAC
This sequence comes from Nephila pilipes, assembly GCA_019974015.1. Classification (NCBI taxonomy): domain Eukaryota; kingdom Metazoa; phylum Arthropoda; class Arachnida; order Araneae; family Nephilidae; genus Nephila; species Nephila pilipes. Next base: position 82,994 of record BMAW01064803.1, on the reverse strand, counting down.
TAATTTGTTCTGCAATTTTTATATCACGGATAATCTTTTTTAGGAAATTAATTAGTTTTATAATTTATTTTGATTTGTGCCTTTTTTTTAACACGAGCCAACCTGCTTTTTATGAATCATATATAGTCAAACTGTGTCCAATTTGAATCTGAAATATTTTACTTTATTAAGTCTTCCGTCTACCAGCCATTTTGATTTCGGGAATGTAATGTTAATCCTATGGAATGTCCACTTTTCTTCTCAAATCTAGACAATTTTATGTATTTTGATGTAATAAAAAAAGGGGGGGGGTGCAATCAAAAATACCAAAAAGAATGAAAGTTTTTGTGGTATTATATTTTCCCTTCAATTTTTAAAAATATTTTTACGTCTATTTTAATGATTGGTTGGTGGGTTCTTCGAAGTTTAGAAAACCTTTTTAAATGTTTTCGAAAACCGTAGAAGAAATATCATTCCTTATAAACTGTTTTGTATTTTTGGTGCATTTTTATTGCTTTCAATCAGGTAAAATATTCCATATTTGAGAAGAGCAAAATAGAGATTGCATGGGATTAGCATTACGTTCACGAAATCAAAATGGCTGATAAACTGGAACATAAATACACGAAATGAATAAATCCTAATTCCAGATCTCAAATATTTCACTAATACATTTGAGTCAATTTGTAGTGCATTTTCTCAAGCAATATGTAGTTTAACAAAACATTTTATAATTAAAAATTACAAAGAGAAAACTTTTATAATCTTTTTGACTTCACTAAAATAAATTATTTAAATCTATTTTTGCTGTGTCCTGAGTATAAAGCATTAATTAAATCAGTCATCCATCAAATTTATATGGAAATTCTAATTATTTTTTTAACATGTATGCTTTTTTTAATCAGAATTTTTTTTATGTTATGTACTTTAGAGCCTTATGTATCAGATAAATTCCCCCTCCCCTCTTTTTTGAAATGCTGAACATTCTCGTGAGCGAAGAATGTAGTTCCGAGCAATGAAATGTTATTCACAAAACGCACCGTTAAATCAGAAGAGGTCAATAAATTACTAACATGCACAGTTGGTTTCAAGCACTCCATAAAAAAAATAACAGTCCTTCTTCAATTCTTAATATTATGTATACATTAATAACAACAACAAAAAAATAACAGTTTGATAAAATCACACTCTAAAAATATGTGAATATACATAACTTCGAATAAAAAAGTTCATAAAAAAGTCACTATGTGTGTACAGTATATAAAAAAAAATCGTATATATTTTCCAATGAATACAGGATCGAAACCACAATCGAATCCGTTTCGGGTGCACTCACAGACATGTACCAGAAGTGCCCCCATTGAATAGATGGGCGCAAAATGATTGAATGAAAGAACTGAATGGTACAGAAAACGGACGTGGTAAGAGGGGAAGGATACGGGTAATTCTTCCCACTATAGTCGTACCACAAACAGCTTCATCAACCCCCATTGTACGATCCTGCCTCCCATCTAACATAGGCGTGAGTTAGCAACAGCAGTTTCACGGATAACCTTTTATTTGGGAGACACAGTAAACATTGTCGACACGATTATGAACGAACAGGCTACGATTCAGGGCGAGAAAATCTGCGTGTACTGCGTGAATATATTTATACGTAAGCGTTCCGAGGGGGGGGGGAACTGCTACAAGTTGAAAGTTAGTAAAGGTTAATCTGGACTTTCACCCGTCTTGAGAATTGTCGTTGAAGATCTTGAATGAAATTGGGAGTCGTTTCGAGGAGAGGGATCGAAGGGATGTAATGGATGTGACCGGCTGCAGGTGGACTTGGAAGTCAGTTCACATTTACTCAAGCGGAGAGCTTCATGTTTGGGAAATAAATTCAACCCTTTTTGTGTACATGAAATGCATTTCCTTGAAGCAAGGTGTGAATGTACAGACGTAATAAATACCTGCCAGTGAGATAAAAGAAAAGGTGTTTGGAATATTGGTTTCAGGACTTAGAATGATTTCAGAGCTGTTTTTTGTGTTAAGTAATAAATAATAACTCTGTATAAAATGAAGATTAGTTAATAAACTTGTAGTCATTCTTGATTTCAATCACATTTTATTTCTTTTCTTAATAGTTCTAAAAAATAATTGAATCAATTTTATCGGTGGTTTCTTTTCATTTTGGAGCTGGGAATTGGTTACATAGCATATGGAGAGCTTCATCTTTGGAAAAAATATTCGAACCTTTTTATGTACATTCAGTGCGTTTCCTTAAAGTAAATGTGTAAATGAAAAGACGTAATAAAACATGCCAGTGAGATCAGATATAAGAAAAGGTGTTTGAAACATTATTTTTGGAATTTAGAGTGTTGGATTTCAGAGTTATCTTGTTATAAAGCAATAAATGATAATGTATAAAACGACGCTTAGGTAGTTAACTTGGAATTACATTTTATTTCAATCACCATTTTATTTAATTTCTTAATAGTTTAAAAACATTTGAGTCTGTTATATTGGTGATTTCTATTTCTTTTGGCACTGAGAATTGGTTACATGATGAGTCAAACTTCTCATGAGTATAATTTCGAAAAAAATTAAAATATTCCACATTTATAAGCAATTTATAACATTATACTGCTTATTTAAATAATTTTTTATTCGTCATCATACACTTCATTTCCCTTGGACACGAACTGGCATCTGTTCATGGAGGTACCTTGTATTTTAAGAAGGACTCATGATACTCAATAATTCCATATCTTATCACACTACGAGGATATTTATTTACCAGTTAAAAGGCAACCCTCCGCTTCATACTAGTGAGTTTAATAAAGCATGCAAGTCGTATTAAAGATGATTTATTTAAGTTGAATTTCTTTTCCACTGTTACACAATTAGACTCTAAAAAAATCTTAAAATCTGTTTTGTACTTGTATCAAGCTGTAAGATGGGCTATTAGTGAATTTTCCCTTCTATTAACATCTGGGGGGGGGGGTTCTGATTTTACATTTAAATTTCTAGCTTCTTCCCAATCAAATGAAATGTGATGGAGCAAATGAAGTAAAACTTTAGAAGTGAAGTGTATTGAGATAATTAAGTAGTGTAAAAGCGATTGAGAAATGAATTGAAAAGAGAGGTTATGGTAATAAGAATGACGCTAGTGTGGTGAGCGCGAAAATCATCAAGCGTATACAAAGGATTTGGTGAGATTAAGACATAAAGCTGTTGGAGCAATTGTAGGAGGTACTCACATCATATTCCGATAAGTATATTCTTTGATAGAGGTACAGATGTTGTTAGTACTCGCGCAAAAAGATTCTACTGAGGAAGCTCTCCCTCCCCTTATTTGAGTAGATAATTGGAATGCACTTTAAATTAAGTTATTTGAATTTCACGATTCAGCTTTAAGATGACAGATGAGACGGGTAATAGACCACTATCGATAAGTAGAGTATTAATCTGGTCATGAGACTTCAATTACATCATGATCAGCTGAAGATAGTAGAAAGTAGACTTGAAATCTGTACCAATGGCTTCGGTATAGAAGGTAAAATAGGTGTCTCATTTGGGATGTTCCTATTTGGCAGCAAAATAGAGGAAGAGATCTTTAGACTTGAAGACCATTGCATGTTTTTTTTTTCAAGTGCAGGTACTAGCGTTAATGAAAGTTATCGAATGATATTTACAACGTTCAACTACATCTAGAGTCAACCTCTATTTCGAATCAAGGTCGGTTCCGGTTTCGTAATAGAATGCAGACAATAAATATCAACTTATTCAAGAAATTAAGTTCGTTTTTCTACGTCGGTTTCTTCGTAAATCCTTCTACATCGGATCAAAGCCTATGTAGGAAAACAAAGAAATGAAAAGGTGGATGAATCTGCTCAAAGAGAGACTCAACTAATGAGTGTCGCTAGTTATGCCGCTCTTTTATGTCGTTAGTAGTCATATATTCTCCTAACTCTGGAGGCTATCCATAGAGTTTACACGCCACAAGTCTATTCGCTAGACATGTGGGTGCCTTCCGTAGAGTTTACGAGATAGTCTATACGTTGTAATCTAAACTTTCACTTTTACTTCTAGAAGGGGTAGGATATATCTAAGCGACACGGAATCACATAGCAATGTTGAATCGAAATTGCTTGCTGGCACACTTGGTAGTTGGCAGTGCACGTGCGAGGGGCACCCAAGCGTTCTTGCAGGGTCTCTTTATTTCAAGCACTAATACAGATTTAGTAAAATATCTAATCAAACGAAAGCCGAGCTAACAGTTATGCATCTGGCGTAAGAAATTGTGAAGTGCAATGTAAGCTCAACAATATTCAATGAGGCGTACTCCCAGCCATGAATTCTTTGGACACCAGTGCATCATAGCCCTAACTTTCGTAATCACTTAGACACCATATTTGGACAACATGGGAACGGTCATCGTGTTCCAGTGTGTTGACCTCCTTGATCGCCCGACCTATCATGATTTGAATACTTCTTCTGGGACCATATCAAGTCACTGGCGTATGACATCCCTGTTAACGGAGTAGAAAACCTGGTCGCAAGCATCGCAGTATCTGCTATAAGAATCTCTGACACATCCGAAATCTTAGACAATGTTCGGGCTTCCATGCACCGAAGATCACAGAACGTGGGTGGTTGTTTGATCACTTCTTTCGACATGAAGTAGTTGATAATATTACTTTTACTGTTGCTCATTGAATAATAAACCGTATATTCACTTACATAGTGTCCTTTCCTTTCTTGTGTTTTCTAAGTTTTCTCAATATGTATCCAGTGTCCTGAAATTGTTTCCACAAATTGTAACCAATAGCTGGCATTGCATTGAGCTCTGTAAGCCACATGCGCTCTTGATTGGCCTGCCTTCAGTCTACCAGCAATTCTCCCTCTCTTTCCGTCCCCTATACGTTTAGTGGTTACTGTTTTTACCAGATACTTTAAAAAATTTAACCAACTCTTGCAAGGAAAAAAGCTGAATGTGGTGGAACAATACGAGCAAACAAATCGCAGACAACTTATCGAGCGCTTGTATCACCTCCACAGTCACAGCTCGGCAGGCTAGCTGGTATACGCTTACGAATTCGACTCTGAATATTCGAGTGGTTTTTGGGCGGTATAATTATTATATTTGGCTCAACTTTTTATAAAAATAGACTTACTTTGCAAATTCTTTTAATTTTGCCCACGAGTGCGAATTACATTTCCTCTCGAATCAGGGACTATATCTAAATTTAGACTAAACCAATATCAAATTAAATCAGCGTCAGCTATCTAAAAAAGAAGTTTAATTCATTGTCTTAAATAAAATTCGGACACTTCTTCGTTTTTAATGTTTTATAATCCAATTTAAGAAGAAAAAAATAAAATGTCAGAATGTTTTCGTAAAGTAACGTTCAAATATTAACGTTTAAAAAGAAAAAAAAATCAAATATAACGTTCAAAGTTGAAATTACTTTTCAATTATCGTTAAACTTTCATTTCCTAAAATGGAAAGCTTAAAGGATTTGATTTAATATTTGTTAGAACTAAAAGCTCTTTAAAAAGAAATTAGTATATATATATATATATATATATATATATATATATATATATATATATATATATATATATATATATATATATATATATATATATATATATATTTGTCATTTTTCATACTAGAAAACAAAAATATCTCTCTAAAGTTTTATGTTGAGATACCGTATATTTTCTGTTTGAGGCATAAACTTCAACTCATTTCTCCTGTTCTCTTTTTTTTTTCTGTGCAACATTTAAGAAATTTGAAAATATATTTTATTTCTTTGAGACATGTAAGCAATAAAATTTGTTGTTTGTTTTGAGGAACAATAATAAATTGTACTCTTGAATTCTTGATGACAAACTCAGCTAATAGGACTGTGATATACTGCATTACACACAAGTAAAAGTGATGAAAATTCTAGGTCTTATTAGGTCGTGAAGTTCTTTTACCTATTTGATTAATTTATTTGAACCAGAACTCGAGTAATCGGACACTCAATAGACGAATTAAAAATTAAATAGTTCTTTTTTTTCCCTTAAGCAAACTGTTTTACAAATTTTAAGATTAAAAAAATAAGCTCTACTTGTGGAAAAAAATAATCACCTAACAAAAATGAAAAAAAATGCAAGTTGTAATTAAATTTAACTCACAAGGGTATGATAAAATCAAATTCCAGATACGCTGCGTTCAAGGTTAAATTAAAGTCATATACTATTACAGGAAGTGCAATTATTTTTCTTACTCACTTATTTTTTACAATAAACACCACCTACTTTTCTCTTCGGTATCTTCATTTTCTCTCTATTTCTACTCTCGATTGCTTCTAAGAGAAGTATTCCATACAAAAGTTTGAAGATAATAATAACTTCAATTACCAACCTATTTGCATGAACTGACTTCATGAAATAAATTTGGATATGATAATACTGACTAAGATCGTTTCAAATCCAACAACAAGATGAAAAATCTCACATTAACAACTGAAAATAAAGATAATAAAGATTTTTTCATCCTCATCTGTGCTCATCCGAAATCTAAAGGGATTCATGGATCTTTGGTCGAGAGCTTTTCTAGTAAACCATAAACCACCTACATTAAATCACTGAGGCTATTTACTGTACTATATTTGGAGGTACCGTGATTAAGTTATCGTTTCGATCAATGTACAGATTAATATTCTCCAGTTTTGCACTCTACACAGCACGACACGCACACCAATTTCCACCATAACATCCCTAATTCATAACTAGCTCATGCGATATCAACCTTCAATGCACACACAACAAGCGTCCCTTTTTTTCCACCCCTAAAGCAGAAAACCCTCGCTGCATTGAACTGTAATGCATAGAGTACACACACAGAGGGCGTGCGTCTTTTGTTGGTCGTGAAGTGGCATAGGATGAGAAACCATTGTGGTCGGGTCCCCTCCTCTCTTTGATAATGTCCTGATCTACCGTACCGTGAAGTGCCCCCCTTTTCACCCTCCCAGTCAAATGAGCGATGGGTCATGTCGATAAGGGGACCTTTGCGACGGTCTACGACGCCGTTTTTAAAAGCGACAGACATGGGAAAGACTCATTGGTAGACTCCGATGACAGGCCAGTGATTTGAAGAGAACAAGCTTCAAGATGATGTTGTGTTTTCGCGTAGTGAAAGGGATAAAGATCAGGGTATGTCCACGCATTGGTGCATGTCTGAAAAACAAGAAAAAGAAAAAATGGGGTTCTTAGGAGTTGGATTAGGTGTAGATATGCGCATGCAAGAAGGGGAAAAACTAGTGGAGGTATGTCTTTGGGCACACGTGTTGGAGATTAAGGTTATGAAGATGATCGTACAAAACAAACTGGAAAAAGAATGAATGAAATACAATTTCTATAGAATATTGTAATGATATGCATCAAATTAGGGAATAAATTTAAGTCTATACAGTTGTGAAGTGACAAATTAACTCTGTTATCATTTTCCAACAGATGCATGCACATGTTGCTGCATAGACGATCTAATAAGGACTTTTTCGAGCAAAAACAGAATTGTATATATTTACAAGTGAGAGAGTTAAATGTATTTTTAATGAAGTTTTAAATACCCTTTTATTTAATTTTGAAACTCTTTGATGATTTCTATCAAGTATTTATCAAATACTATTTCTCTAGCATTTTTTATATTGGTTAAAGACGAAAGTAATATCAATCACATGTTAAGTACATTTTAGAGTCTGCTATAAATGGTGAACTTAAATTCGTATGAAGTATTTCATCGAATTTTATGATTCCTGGAATAACAATAATATTTATAACAATTTTGAAAATTTAATGAATGGAATTTATGAAGAATAGGTACTGATTACTCAAATAAAAAAAATTTTTCTTCGTGTGAAAGAGATTCAAAACTTAAAATAAATCCAAATTAAGTTTAAGAAATTGCATTGAAACAGATTTAAAAATACTAATTAAAATGACATAAAAAGTAAATTTAAAATAAAAAAGTACATTAAAAATGATTCATCTTTGGAACTATAGAATTGTGTTTAATGATCACGAATTTTTCAAATTGCTAGATTTAGCTTTAAACGCGGAACTTATGCATCAAAAAAATGAAACATCAGATTAAATCAGACTCAAAATTTCAAAGCAGCATATCAATACAAAATTATAGAGAACATATCTTGCAAATATAAATAATCTTAAAGCAAAACTAAGAAATCATAATTTGAAACTTTATTAAAATAACTTTTAACAAGATCTCATTTTTTCCCTCATTATAATTATTTAAGGATGCGATAAGTATTAAATATGATAAGCTTTAAAACAATACTTTTTGACATTAATACAGTTTAAAATGCACTGATTTTGAATTCTTTTTATTATTTATGTTGCTGTTTGTTTTAAAAATTTGATTCGGAACCATACTAGGAAATTCGAAGCGTTCTTATAAAAAGGCATCTTTTATTTTTGGAAGACAATTAGAAAAATCAATGGTAAATAAAGAATTTTTCTTAACTTGGCTAATGAATTTTTTATATAAAGATTGTCAGTTCAGAAAAAACATTTCGGTACTATTTTCCTTTTTCTAAACTAAAAAAAAATAGATTAATGAAAGGCTGATGTATTAGATAGCATTTGAAAAAAATTGATTTAATTAGGAAAAACTCCAAAATGTACATGTAAAGTTGCAGTAGTAACCCCCCCCCCCCAATAAAGAACACCCTCTTGATCAGAAATTTTGTCCCATAAATCGAGATGTCTTTTAATAGAAAGGTAAATTTTTTTGTAAGAGACCGAGACCAACAGAAATGTTCCTTATTCGGAGGAGTCCCTCGCAAGAGTTACAGCTGTATGTTAAAATATAAGATCAGATAAAGCTGATATTATTTTTTATGATTTCTTTGTCTTTGTATTCGCTGATTTCGTTCCTTTCCCAGTTTGAAATCAACAGCAGTGATGTACGAGATGTGGTTAATAATTAATGAGATCGACGCTGTAAAACATTTCATTTTAACGTCATACGTACTTACATTTTATCATCTTCAATGTACTCCACTCCTTTATCCCTACAACGCTCCACATGCGAATCTTCCATAGTTCAAAACATTGCTGGAAGTCTTATGTCAGCTCCTTCAAGCCGATTTCTCTTTCACGGCTTCCATGGACACATATCTTGTTCCTTTTAAGAGTGTCAGGATCCTTAACTTTCAAAAAAAAGTACTTTCTTTTTTTAAACTTCTATATTAAGTAAAATAAACTCAAAAAAATGAAACTTTTTTTTGTGAGTTTGAAATGATTTCATAAGTTCTATTTGATAGTTAAATTTAAAAATTTATTTTTTTTTAAAAAAAAAAAAAAATATTGCCTGTATTTTGAAGACTTGCATTTTATTCTCATGGAATGTGAGTTTCACTTCACGTAAAACCTACAGTTCAAATATTATTCGAATCCCACAAAAATTGTCTCAAATTAAACTTAACATTTGCTTTCAGGTGTTGAACCTATTTTATATTCAAAATACGTATTTATTTATTTTTTAATTTTAAAATCGTAAATTTTTGAAATTTTCGAAAACTAAAAAAAAAAAAAATTTAAATGTTTTGTGCAACTACTTTCAATTTAAGTTTAGGTTGTAGAAAATAATAATTAAAAAATATGTACAAATTGTTGTCCATTTCTAATCATTGGTATTTCATACATTTTACACGAAAGTTGGAAAAAGCATGCTTTGAGAAAAAGGACTTTACAGTTAGAAATCTAAATAATTTCGTACCAACTATAATAGCCGACAAAAAATGCCTCTCATATAATAATCAAGCCATTATTTTACAAATACACATACATATATATTATATATATATATATATATATATATATATATATATATATATATATATATATATATATATATATATATATATATATATATATATATATATATATATAAAGTATAAACTTGGTTTAAATCAATTTGTAGGCCAAAATGTCATAAGCAAAACCTGTTTCATTTATTTCGATATTTTTGGTGTCTTAAAATACTTACATATTTACAAAATGTAACAGTATTATTGTCTTAAATTTAGGTTTCAGTTACATAAAATAACTTTTTAAAGGTACATAACCACCATCATTTATATTTAACTCATTCTACTTTATCTATCTAGTCTAAAATGTAAAAAAGAAGAAAAAAATTCGAGAAAAAATACTGTAAAGCACAAAATTTGAATAATTTATAATTTATTTTAGTTATTCATATAAGAAAACTTTTCTAATTTTTAAGAAAATCCATAATTTTAACAATTTAAGCTACAAGCGGAAATCTATCTACAAATCTAAAAATAATCTACACTTTTGACTAATCTACACTTCAGCCTTTCAAAGTGATTTCATTTTGAACGGATATATCTTTTCAACTAATAGGAATATTAAAAAACGGTTCGTATCGAATTATTCAGAATAATCCAAATTACATAAAAATATTATTTTCAAAAAATCAATTTTTTAAAAGTTTTGAGACTAATGATACACCTTAATGCAAATTTCCCCTTAGAAAGCATAAAGAAGTCGCATGGCCTTAGATCCGGCGAATAAGGTGGATGGTCTAATACTGGGATGCTGTGCTTGGCTAGAAACCTCTTCTACCTGACAGTCAATTTGGAATGAGCCGGCGCATTGTTCAGGTGGAAAAAATTGCCTTTACTGATTCTTTGTCAATTCCTACATTCTCAATACTCACTTAAGCGACGGTCAGGTCGAACAAGAATACCGACTTTTTCGATATTGTCATCCGTTTTTGATGTGGGTGGGAGACCCGGTGGTGAATCCTCTTTATCATCTTCTCGGCCATGTTGAAAACGCTTAAATTACTCAAACAGACTTGCACGCGAGATAAACATTCATTGCCATACACTTCCTGTAATAAATTACAAGTTTCAGTAGCAGGTTTTCCAAATTTCATGTGAAATTTCACAACAGTTCTTTGCTCACTCATCATTTTCCCGTCAAAACAAAAAAATAAGTTCAATGCGAACGAAGGCTTCAGGTATACGGATTTGCTTACAGAAACGAGAGGCACTACATTCAAAAAAGGAAGGCTTCGCGCTAAACAGCTGTCGGTCGCTGCTGTTTGTTGCATGCATATTTCTTCTATGGCAGCGTCAATCTCGTTATTTAACAGATACGCCTCTATTTGCTTATTTCAGAAACAACACAATGATTTGGATTTAATGTTGCATAATTACCAATTCTTCATTGGAAAGTAATTCCTTCGATATTACTTTACCTTTTATAAAGTGTTAGAATTAATGCTTGAGTTCTCCCCGTGGACGTTATATTCAATAAATTGTGATTTTAAAAAAATTATTTCTACAAATAGTATAACTGTAATTAAAATTTATTGGTACTGTGAGGAAAGAAAATCTAATCAATCTCGATATCATCATTCTAACCTAAAAAACCCTTTTATTATGTCACAGAATTACCGTTTGTCTAAATACGTATAAAAATGCTGTTAAACATATTTAAATATCGCAATATTAGGAAGAGAAGTGCCACGTGGTAATAAAAGCTTCCTTTTAGGTTTCATCGTTATGAAGAAAGTAATTAATCAAATTAAACGAAAAAAAAAATGCCATTTAGAAAAGGGGAAGAGGTGAAGAACAAACTTCTAATCTAAACACGTAAAAGGTGGGTGTTTTTTTTTTTTTTTTTTCTAGCTTCTCGTATTACTTTCATTATTTAACTCTTCAGCTAGCTTAAAGTCTAATTACTTGGTCCAAAAAGTTCGAAACACCAATTTAAGATACGAAAGAGCGATAAAAAATACTTTAACTATAAACTGCCAAGGAATTTGCAAGTTCGTTCTCTCTTGAACCCTTCTTAACTCATTCAATCTTAGTTTACATTTTAATGATAAAGTATTAAATCACTCATTCTAATTCAAGCCCTTCTCAATTATAACAGATTCGAATGTTATTACTTTAACTAGGAGTCGCTTCAACTCGACACGATTAATTTAAATTATTCAATTTAATTTACAAATAACTGACACCTTGTCGTTATCTCCTCCCCTTGTTGAAAGTAGAGAAGTGAGGGAGCTATGCGACATACGAGACGCTCTCTAGCTCACTGCCTTCCTCATTGAATGACCCAATCGAAATGTTTGAAATTTTATAGCGAAAATTTATACGAGTATTATGCTCTGTTTAAAAGTTTTGTGACATCGTTGTAATACATTAATTTACTTATGCCAAGCAAATCTGTTATATGAGTTTTTGGATTGAATCAAAAATCGAAGATTTGAAAAGGCGTCTGTGTGACAGGTAAGTGAAATTTTTATAATTCTGGAATGCGAATTATTGTGTTAGTTTACACATCCTTCTGATTCTCTTTCTCTTATGCATCACTATACATGTATTTAATTCAATTCACTGCACTTCTTAACTTAATTTACCTAATCACGTTTCATTTGGTTGGTAAGGCGTTGTAACTGTATGCAATTCATATTACCAAACAGTCACCGATGTTATTGAGATAATCACGAATAGTCCAAAGTCACAACTGCAACCAAGATATTTTAACATGGTTCAGCTATTTTGACTATTACTCTCGAGTGAAAACTTCCCGTTCTACAGTCAAATGCTCTTTTCAAAACTTCTTAATGGTCACTTAGCACTGGCTCTTGAATACGAAGAAAAAGGCGTCTTTTCAAGAGACTTCTGGTACATTCACTTGCATTTTCAGGTGTTAAACATTCCCCTTTCTAGCAATCTGTCTTCTCTCTGCTTGTGGCAGGTATAGCATTTCTGTGAAGCATTCCCATCTCTGCGCAAAATACGGGTTATTATACGTTTTGGAGGCACATCGTTCTCCTTTCCGCATGTGGAGTCGAAGAGGGGAAGTAAAAACACCCCTGGATTTTTACCATCGACTGCAGGCTTTCGACTTTCCATTGTGTCACATAGGTTAGTGAGTTATTGTAAGCATGAGAAACGAGTGGATATGGTTTCCAGCTATGAAATTAGACACGGGTATCGTTTTTTCCAAACTTCGTGTGCAGTCTTTTTCGTGCGGTAGAAAATAGAAGATATATAAGTAATCACTACTTGAAAGGTTATTTGTGTCGGGACGTATTTACACAGTGCTTTTATGGTTTATGAAGGGAAAAAAAACTACTAAAAAAAGGAAGAGCATTCCTCTCGATGGAAGAAATTGCATCGTTAAGCATTTTAACATTAAATATAACGTTATATGAAAATTATTTAATTTTATTAATCGTATGCTTAAAATAATGCGATGAAGAATCTTGTTTTTATTTTTTTAATTTAGTTTTATTTTATTTTTCGATTGAATTTCATTCAAATAAATGCAGAAAAAAGATTATCAAATATTTATTTTTCTATTTGAATTGTTAGGTCTCTGTTCTGCTTGTCTTTTTTTTCCGCTATTAAGTTGAAAAAACATTTTTGAACCATTTATGATGATAACTAATTAAAGTTATTAATCATGCACCTGCCGTATTTTTCGAACATGGTAAACATGTATGATTCTTTTATTCGATGTTTTGTTGAATGTAACGTAACATTATCTTCCGGAATATAGATTGATGTAAAATGCTATTAACTCTTCTACGGCTCAATTTCTGAAGTAAAATTATTCCAAAAATGTAACAGTTTCTGAAATATTTTAAATCTGTATATGTTTGAAAAGTGAAATAAGCTTTGTTAAAAGAGGTTACTTTATATAGGTTTAAAATCATTAGAATCTATGCACCCAGAAAAATAATTTCAGACGATCTCTCTTTCTCTGTTTTTCGAGGATGAGAAAGTTTGCTTTTATATGCAATCCTCAATAAAGGACGTCCGCGGAATTCAAGAGATAAGCAGTTAGAAGGTTAACTGAAAAGAAAGAAAAATAATGTCATTAAAGTCAAGAGCAAATGAATTAAAACGAGGCAAATGTTTCTCAATTAAATTTATTGTGCAGAAATTTCTATTTATAAATTGCTGTGCATAGTACTAAATTTCATTTTATATATTAGTCTAACACGATGAATAATTTCTGCAACATTAAACTATATTTAGCATGTTATATTAAAAAATTGCACTTGGAATACAATTAGAGGACGAATAAAGATCAATTGCAAGGCATCAATAAAAATTTTAAGTAGATATCGTACAGAAATCTCAACCCAATTGAGAACTAATCAAAATATAAGGGAATTTAAAAATTTAATAGATTTTAATTCAGTTATTAAAAAATAATACACTTCCACGTAAACAAATCTATAAAATTTCCTTTATATTTTAAAATGGAAGCATCAGTTTGATAACTTATAGAACAAATGCTTTAAATTAAAAAAAAAATAGCTTGTAATTCCTGCTGTAATAATTATAATGAATGTACGTTATATATTTTTACATGAATGAATCAACTATGAATCAAAAATATGTAATAATTTTTCATCACTTGTCCCCTTTTGTATAAATAGGGACAGTCCAACCGTACTAAATTCTCTTTCTTTAACTCTTAACGACAATAGACACACACTAAAAAAAATAAAAGCAAAACTTTGATAATAATTTGAAAGAAATCCCCACCCTATGTAGATCTGATCTACAAATCCGAGGGTTAATCTTCCTACAGCAGAGTACGTAAATGTTAATTCCCAACCATGCATTGTGGAGGGATAAGAAGAAAAAAAAAATGAACGCTTATAGCGGCGACGGATTTGTACATAGCTTTCTCTGTAACAGATGTTTGTTCGGAGGAAGATCCTGCTTCCTGATAAGGTGTTACTGCGCCCTTTCAACTTTGCATCGAATAGGTAAGTTTGTGCACAACATGATGTGATGCAATACGGGCAGCTGGAGATGTGGGCAGAAAAACAGTTCATGGGTGGAAAAAACCACCTGAAACGAGTGAATCGCTGTAAAAAAATCAAGTACGAGAATTAAAAATCAAATCTAGTGAAACATAGCAATGACATTTTCATCAATTGTTAGACCATCGACTCCAAACCTAAAAGACATTTTTTTTTCGAATAAGGAATACTTCAATGTCAATATTTTATCCACATATACAATAAATATTCGAATAGCGTAGCTTATTTAGAAACTGAAAGTAGCTTTACACTTGGCTGAGAACTATCCCAAACTGAGAATAAATGCTTTATATATACCACAAGGGAATATTCCAGAACATTTCTCTGAAAATGTAAGGAATATTCTGGAAGGTGTTAGAAATTACAATGAAAAATAGAGAACAGTTTATCAAAACGTTCACATAAACTTTCGACATTACTGTCACAGGGTTCTGAACCCGGGAACTCTCGACCTATAGATGAGCATCATACCTCGGCGTCATTAGTGCTTGCAAGCTTCGCAACATTGCTCTCCCCTTCAAAAACAGCATCCCGCTGTTCAGGAATTGTACTGTATAGTCCTCGTCCGCAAGAGCGTCATGGGTTCTGTCGCTACTCCCCCAGAAATCCCCCACCCTTCTAAAATGAAAAAAAAGCTCTCTCTTCACCACGTTTTCAAATTCAACCATTAAAATTTATTCAAATTCAATTTTTATACAAATGTTAAGAACTCTAACTTCAACTGCTTTCCTAAAATAATGGTTTTTGACTTTTAAATTCACGTTCTTTAAATTATTTTTCCCAACTTCAAATTTTTTTCTTTTTACAAACATCCATTTAATTGTCATGGGCACTAGGAATACGAATCAATAGGAGATTAAAGTCTACTTAGGGAGCTAGGCACTCCAATATAAATATTCACTATGTCATGGGTTCTGTATGGACTCGACAGGAGGGCAGCTTTCTTGGGGGACTGGAAGCATTTTCTTTAGGATTAAACTCATTAGAAGAGCAAAATTGCGGTGATGGACTTCCTCTACCCGACTCTTGTGCCATAACTCAGTCAAATACAACTAACCCTAAAAGTCAATAACCTACTCAAGTTTAACACAATATTTATTAGTCCCTTTGTAATATAATTTTTAGGAAATATTTGCTCTCCTTGATGACCTCATGGATTGATTCGCCTATTCGACTATAAACAACTAATACTCTCTTACCAAAATCTCTCCAGTTGAGGATGACTTGCCTTCTCAAATCTTCTGCGGCTGCTATCGCCCGTAACAATTCTTGATTCGTCTACCGCTTGTGAGGCATACGCTCAGCGCTAGTCTCCCTCGACCTCCATCGTCTAAATTCCCTTTTGCTTATATACCGTCCTATCTCGCTCATTTCACTTTATTTCTACCTGCCTCTAATTTGCATAATCGCGTTTCATTTTGGTTGGGAAGAAATTGCTAGATTTATGCAATCAATCTCAATTAATGTCCCCAAGGTTAGTGAAGAGAAAATCATGAATAGCCCAACATCACAAAATTATCTGGATACTGGATTGGTGCATTGAGATCATTAGTAAGATTTCATTCGAAGCACGTATACCACATCTATTGTCCGTCGGCGTCGTGAACTGGGATCAAAATTTTGTACTTGAAGTGTTTCATCGGTTAGTCGTCGCAGAACTTGATAAGGGTGGAAGTGTCTTTTAAGTTACTTCTCTGACAGACATACTTTTCACATAGGTGTGAATATCAGTACGAGAACTCCAGTTTTATTGTAGAATATTTGGTGTTTAGAATCACACGGCCTTCGGTCCCTTTCTTGCTCTTCCAAGGTTCGTAATCTTGCCAGCTGTCTAGATTCTTTGGCTCTTGGTAGTAATCCAGTAATGTATTCTCCTTCAATCCAATCAGTGTGAATTGGGAACAGTGTCGAGTGTCTCCTCGACTTCCAGCCCATGCATCAGATAGGAGGGAGTGAATTCGGTTGTGTCCTGCTTCGTGCTGTTATATGCAAAAGTAACGAAGAGCAATATTTCACCCTTACCTTCCTTCCCGACTTCGACGTACATAGACAGCATGTCTGTTTATGTGCTCTGTTAGACCATTAATTTGCGGATGGTAAGCAGAGTCGTCATTCGTTGAGTAACATTACAGAGATGATTAAATTCTACTACTAGTTTCAATTGAAACACCTGTTCTAAGTCTATAATAATGAATCTTGGAGATGCATGGTTTAAAATATCCTCAAGAAGAAACTTGGCTACTTCTTGGACTTCAACAGTAGGTAATGTCTTCGTGACAGTACAGTGGATGAAGTAGTCAGTACAGAAAACGATGTATTTATGTCCCCGCAGCGATTTTGGAAACCGTCCAAGCAAGTTTATCACGATCCGATTAAATGGGGCGATTGCAGGAAGAATAGGTACTAAATGACCGGCCGTACCCTTTAAGCAATCTGCTGTATCGTCTATGCATAGTAGAGAATACACATTCTTTTTAGTAATCTGATTGTGGTTACAGTTATCCACGCAGAAGCGCTAACTTCCTTTTTTTTTCCTTTAACGAGACCAATGGAGACAACCAAAGACTCTCAGATGCTGCATGTTTTTGTTTAAATGTTCTTTTTCGTTAAAGTTAATATTAAATAGTCCAGAATGTGTTATTTGTAAAAACAATATTGATAGCAAGATCTTTTTAAAATCCAGACTTATAAAAAATGAGAGAAATTAGAAAAAAAGTTTATGGATGCGCATTATATCAAATTGTAGGGTATTTCGCGGGTTAGCCAATGAGTAATTTAATAGTAAAATTTAAACGGGGCGAAATAATTGTAAGATGTGAAAAGTTGATATAAATATTGACTAAGATTTTTTTTCTTCAAAAAAACGTATTACATGAGATTTCAATAACATAAGAATGGCTATTTAAGAAAATTTGCATCAACATTTTTCTAAGATCTCTTGTAAAAAATTACTGAAGATTATTATCACCAAAAGTTCAGAGAGTCTAAATCTTAGATCAAATACTTAATAGAAAAAAGGCCTAAATAATAACGTAAAATCATGTAGCTTTGACATATATATCAGTTTGTCATACATAAGATCTATTTGGAAAGTTTACCCCCACCCTATGCCGCACATAGTGCACTACTGGTTTGTGTGGGATAGCGTCCTGCATTATCTCTCAAACTGAGCCACAGCTTTAGGGGCTTACTTACATCAACTATCTCTCACTCTTGTACCCTGCCCATTCACTCAGTTGTTCAATGCCTTGTACACATTCTCTCGTTTTCACACCCGATGTAGTCTTCACTAGCTTTTCATAGCCTTCACTAGCTTTTCATAGCCTTCACTAGCTTTTCATAGCCATCACTAGGACCATCGTCTCCACTTAGAAAAATGTACACTGAACCCCAAGTCTGAACAGCATCTCCTCTACTTTGCTACCAAACAGGAACACCTCCAATGCAGCGCTATTTTTACCATCTATACTTGAGCCATTGGTACAGATTTCATGTGCACTTCCTTCAGGCTTCAACGGATCATGTTTTAGTTGTTGGCCAGAGGAATAGTCTAGATGTCAAATGGAGTTTCAATTTTTGAGTACTCTTCCCATGGACAAGGGAGAGAGAGAGAGAGTCCTCTGCATGTAGTAGGAGGAATTTCGATTGCGCTTCACTGGCTGCTAAGTCTAAAAATTGGAGTGCCGGAGTAACCTGAACTGCTGTCGTTTAGGTATTTTGTAAGTTTGGAATATTGCAACCAGGGATCGTTCTGTACTACGTTTAGGTTGTTGGAAACTGTCTTTAGTTTTAACCTATGATCCCCCTACTGATGCCCATAAACTGTAAATCTCTCAATAGCTTCCAAAAATAATCTGTTCAATAACTCTAGTTGACTTCCGGAGAGTTTGCACTCCACAAGAGGTAGTCTATACGTTAGTATCTCCTCTTTCTCTTTAACTTCTTTGAAGTGTTGGGGGGAGGGGTGTCATGACGTTGTTTCACTGCACTTCGAGTATTTTATGGACGAAATTACTTTGATTTCACCCCCACCCCCCAATAGAAAACTTGGTAGATCTGCTATGTTAAACTTTCTCATAGAAGTGATTGACCTGCTAACAGGAATACTGAAATCTATTTTGTGGTTGTCCCATCTTTTCGAGTGCGATGTTGCCTCAGTGTTTCTGCGCATCCTTATTCTCACCTCATATATGCAGGATTTGATCCTCAGCATATGCCTGGAAACAACAACCTTCTCTAACTGGAGCGTTGAGAAGGGAATAGGTTGTGATATTCCAGAAAGGGGAGCCGTTACAAGAATCCTGAGGATACCCTCTACACACAGCACATTCCTTTATTATTGAATTTTTTCATACAGGAAAGTGAAATTTAGAGACATATATGTAATGTGTAATTTTTCTTTTTAGCATATACAGCTTATTGTATTTTATAAGTAAGAAATGAAATGCAGAGCATATTTTAAAAAGGAAAAATAAATTAATTCGAATAAAGAGGAACACAACACCAAAATGTGATATTTTTATGCTAAAACTTCTCAAATTTCAATTTCAATCCTGTTTGGACCTATTTTGTGTTTAATATCTATTTGTATTTTTGTGTGTATTCAATGTCTTTATTTTCATTAGAACTTTTGTATGTATTTTGGTTTATATGTTTGTGGTGCTATTCCCAGGCCATCAACCCAGAATTTATCTGTTGTGTATTGGCAACATCCTTGTGTTTGGAACAAAGAACTGGGTTTGGCGGGAGACTCCATTAGTGTATTAGTGTTAGTGTACGAGCTCGCCGCACAAGCATAGCTGCTGGCAGTCGTTATTAAAATTATAGTTTGTTAAAAAGTTTGTCATCTTTTTACATCCTTTCACTTGAGAAAATATGTTCGTACTCTAGTAATAGAGGTATGTAAGCTAGTAATGTGAATTAAATGCTTAATGATAGTTAATTATAAAGATATATTTCAAAACATTTATTTGATATGTATACGATTTACACTTCTAGCTTTTGTTAAAAACGAAGCTAAATATTCACACTAATCAGCTGAGAATGCTTGCTTACTTCTATCCAATGGTTAAATCTTGGACGAAACTTTGATACTGCTACAGTGTAGAAGTTTTGTCGAATTCATGTGTATATATGATCCACTCCCCTTCTTATTTTTCGATTTTATATAAAAGTTTCAGTTAAAAATTATATTTCGCATTAATATGTGTAACAAAATTTTTGAAATATGTTTTATGTTTGAAATATGGCTAGTTAAAAAAGAAATGTGAACTCTATTTTCCAATCGACTTTCATAAATGACCAAGATCAATCTTCGATTTTGAGGAAAACTGAAGTTTTAGAGTCATGTTGTTCGGTGACTTTTGAAGGTCTTTTTGAGTTTTTAATAGTAAATAAATGATTTTAATTAATTTAAATGAGAGAGAGAGAGAGAATTATTTAAGAACTATTTTTCATTTTATTCTAAGCTTCAAAATTGTAAAAAAAAATTCTAGTAATCTCTCCAAACGCTTCAAAGGACCAATTATAGTTTTTAAAATTAAATATTTGAACAGGTTACTTTTTGTGTTATAAAAAGTACATGTTTCGATAAAAAATTTATAGTCCAAATTCTTAGAAACCTTGATTTATGCATTAGATAAATCCGAATGAAGTATAATAATGGGGCTTTCTTCTAAAGGCAAAAATAATTTTCTGAGTATGGATACCAGTTTCCTAAATTTAATTTTTAATTTTTTTCTAGTATTTTCAATTCTAAATAAACTCAATCATATTTAATAATTATACAATTGCTGAAATATTACATAATTTAATCGAAGAATATTTAATAAACATGTCAAAGAATTTTAGGTAAGCAAAGCTTAGCCTCTTTGTCAACGCAGATATGTATATGGTTGTAGAATCGTAAGAAATTCTCTAAAAATATTTTTTCCCAACACTCTGAAATATGTTCTCCGACCTGTGAAGGATCGCTAGCTGAAGAATATTTAATAAATGCATCATTTTTTTTTAGATAAGCAAATAAAGATGTCGCTAACAACACAAATTTTGATCAAGAATAGAACTGCGAATATTTCCCTAGAAATTATATTATTTTTAATTTTCTACCCCCCCCCCATAACGTTTTATTTGACTTATAAAGACCACTAGTAGAAGAATATTAAATAAACATTTTGAAAAACTTTTAAATAAGCAAAGAGGGAAAGTATGCAAATTTATGTATACAGCTCTAAATACTTTCATTAAAAAAATAGAGCCTCTACCAGAAGAATATTCAATAAACATATCAGAAGTTTTTGAAGACAAGAGTGAAACGTCGATTCCAAAGCAATTTTATGGATAGGATTGTGAGTATTTCTCTAAAAAATATTTTCCTTTTAATTTCTTACTCCATGAAACATGATATTCAGCTTATAAAGTACCACTAGACTATGAATATTTAAAAACAAATGGAATTTTTTTAGATAAGCAAAGAAAAATGCCGTTACCGACGCAAATTTATGCATACAGATAGAATTGTACTTACTTCCACAGTAAAATTCATTCTATTATTTTCTACCATCTACGATACGATCTCCGGCTTGTAAAGGACAGCTAGTTGATGAATATTTAATAAATACAACCAAACAATTTTATTAAGGAAAGGGAAACATATTTGACAATGTAAATTTATAAATACAATAGTAAATATTTCTCTACAAAATCTATGCTTTTAAAATTGTTTACCCCCTACAATATGTTCTGCTTGTAAAGCACCACAAGTCGGAAAATGCTTAGTAAACAAATGTTGTTGTTTTTTAAATAAGCGAAGGGAAACTCCGTTGTCAATTGAAATTTATGCGTATAAATAGAACTATAAACATTTCCCTAAAAAAGAGTATTCTTTTTAATTTGCTACCCCCTACAATAAGTTCTCTTGCTTGAAGCGTACTATTAGTCGGAAAATACTTAATAAACAAATGAATTTTTTTTAGGAAAATGCCGTTGTCGACGCAAATTTAATCATAGGAATAGAACTGTAAACATTTCTTCCCAAAAATGTATTCTTTTTAATTTTCTACCCCCTACAATATGTTCTCCGGCTTGTAAAGTACCACTCTACTTCACATGACTGAACACACATCACTGAAAGAGCTACTACATTATTTTTTTTTTCTGAGACCATTGCGAACAGCACTTCAAAGCTTTCCACAATAGAACAAAAAAAAATTTTGAACATGAGTTCGCCGTTATGTACTTACGTAAAACAGCAAGGAGACCGCTTTTAATGTTGAGAAATGTTCTCTTTTTAAAGAGCACCAAGAAAAACACGTTGATATAGGGAAGGACCAAAAAGACAACCTATACCACTTGCTCGAAAGGAGGAGGGGGGAAGCACCCCAGCTGTGATGGTTTCGAATTTCTCCCCTTGGACTAACAATAACCTCTGGGTTACACTATACCTCTAATACAAGGGGAGGGTCGTAAAGGAAGTCAGTGAGATCCCCCCACCCCCGCGATGGTGTCGGCGGGTTGATGGCTGCTCTCTTTTCTGGTTGCATCCTCATCTCTCCAGAGAATCGTTTGGCAAGTTTTCTAGGGTCAACCGATGATTGGAAAATGTCGTCACCTACACGTTGTGAGTAGTCCTTCACCGGAGTGATATGGGAGTGTTGAGGGCTATCTCAATGTGATTATGGTGAGTAGTTTGGGGTAATGCGATAGAGGGGGTGTTGGTCTAAGATTTCTGTGAACTTAGTCGTTTTATGTTGATTAAAATTTGATACGAACATAAACTAATGTGATTGGTTGAAATTTTTTTTTAACGTACCTGAATAATGTGCTGACTTTGTAATATTTGATTCAAAAATGCAAACAATAGACATGTCTTAATTTTTTTAACATGTTGTTGTTTTGAGAAAATGGCGTCAATTAAAATTCGTGGGTATGAAATAAAGGATACATTAAGGAGTTGGATTCAAAAGATTGACATTATAATACATTATGTTTCTAATAATTACATTTAGCTTTCTTAAGGCTCCCGTCTACCCGCTATTTTGATTTCATGGACGTAATGTTAATCCTAAGGAGAATTTCGACTTTAATTCTCACAACTTTACTACTTGATTTATTTGAATGCAATAAAATGCATCTAAAAGAGCAAAAAATAATGAATGCTTCCGCGGAACTACTTTTTTCCTTCGATTCTTAAAAATATTTTTATTCCAATTTTAGTGATTCGTTCGTCAGTTTTCTGGTCTTTAAAAAATATTTTTTAAGATATTTTTATCAATCGGAGGGGGAAAGTAATTCCACAGAAGCATTCATTATTTTTTGCTCTTTCAGATGCACTTTATTGCATTCAAATAAATCAAGTAGTAAAGTTGTGAGAATTAAATTTGAAATTCCATAGGATTAACATTACGTCCATGAAATCAAAATGGCGGGTAGACGGGAGCCATAAGGAATATTTGTATTGTTAAGATATGTTTAATTTAATATTTTATCGCCTGCTTTTATTTAAATATCCAAACAGAATATTATTGTTTATTTTAATAATTTATCTTTTCCTCTTATACTTTATTATTCCACTTGATTATTGATTTTTATGGCAGAATCTACTATTTTTAACCTTTTTCCTATTACCATTTTCAAAGCTTAGTACTTTAGAGTACTTTGCATTAGGAATAAAAATGCATTAAGAATTTGAAGAAGGTATTTTCTCTTCCAGATTGTAATTGCTTCTGAGGAGTTCGGGGCTTGGAAGTACGCTTAATTTACGCTTATTAATCTTCATTTTGGTGAACCGGTGACATAAATTAGGAAGATGATGGTTACCCAATATAAAGACGCGAAACTTTCTTCGTCGTATGAGCTCGCTACCAAAGGTGACGGTCTTTTATAATCCGAATAAAAAATTTTAAAAAAGTTAGCATATATAAAAATGGAATTAGGCGAGTCAATTTCAATTATTTCAAATTTAAAATCATTAATCACTTTTATTTATTCATTTCTATATAAATTTATTATTATTATTATTTATTTAATTGTTATTTTTTTGCTGTGACAAACTTATATAAAATGCCGACTTTGTAATATTTGATTAAAAAGTATAAACAATAGAGATATGTGTCTTTAATCCTCCCCCTTCGGGTTTTTCTTTTTTCACACATCTTTTAAGGAATTTTTTTTTTTTTCCCAAAATTTATGTACCAAGAATATACGAAGGGTTTTAACAGATATCTTCTCACATTGTACCTTACTTGTTTTTAATTTAATAAGAATGCTATAAATGGGATATATTGATATTTCAAAACAAATTTTGTTTCAGAAAATATAGCACAACATAACCCCAGAAATATATAAATATCTTATTGTTACAGAATAATTTATACTGCTTACCAATTTAACAATTGGCTTCTACTAGTAAGAAGTATTTACTCTGCTATTAAAGGGCTTGCTCTAATAAATAGTATAATAAATCTTATAAATTTTTAATTTCAGCGTAGAAATGTTATAACTTTTTAATATTTTCTACTTTAAGATATTCACCTATCTTTAGAAATATTTTTTTTTAAAACAATTGAAAATACATGTCTTATGTGCATTAATTATGTGACAGTCATATAATAGAATATGGCTGGTACATAATTTCGCATTTTAAAAGTTTATTAGCTTAATATATACATAAAAATAGAAAAACAATAATACTTTTGCACAATATTAAAATTCAAATTTAAATTGAGACATTTCGGTTCCATATATTTAAATGTAATAAATCTCTCAATGAAATGAAAAATCTCTCAATTAGGTTTTCAATCTAGTAGAGAGATTTTTTGAAGGACTTTGTTATCCTGCTATTTAAAAATTTATAGAATTTGATATTTAGCACATAGAAAAATCTTCAAAATTTATTCTAATTTTTATTTACATCAACAATAAAGGGGAAAACATTGTAACTGTAATATGATGGGAGAGGTTAAATCAATTAATTTACACTTTTAGAATATTTCATTGAAGTTTCATAACATTACTGTCTAATTTCTTGTAATATGTTAATTTGTATTAAAATAAAATGCTAAAATCTTGATTTTGAAGGGGAGAAAAAGATAAAAATGTATTTCATAAACTATTCATAAAATTGAGACTGACTAATATTAAAATGCTTGTATCTTAAATTTTAAATAAAGTAGAAACAGAATTAAAATTGCTCTAGAAAGTTAAATAAACCCAGTAGCTGGTAAAAGTTAAATAAACCTTTAATATCTGGTTGAAAACAAAAATCGACTTCTTGAACGAAAATCATGTTTTAAAAATAAGAGGATAATTTAACATTTCTTGAGTAAAAATAAGGTTATTTATAATTCATATGCAAAAATTTATACTTAATTAAAAATTTAAAAGTTTTTTTTATTAATAAACGCAATTGCTTATGTAGTTAAATTAAAATATTAAATATCAATTGAAAGCACTCAAAAAAATTACAAAACTATGATTCTTGAAATTTTTTTGCAAAACATAACATTTTATTCAATTTTCTAATTAAAATTTGCGTCTCCAAAAACTGCTGAAACTCAACAATACGTGAAGTTGTACGCAATTTTTTCCTGCGAAAACACGACACATTTTAAAGTACAAAAAATACTTTTTATTCAGTTTTCTAAATTTTTTAAATATTTTTTTAAATCATATCTTCAGCTAAATCTTTGAAAGATTTTTATTTATTTTACACTGATTATCTTTTTATCTTAAGTTATACACACGTTTTCATAGCAGAATAAATTTAAAAAACTCTATTTAAGAATTATTATGAAATGTTACTAATAATTATTATGGATATCTTATATTATTACAGTTTAATTGTTTTGAAAAATTTTTACTCTTTTCCATAAACTGCTAAAAAATAAAACAATTTATGAAGGAAAACTTTTGAGAATTTTAAATAAAATTTTTACTTTTCATTTCAAAACGTAATAAAAACAAAAAAAATCTATTTTAAAAATTACATATGGTATATTTACCTGGTAAATTTCATTATACAATAGGTTTTTACAATTTTATCACATATTTTAGCATATACATTTATGTGCCTGTAGACAGTTGTAGAAATTGGAATCGCAGAAACGCGCCAATTTCAAATCTTACGAATTCTTTGAGCTAAAATGCAATAATTTTTTATTTATATCTATATCTAATTAAATTATTATTTATTATGATGTAAACGAAATTTGCTAATTGTAATGAGAAAAACGTGTTTTTATTTTAAAAAACATAAATATCACAATAGCAGGAAAATGTTTCTAATTTTAGTCTTCGTTTATCACTGCACAGTTGTTATTATTATTATTTTTTGATAAATATGTTTAATACGAAAAATAAAATAAATAAATTGTTTTATCTTATTCTTAAGCTCGGATGCAAATGATACCGAGGAAAAGTAATGAAAAATGCAATAATATGATATCACAGAAAGAAATAAAAATAATTTTTGAAAGTATAACTTTAAAAAGTATAAAATGTCTCCCTTATTGCTTAAAATATCAGAAATTTATAAAATGTAATGTCTGAGATATTTTAAAAGAGTAGTAGTCTACTATTCGAGAAAATAGAATTAAATTGTCGGGACAAAGATTTGAAAAAAAATTTGAGTCTCGTTTATGACAAATATCAATTACATACGATTCGATTCCGCAAATGAATTGACCAAAAGAGATTGCTCCTTGTTCACACACAACTTGATTCGAAGCATACATTATCAATTCCAAACATTTTTTTTTTTTAAAAAAAAATTATTGCTTTCTGATTCCAAGAAATTCATTAAATCGCTTCCTGATAAAAATCTGATCCCTTTAAAATGGGAGAAAAGAGAGAAAGGAGGAAAAAAGAATGCTAGTCAAGTAATCTAAAATAGAAACATATATGAAATAATAGAATAAAATGTGAGGTGCATTTTTTTTTCATAAATTGCATACGGATTTTATTGAAGTTTGGTACGTGTAAATATCAACGAGAAATAAATTTAAAATCCTTTGAAAAAAATTATTTGTGATCTTAAAAATTAAAAATGTAACTAAAATTTAATTAAAAATTAAAAATGAACCCATAAAAATTTAAATGATATGAAGAGGAAGATTTTTTTTTATTTAAAAAAAAAATTATTAATTAAATTATTTAGAAATTTGAAGTTGATAAAGAAGAAATCATCAAGAGACGAAGTCCTTGCTTTTCTAGCGAAATGACCAGCTAACCCGAATTATATGTAATGCTATAAACATATTCATAAGATCAACAGAAAATCTGATTTTACAAGTTTTCGTCTTAATCTTGAAACAAAATAAGGCTTACCTTTATCTTACCTAGACTACGTGATCTAGACCATGAAAAAAATACGTAAAAGACCTTGAGATTATGAAAGAGATATCTTGAAAAAACTTACTTTTTCAAATTAACTTGAACAAGGAATAATATGTTTAAAAAATTAAAAGTACTATTAAGTCACACAACGATGCAATTTGAACTTATGGTCACGAAAGTCCTACGGTCATGGTAGTGAGCTCCTAGCTAGTGTTATTTATGTCTGGTCTTGAGTTCGAATCTTGATTCCGCAAAAGCTTACTATGTAGTGAGATTGGTGCACGTTAAATCTGTTGAAACTTCAAGTCCTCTCTTCTGCGTAGTGTGGAAGTTTAGAAATGGAGATGCTAGATCAGTTGTCGTTTTCGTTTGTCTGGTCATGAATTCGAGTCTTGAATCCAGCAAAAACCAGCCGATTAGTGAAGCTGATGCACGTCATATATATCGAGGCTCCAAATCCTCCTCTTGATTAGGTGTGAAAGTTTGGAAAGGAAGATGCTAGCTCAGGTATCGCCCTCGTCACTTAAATGATGTTCAAAATTACGAGGCTCGCCAACAATAACCATCTTGTTTCTTCTTAGTGCAAGGTTAATTAAACAATCAATACATCAGAAATTTTAACATGCAATAGGATAGATGGTAATGTCTAATTTTATTCTTTTTGGGGGGAGAGGAAAGCAAAAAAGGAGGGAGAGATATAAAAGTATAAATGTGTTATCTCTATAAATAAACGTGAAAGTAAATGAAATATAGCTACATAAAAATATAATTGTTATGAGGCCTGAGAGAAATATAAGCCATACTGGGTCTAATAGGCCCATAAAGGCAAAGTGTAACTCCTTTTCAATAAGTTAAGGTTTATTAAGCGTAAGCATGGAACTGAAGACCGTAAAATTAAAATACATCATGTTTTACACCCTTTGAAAACTTTTTCTCATAGATCATCGCATCATTATTACTTGAAAACAGGTTTCAGAGTAAAAAAAAAATGTGCATCTTTAAATTACATACTCAAAAAGATAAATTTAAGATTTTCTTTAGCAGAAGAGGAAACTTTTCATACACAGTAGCACGAACTCAAAATTTTTTTATCTCTGCCGTTTAACATTTCTCTCCTTATCGATTTTCTCTACCTCTGCACACATATTGGCTACAAGAGGTTTTTATCAGGGTTGAATCTAAAACAAACTCTTGTTATTCCAGTTTTAAAAAAAGTAACATGCATGATTCGGTCTAACGATTCCAGAAATTGCATATATCTAGCATTCACGATCGTTTACCTGCTGCACTAAATCGTTCCCAAAATGTTTTCTTAATCCAAAATCTCCGAGGGAAGGCAATCAATGTCTATCACGCAAAGTTTAAGTGACCGCACACCTTCCTGCGTGACATTCGTGAGCGGCAAATGGACGTAGCGCTGGAGCATGAATAAACATCCTATGTTCACCCTTTCTGCTGGGTGGCAAGAGTGGTAAACAAATAGAGAGGTAGGCAGCCTTTTACGCTTATTGACCCTTCGAATTCGGTGGTTAGGGCAGGGGACGACACCATATTAAAAATTAAAATACGAATACTTAATCCAGCAAAAAAATTTTACTTACAACGTTTGTAGTCTTTCACCTTCGATATTTAAATCTACAGACATCGTAAAGTTTAATTAAATAGTATAAGATTACAATTTCAATTGAAGAAAGGTTAGATAAAGGACAAACTTTTATACGTTTCTTCAAATATTATGAAACATTACTCTCTCTTTCAAATAACTCTCATCTCGCTTGAAACCCTGCTTAGAATTAATAAAATTTTAGCTTAGTAACTCAATCGTATCGAGTGAGACACTTCTCGAATACAGCGGGTTCGATTCTTGTTACCTCTTACTTTAACCAAAAATCGCTTCTAACAAATTTAAACCATAAAATATCAACAACACCCCAACAATTAACTTACATATATCGACTTCTCGTTATCATTTCTGCCCTTATTCCAATGTTCTTCTTATTCTCATTATCATTTGCCCCCAAATTTCAATTATATTTTGCTATCCATCCCTATCCTTAATTCAATTTATTTCACTTTTTACCTTCGTCTAATTTACTTAGATCACGTTTCATTTGGTTGAAAATAAGTTCGAATTTTATGCAATTCATATTACAAAAAGTCTCTGAGGTTAGTTATGAGAAAATCGAGAATAGTTCAAAGTCACGTTCATATATATATATATATATCCATGTTAAACAAGAAATTAAATTACTAATTTCGACTGCCTTGGAGCTGAATTGTCTCTAATGGTAAACTGTAAGAAAAACTTTAAAAACGTATTAACGTTAAATTTTTGGTTTTAGACTTGAGTCACTATTTTCATTTGAAAACTGCTCATTTAAAATGTATATAGGTATTTTTTAAATATCTCAATAATATATAGAAGGACAGTTTACATTCCATTATAAAATAGTAGAGGAATAGCAACTCTTTAAGTGATTATTTTTAGTGTATTGCCATTGATATTCACAGGGCCGGGAATATTACACACTGGATGTAAAGTAAATTTAAATATATGTATTATAAGTTTACAAATTTAAAATTTGTTTTAAACAATTTAAACGACAAATTCCATTGTTCTATGGATTAAATACATATTTCTATTTTAAAGTGATGCGGGTTTATTCCTTAAAATTCAATTGTTTGAAAATAAAATTCAAGGTTTTGGAAATCGAGTTCAATCTTTTTCAAATCAAGTTCATCCCTCATGTATACAAAAATTTTCTACAGACTTATTCCTTTAAGTTATTGTGTGCACAGTAAAATCAATGATAAAAATAATTTAAAGATACATTGAAAGACAAATCATAAAGTAAGGATAAAAATCAACAGATTGGAGAAGAATGTCAAGCATTCGCACCTTTTTCAGCTTCATTTACCTTTAAGGAACTTACATTATCCCTAGAAACCTTAAGAATTACTCTAATTATGTATGATTTTATGCCAGATTTTTTTTTTCTTAATTTGAAAGAATTTTAAGCAAGCCAGACATAAACATAGTTAAGACTTAAGTCATGATTACCTTTTAATATTTAAGAAGAGTACAATTACTTTGACATTATTTTTATATCCTTTAATATTTATTTCTTAATTATCAGAGCCAGGAATTTAGTAAAATTCAAACTCCTATTATAATTATATTATTCGAAGATAGATTAAATTTTCTTAGGACTCCCTTTTATTCACTATCTTGATTCATGAATTGAATATTAATCTCCTTTTTTTTTTAAATCTAGACTAGAGTGTATTTGTTTATGGATATACAATAAGATTTTACCAGGGAGTATTAAAAAGGGAAGAATTCCATTTGTTTATTTATTTATCTATTTTTATTTATTTATTTTCCTCTCCGTTTCGAATGTTTTTTTTTTAAATCTTATTGTAGTAAATTAAGAGTGATTTTTCTTGTTTTCTCAAAACCGGAAAAAATCACAAAATGGAACAAACCTAACCATATAGAAATAATTTTTTTTTTTACCTTTCCTTCAGAGATATAGTTCATCGTAATCAAATAAATATGTTAGTCTATATTTACAAAAGTAATTAGTAATACCACTGAATTAAAAAAAAAACATTCATGAATTCAAAATGTCCTACCAATGGTTGACCTAAAATTGAATTTGATATACAAGGAGTTAAATCTGCTTTACAAAATTTTTAATTTGAATTGCACAAACCCTGTAAATAAATAATTATTTTTAATACAAACTTAGAGAAAAAAAAACACATAGAAATGAAAAAAAGGAACTACTTATATGTATATATAGTTGCATACGAGAAATAATAAGCGGAACAAAATAAATAAATAAGATTTTGCACTTTTTTTCTAGTTATTTAGGAAATAATGAAATAATGAACAATAATGAAAGCTGTCAGGCTTTTCATTATTGTTTTAGAAGTCCAGGTGTTGGTTATGTTTCTACCATTCAGAGTTTCTGAAGAAGTATCTGATAGGTATGTCAAGAATACTACGACAGACCAATCATCTTCTCGTCTTTGATCATTTTGAAAAACAGACCACGACACTTCATTGGTGTTGCAGCGGCTCTCTTCAACAACAATGCCAGAAGTTAAAAGGCTTTAAACTTGGTCGTCTCTTTTAAGTTAATTGATAAGAGCGCAACAAAAAGTTACCGGTTAACTTTTCTTCAGACCTAGTGATGGAGGTTTTGAAACGCCGCCGGCACCCCAAGGTCAACTATCCACCCCTACCACAAGGCCAAAAACATCTGACGCTAAAGGGGGGGGGGGGGACGTGCCCCAAATATCGTTCAAGATGCTTCTTTTCGTATGATCCCGATGATACTGGAAGGGAAGTATGCGACAATTCTCTTCAACAGCAACGCTTTAAGTTACAACATCTTAAGGCTGCCCTCAACAGGCCATTTTGATTTCGCGAATAACATTCTGTTAATTCTGTGGAATTTCTAGTACTGTTATCACATTTTTACTGTTTTATCTGTTCGAATGCAAAAAAGTGCAAAAAATAATGAAGGTTTCTGTGGAATTATATTTTCCTTCCAATTTTTACGAATGTTTTTACCTCTATTTTAATGATTCGTTTGGGATTTCTGGTCATTAAAAAATATTCTAAAAATTTTTTCAACAATCGGAGCAAAAATGTAATTACGCAAAGACTTTTATTATTTTTTGCTCGCTCTGATGCACCTTTTGCATTCAAATAAATAAAATAATATAGATTTGAGGACTCTTTTAGAATTCCTTAGGATTAACGTTACGTCCATGAAATCAAAATGGTCGGTAGGTGGGGGCCTTAAAAACTAATTTGATTAGGCAGTCTCTTTAAGCTAAATTGATAACTGAGCAGCAAAAAGAGACGTGTCAGCTTTTCTTCGGATTCAGTGGTAGTGGCTTCGAAATGCCACCGGCACCCTAAGGTCAACTATCCTCCCCATCTGTGGGGTCGAAAAGCACCCAACGCAAAAGCGTAAAGGGTGCTATGATCCAAAGGAGGGAAATTCACTCTACTGACATTTAGTTTTTAGTGCGTTGAGGTGACCGTTAATTCTTAACTGACTCGAGTACGAAATATTTATTTTATATTTCAAATTTTTGTTTACAAAATTACACCTCACACTTTTAATTCATGAATTTTTTTTTGTAAATATTTCAATGCAAGTTAAATATTTATATTGCATGTCTTATTTTCATACCAATCAACAAAGTATCATCTACTCAAGAAGCATCAGTATATCACTATTTTTATTTTATTGCAATTGCAAAGGTACCTTACTTAATATGTATAATACCCTTAAAAAATGTTGATAACGTCTGATTACTCAAATAAAATAAATCCATTACCTTATTAATTTCTGTCATAACTCAAAGAAGATATTTAGCCACCATATAGCTTATTGTTGTTGGTAATATATAAATTGATCCCTGGAATAATTTTCAAAATAAAATGGGAAATACATATGAATTATTTATTTTCATTTTGCGGCAGGCTTATTTAATTACATTTAGCTTAAAATATATTCAATTTAATATTTTATATTGTTTGCTTTAATTTTATTTTCATTTAGCTTAAAGTATATTCACATTAAAAATTTATCGTTTGCTTTAATCTTAGCATCTGAAAAAACATATAATTGTCCATTATATTTTTAGTTTGCTTCAATTCTAATATTTAACTGAATATTTTAACATAATAATTTTTAATAATATTTAAATGAATATTTTAACATAATAATTTTTAATAATATTCAAATGAATATTTTAATAATTATTTTTAATAAGTTAGCATTTTTAGTAGTTAGTTATGTCCTTTGTAAAGCTCTTCATAGAACAATTTATTATTGTAATTGTTTAAATATTGATAAGCTTTTATGTATAAATATTTCATGACTGATAAATTTGAAATTTTTTTTCTTCGGTAAATATTGATTATAAATTAGATTTTAATTTTTTTTCTCTTTTATTTCATATTGTAAACAATATTCTTTAGACAACAAGTTGATCGACGCTAATCAGTTAACAGTAATTTTTTTATGATTACATTACTTCAGTCTCTCTTTGTTGTAAATTAAATGAATGGGGGGGGGGAAATACATTAATTGTATGTAATAAATAATGACTAAAATATTTTTCTATTAATAACATATAAAATAGCATTCTAATAAATAATGAAATAATTTATTTTGTTTCTAAATGAGACTAAACTGAAATGAAATGAAATTAAGGATGTAGAAAATTGAATTAAATCATGCGAGTAGAACTTTATTTCTGTATGAAATAAAGTTCTTACCATTTTTTTATTTTATGAAATTAGAATTGAAAATTTAAAAGAATCATTATGCAAAGTGATATCTGGGATTGATTGTGATGGTTATAGAAACGCCATAATGAGAGATGCAACGCAAGGACGATTGGCGACGGATCTCATAATCCTGACATCTCCCTCTCAAACCCTTTCTACCATGACAACAGGGAGGACTTGGGAACTCGAGAGATTTAAAGCGCGTCAACCTCACTACACAACGAGTCTTTAGTGACATCAGAGCTCGACAAAAACCGCTGGC
The DNA here is from genome assembly GCA_019974015.1 of Nephila pilipes. NCBI lineage: Eukaryota > Metazoa > Arthropoda > Arachnida > Araneae > Nephilidae > Nephila > Nephila pilipes. The sequence goes on along the minus strand of BMAW01064803.1, from coordinate 49,214 downwards.
CGCTAGACTGCAACCATGTCCTCTAGGCTATCATGGCTGCATGCTGTTAATGCAAATAGATATTTATTTTAGATAAATAGATCAATTTGATTCTGGATTTACTGAAGATGCAAAATATATCTGAGAAACATTCAAATCGATGTGGTTTAAAAATGCCTTCAGAAATCGTTAAGAAATTAAATGCAACAAATTACTTCATTTTTAAACTGCTGACACAAATCCTTTGAATAAAATTCTTAAAAATTTTTATTGATAAGTATTTTGTTTAAATAACATAACAAGCGCATCTTGAATTTCGCGAGACTAGGAATGTGTTATCTCTATATCCACTCGTTTAAATTCTAAAATTCCACTGTATTTTAGTATTCCAGATTTATTTTAATATTATTCGGAAATGTATAATAAAATAATTATGTAGAAAGTGCAGTAATGAAATTTTATTGAAAAATAAAGAAAAAAAAATCAAGATTGTTAAAATAATCAATAATATTTTCCTTCTCTATTCAGGTTCCTTGATTCATGTCAATTTATGTTCATGTTTATTATTAATTATTGCTATTTATGATCTATATATTTTTATGAATAATTATTAAAAACTGTGTTTATTATTGAGTGAAAAATTCAATTTATTTTATAATTCATTTGAAATCATTTTTGAGGTTTCTTGTGATCTATGTATTTATTTTAATGTTCGCAAGGGAGTCATGGCCATGAGGTACTCTAATGATTTTTTCTTTCTCTTGGGGTTTGTTGTCTTTGTAAACACGTATGACGCGTCTCTCTCTCTCTCTCTCTCTCTTTCTCATGATACCCTAGTGATCCTTTTCTATTCTTGACTCTTCTTGTCAACCAATTGTAAACTTTCCCCTATTTTTCTCTAGCGTCTAGAACACAGATACACGTGTTTAGCAAAATAAAGCAAATCATGCTCCATGAACCTCAAATTTTACTCACTCACTAAACAATTATTTGTTGTTTTTATAATTATTATTTAGATATTTTGTACTTATGCAAAGTAAAATTATACTTAGTACATAGAAATAATATAATACATGTCTTTTTACATGATTATACAAAAAAATTATATATATAATTCGCATTTTAAGTAATATTTAATCATGTTTCAAAACTCGAATCTGATTAGGCAGTGTACTACATCGTTAATAATGTATTTTTTGAATATTTTTCTCTCCATTATTTATACAGGCAGATTATTCAATTTTAATGCATATGTTTCAAAACATGCAATCGAATTTTGTTGTATATTTATTGCTTGTAAGAAATATTTGTTATTCTTATGTCTGAAAGTATAGTTATGTGAATTTGTTGCAAATTTTAACTTTTTTCTCCCGTTCCATTTTCTGTGAGTATAAGAAAATATATTTCAGAAGAAAGCGACTCTCTCTAGAAATATGTTCTTATCTAAAAAGTGCATTTTTTTCATTGTCTTTGATGTTATTCTTTTTTTAATTACATGTGATTATAAAATATTATTTAAAATTTTATTAATTATATATTTATTGTTTTTTATTCAAATTTTCAAGCGAAGCTTTCGTATTTCTATGAACTTTTCTCGAGTGTTAATTGTCCCTTTCTGCCGAAAATTCAAAATCTTTTCAATTGTACGAATACATATATAAATTAATATTTCTCTATTAGAATGATATCGAATATTTTTCTCTTTAAATGAATATTCTTTTGTAATTTGTCACTAAAAGAAACAAATGTTGTATGCAAAACATTCTAAATTGAAAGAGACTGTCCCTCGATAGATTGATGGTTATACAGGAACGTATAAGCATCTCGGTTTTTAATCTCCTCTTTTGGATGAAATGTAAGTGGCCTTGGCCTTAACCTTGCCCTAAATTTAATTTAAGGTATAAAAAAAAAGCTTGCTTATAAAGAGAAAAAAAATTAAGATTAAAATTTTAAGGATATTAAAATCTTTATAACTATTTATATAAAACAGTGTGGTTTTCTGTAAACAGCTGGTTTTCGTTAACCTGCTACTATAGTGCCCATTCTTTGAAGAATCATCAGAGAGATGTCGTGGCCAGATCCTTCAATACGGCTTTGTCCAAGCCCTCCATCCCAGCCCTCGTGAACAAAACGTCTCAGTGGGATGCAAGTCTTAAGTGCAAGTGGGTGTAGGAAAGCCTCAATACATTGTAAATTATGTGTCATATCTCAGTCGCGCAGCCCCCCTCCTCACCGGTCGTACCTAAGGCCATCAAAATACCCTAAATAGATATTTTGAATAATGGGCCAATATTATAGAAAAGCTGTTTTGCCTTTTATAAGTCGCAAGGCCTCAATCAGTGCCGAAGCGAGGGGGGATAGCCCCTCTCCCATAAGGATTAAAAGTAAAAATTTTTAATACTGATTTTTTTTCCAGAAAATATTAATGTTAGAGATCCCGTACTCCACATAAACATTTTTTTTCACCTTAAAAATTAGCAATGAAATCTGAAGTAAATTTTTAGATATAAATTGAAGTGGGAGACCTCCCTCCACCCCTTCCTTTTGCATCCGTTTTTATAAAATTCGTTTGTATATTTTCACATCTTTATCTTTTGGATGTAATTCCACGAATATTTGCTCTTTCGGATTTACTTTATCCTGTTTCAAAGTAAATATATTAGTCTGGATTACAGATGGTATGCCAGTTGAATTTCCATAGGATTAACGCTACATTCACGAATTTGAAATTCCTGATAGATGGTAGCCTTTAAAATACTTTATAATTTACTAATGACTCAAAGATTGATAACCAGTGGATAAAGTTTTTTTTTTACCGAAAGATCACGAGATAAAACAAGTAACATTTAAGCAAATGATTACAGGCAGGTTCAATGCAATTAAACTTCAAAGAATTTCTTGTAGATATCAGCAAATAATCCCCACTTATGTTTAGAAATATAAATTTGCTCTCTCTCACTTATTAATTAGTAAAATCACATGGATTTTCATTTTTAAAAATTTATTGTATTATATTTTTAATTACCTAAAATTCAGAAAATGATCAAATGAAAAAAGCTGTATAAATCTGGAATGCGCTTACATCTAAAGGTTGATGATCAAAACAATTTTAAAGTGTTCAATATGTCATAAGAGGTGTTAAAGATGCAGAATAACAAACTGATATTTGGAGCTCGTCAAATACTTTTCAAAAATCATAAAGTATTGAAATGACAATAAATAATTTTTAAATTGTCAAAAAATTCTCATTTTTAAATGAGGAAAAATAAAAAAATAAAATTTAAAAAAAAATGCAAAATTTTTTTTAAAAGAAATTCTTACGAGCCTTGAAAAAGTAATTCCAAAATGAAAATCTTTAAAAAGAATAGTTTCTTATATTGATTACAAAAAAAAAGCTATTTGAATTGAATATATTTTTTGAGGTTTACTTATTCACAAAAACCAAAAAAAAAAAAAAAAAAAAAAAGTTACTCAATATGCATTGTTTTAGCCGTATATTTCAAAGTTATTCGACTGAAAAAGTCGTTCTTCCTGAATATCAGGTATCTTCGTTAGTTGCGCAAACAAGTTTGAAAGACAACTTCGACCCTTTTTTTTAATTTAAAAACAATAGACATTTCCTCAAACATCTTATCACAAATTTCAAAATGAAGGCCACTCACAAAGTAAATTGTTTCAAATATATTGAAAAATAGTTTTGGAGGAAAAAGAAGCGCCATTTTCTTTTTTCAAAGTACTATTCTTCAAGAATTACATTTTTGTTACATTAGCTATCTGCATATAATGTCCTTTTTTCCTCTAATATTTATCGCTATTTTTAAATGCAAATGCAAAAACATTGTTGTTGTTGTTTTTATGGAAGAATGCTTGAATGCAAATTGATTGTTTTATTAATGTCGTACTTAAAAACATCACGAGGAATATTGGCGACGGATCTTGTAGTTTTGAGCCTCTGTTATCCGACGAAGACGACACCTGAGCTAGCATCTCTCTCTGTAAAAATTCCTCACCATGCCAATGGGAAGGCCTAGAGCCCGAACAGATTTAACAAACAACAATTTCGATTCTCGAAGAGTCTTTAGTGGCATCTTTCAAAAAACAACGATGTTTGCGAGCACACGACCATTACCACTCTGCTATTGTGGTTTTATGAACTCTGAAAAATGTTTTCAAAATCCAAGTTTCATTTCCTTGATGTACCTTTAACGTTTTATTTACGTGCTCGCTCTAATAGGTATTTTACAAAGTTAATATATCTTTAAAAATGGGCCATGCACTTTATATCAGTGGCCGCGGAAGTCTAATGGTCATGGTTGTCGACTCACGGTCGAGTAGTGGGTTCGAGCCCTGATACTGTTTAAAACCCACGTGTAGCCAGAGCTGATGCACATTAAATCTGTCGTGGCTCAAAGTCCTCCCGTTGGCATGGTATGAAAGTTTGAAGAAGGGGTACCACCTCAGATGTCGTCCTCGTCACTTGACCGAGCTCAAAATTACGAGGATCGTCGCCCTCGTGTTGCTTCTCAGTGCAACGTTAATAAATGCTCATAATTACGCTTTATATTTCGTTTACAAAATCAAGTTTTTTTTCTTAGTTTAGTTTTTTATTAATGTCGCGCTAGAAGCAACACGAGGGCTATTGGAGACGGACCTCGTAATTTTGAACCACGGTCAAGTGACGAGAACGATACCTGAGCTGTCAACCCCCTCTCCTAACTTCCACACCATGTCAACGGGAGGACTTTGGGCCCCGACAGATTAAACGTGCACCAGCCCCGGCTACACGGCGGGTCTTTAGCGGCCAAGGATCGAACCCGCGACAGAACGAAAACCTCCGACCACGAATCCGGAGCCATGACCATGGCCACTATAAAGTAAAAGTTTAAAATTTCTAAAAATATTACTTCGTCTTATTTTTTTTTCAGACAAAAACAGTAATTTTCCTTTTCAAAGGTATCTTATTCACTTAATGTTCATTTTATCAATAGAAAATTAAATATAAATGTAATTATGAGTCAAAAGTTAAATTTTAAAATATAATTCAACTATCTACTTCTACTTTTGTGAGTTGTTAATCAAACAAAATGAAAATTACACAATGTGAAGTCTGTGAGCACCGACAGATTTAATGAGTACTTGTTTCAGCGGCAGACAGGCGGTCATTATGTAATTTGTTGTACAAAGGTACTTAATATTTTGATTCCCCGCTCACACTATTTTCTGGAAAGAATAGTTTTTTTAACATGTGCTAACATGCTTTGAAAAAATGGTGTCAAAAAATTGCATGGGTATAAAATAAAAAATACATGGTGCTCGGTTCAAAGGATTGACATTTTAATACATTATGATTATATTCACTTTGCTAAGATATGCTAAATTTAATATCTTATCGTCTGCTTTTATTTTAATATCCGAACAGAATATTATAGTCTACTTTAATAATTTATCGTTTGCTCTTATTTCAATGTTTAATAATCTATTTTTATGGCTGAATCGTCTATTTTTATTATTTTTGCTGTTAAAAGTGAAAAAGTTTTTGTACTTTTGAATGTTTGGTGATGCAAATAAAAATGCCTTAAAAATTTTCAGAAGTCGTTGCTTTTCTTGATAGTAATTGCATGTGTGGAACTTGGGTATTGGACGTACGCTTATTTTATATCAATTAATATTCCTTTTAAATAATTCTATGTTCCGGAGAACTTAACAGAAGAAAGGGGGGGGGGTCGTTAGCACTTGTTAAAAGAAAATTAGCAAAGCCAATTTCAATAATTATTTTTTCTTTTGAAAATTATGTTGAAAGATCTATAACTAGTGATTCTTCTATTTCAAACTGCTTCATCTTGTTTATTATGGAGTGAATGTCATTAATTGCTAATTGTACGGTATTAATAGAGTTTGTGATTGTTTATAAGTGTTATATAAAAGTTAGGGACTCATAACTTTATGACTGGCACACCTTGAATTCATTTCTAATACATTGGATAAAATTAAAAAAATTTAATTTTATCTACCTCTAATATACTGGAACATAACTTTTGTAAAAATGGAGTATAACCACATGTAAACACAGTCTCAATCAAAGAGTACGAAGTAAAAAAGGAGAGAAAAAAAAAGGCCGATTAGTTAAAATGTTTAACCTTCAGTATTGAATATGAAATTAAAGAATAGAATGATTAAACAAATATTTCCTCACACCCGATCCTACATTAGACTCCTCTGTAGAAAAAGCTAGGAATTTGGAACGAAAAGAAACGAGATTCTTAAACTGAGAATCCCACGTACTTCACAGAACAACTCTCCCCTTAAATAGGCGGGGCTTCTAGTAGCTTTGATTGGCAGCGTCGTCATGACACTCCCAACTACAGCAGCCAATAAACGGCCGGAAAATCTCTTCCTATAATACAACTGAGGCGCTGATGGTGAACGATAACTTCAATTTGAGTCAGCTGCTTCAAACCGCAGCGACATTAACAGAAGCTTATCGAGAGGAGGAAACGAAGTTGCTCGTGTGCGGCTCCACGGGTAGAGCGGCAGAAACGGTGTTGAGTCAAACAACCCCGAGTTTTGAAGCACAAGTTCCTCAAATCTGTTACTCTAAACATCGGAGTCGAGCTTGGCGAATGATTAATTATCTTACTAATTAGTTGAAGCTTGACTTTTGTTTTCCTGACAAGGAAAAAAATTTGTCGGTTGTAGTGGTTTAAAAAAAACGGATAATTGAGGTTTTCTAATAACAACTTGTTTTTCCGTGCTCATTGTGAAATTGCATATTTGTAATAGAAAATGAAATTCAAAGATTTTAGCGACGGCTAGCCAGTTTTCTCTCAGAAATGGACTGAATTATTTAAAGACTATTCACCTCAGAAATAAACTGTTTCATATGGTGTAGTAAAAATGACCGATATTAATCGTTATGGTAGGTTATGATTTTTTAATCGGCTAACAAATCTGTTTGAATTGCATTAAATACCGCCTTGGAACAAGAACTCAATCAGTTCATCTGAGCACAAATTATGCAAAATTCAAATGGAGCAAGTTATCGTCTATGTCTATACATAATAAAAAGTAAGGTGTCTCATTAGCCACTATTTCCAAGCTGGCTTCCCGCTTTTTATTGCATCCAGTCTGCTCGTTGCAGGATAGGGACTGGGACAGGGTTAATTACTGTCACCACCATCACTCTTCCCTCGCCCCTGGTGCAGGGCTGTCAGCGAGCACTGGACATTTAGTGGACACTTGCGGCGAGAACAAAGCATCTGACCTGATGATTGTCAGTCATATGGCCGAGTCTGCGGCCCTTGCGGCAGCCCAACTGCCCTCCATGGCCAACATGATTCCCACACCAACACCCTGCACAACGTCGGTGAATCCAGCAAGTCCAAGCACAATGCTGCCTTCTTTTGGATTCACCCAGGAACAAGTGGCGTGCGTTTGTGAGGTTCTGCAACAGTCTGGCAACATTGAAAGGCTGGGCAGGTTCCTCTGGTCACTTCCAGCATGCGAACACCTCCAAAAGAATGAAAGTGTGCTGAAAGCAAAGTCGTTGGTGGCCTTTCACAGAGGGAACTTCAAGGAACTATATAGGATCCTGGAAAGTCACAATTTCTCCCCAGCTTCCCATTCCAAACTACAAGCCCTGTGGTTGAAAGCTCATTACATAGAGGCTGAAAGGCTAAGAGGCAGACCCTTAGGGGCAGTTGGCAAATACAGAATCAGAAGAAAATTCCCACTCCCCAGGACTATATGGGATGGGGAAGAGACTAGTTATTGTTTCAAGGAAAAATCAAGGAACATCTTGAGAGAGTGGTATGCCCATAATCCGTATCCATCACCTCGAGAAAAAAGGGAACTTGCTGAAGGTACTGGATTGACCACGACACAAGTCAGCAACTGGTTCAAGAACAGGAGACAAAGGGACAGAGCAGCTGAAGCCAAAGAAAGGTAAGCTTATTTATTTATACTTTTTTGAAATAAAATACAAGTATTTTTACACACATTTATTAATAATTGTCATACTATAAAGATATTCACATTTGATTTATTTGATGTAGGGATATAAATTGTTAATTTCAGTCATATTTGGGATCTCAAAATAATATTTTTACTTTAAAAAAGAATAGCGAACGATGAAATAAATCTCAAGACTTTGATACGAAAAACATTTAGACTTTCTTGATTACAAGGAAAAAAAACAGTATGTAACGGATATTTTAGAGGTTTTCATTAGCAAGACATCTAATCTTGTTTTGAATTTTAATAAGGAAACTAGTTTTCGAATTATCAAAACATGGATTACAATAAAGAAGACTAAAACTTCTCAAAGATAAATTTTGTTTTGAATTAGCAGGAAAGGAACTATTATAAAGAATATATATATGTGTTTCAGAGAAGTTGGGTTTTGAATTAATAAAGCATCGAATTTTGTGCTATATCTTACAATGAAAAAAATTTAACTTCTATTTCTACGGTTTGAAAAACTAAAACGAGATAAATATTACTTACAAACATTTAAATTTTAAATTACATCTAAAATATTATTTCGAATAAAAAAGATAATATATGGTATTCTATCTATTAGATATTTAAAATAAAATTTATTATAAATGGGGAGAAAATAGATGTGGCATTTCTTCATTATCAACGTCTCTTTAAAATTCAAATTTCAACATTATATCCCACTTGAATTATTTTTCTCTGAATTTTGTTTGTTTTCAATATCTTCTAGTTTGAATTTATTCTTTCTAAAAATTATTGAATATGATACAAGTGCATATTTTTTTTTAAAAAAAATGCTTTGCTTTTTAATTAAAAGAAAGATAGCAAAAGGTAAACAAACTACACGTAGGTGAACTAATTAACACAACTATATTGCAAACGTCAAATAAAATTATGTATGAAATATGATTAAAAACATATAATCTAAAATTGAATAAATACGAAATATTGTTGAAAAAGTTAATTTTAATGCTTTTTTTTTTTTTTGTCATAAATACAAAGAAGGAATTTTTTCCATTGCAACTAAAAACCTAGTCAGATAAATATGAGAACTTGAGAAAAGAATATGTGCTCTTTGATTAAATAAATTGTTATACATATAAATTGTTATATTTGTAAAATTGTTATACTTATCAAAAAGTTATCTTTTCGTGTAAAAAAAATTGCTTTAAACATTAGATTTAGTTAGACTAGATAAGTTTTTCTTACGAGGGAACCTTTATTAGTCATACTATAGATATACATTTCCATACAGAAAATCTTTCTTGTCATAATATTTTTACCAATATTTAATACGATAGTTCAGGAATTAATATTTACTTATAAGCAGATGAATAATATGATTAATTTGGTTAAAATTATAATTTTATGAGTTATGTATATTTATATTTTCGGTGGGGAATAAAGATATTTTTTGAACATATAATTAATACAATATTTATTTATATTATTTACTATACTCTAATACAATAATTTTTATTACACTATAGCATTTTTAATACTAATTGTTGAAAAGTTTGTGAAAATAAATTTCAACCATTTCTTAACTTTAATATTTTGATGGAAGTGTTTGTCATATTCTGCGTCTCAATATGCTCTTGTATGCAGCCTTCCAGTTGTTTTATTTCTTAACATTTAGTAACTTGAATTATACACATTGAAATATCAAAAGCATAAAAATAGGTGACGCGATCATTCCAAATAAACAATTTTATTAATAAATGATAAATATAAGAAAATCTGTAAATCACATACTAAAAATTACAAATCTACATTACATATATATATATATATATATATATATATATATATATATATATATATATATATTATCTAAAAAATTATAAAAGTATTACTTATATGCTTTCTGATTGAAAAAGCATATATACTTTGATTGTGATATTTCATTGAAAGCACTCAGACTTTTTTAATTATTTATTCGAAAACAAAAATTTAAACCTTTTACAACAAGCCAAGACATATCTTTTCTGACATATTACTTAGATCTATATACAGGAAAATTCAATCTCGAATTAAAAATGTCTTTTATTGAATTCAAAATAAATATGAAGTAGAATATTTTATTATAAAAAAGTATAATTTCTCAAACCTATAATAAACTCTATTTCAGGCTAAAAAAAAAGTGCTTTTTTTTGAGTTTTGACAATATATTTGATTACTAATTATCTAACGTTTTAAGCATTATGCAAGAAAATACATAAAATTGATATGAATAAAAAAGAACAAATTTTGTTCATATAAAAATAATAATTAATTTCAAATGTGAATTATGAATATTACTAGAGCTACTTTCTTTCGTTATTCTCTGGAAAGTTTTACAATGATTATAATTGTTTTTGAAAACATTGAATAATATGTATTATTATAGCTGTTTGTCGATCAAATCGTCCTGTTTATAGTAAAAAAGAAAAAGCGTCATGACATTGGAGAAAAAGATCTGAAAAATAAGTACCAATTTAAAACAAGACTTGGTTTTACTTAATAATTCTACATAAATCCATCGTATTTTTGTAAAACTAAGTATATATTTTTCCTGAATGTTTTTTACTCGATATGGAAACATTATAATGATAAAAATATTCATTTTTGAATTCGATTTCATATATAAAAAATGTTTTCGCTTTTAAAGAAAAACTGACGTTTATCATACGTTTATTAAGTTATCAAATGTTATTGAACGTATGTTTCTTATAATAATACTTCTTACAAAGAAAATATGTAACTATTGGTAATATTCAAATGAAATGTATTCCATTGAAAAATATGTGTTCGAACGTGCAGTTCAAAATATTCTAGCGAAGAGTTAGATTGAAGTAAATGCTTTAAAAAAATTAACAGAAGAACGTGTATGATGAAAAAACATGAATTTTTATTGGTAGATGATTACATCTGTTTATTTTTATTAATGAAACGATATTTATAGTGCTTTGCCACTTGAAATTTAAATACTATTTTTTAAAGAAAATAATTCCAAAAGCTTTATATGATATAAAATTAATGATAAAGAGTTGAATGTTAAAAATATTTAAATAATTAGCATTAAATAACTAAAGCAAAAAAGAATTAATTTCTTAGACTTTGAATTTAACTATTTGTATCCTTTCAAATATATTTTAATTAAATACGATACATTTTGTAAGATATTGAAGAATGTCTTACATTCTTTGCTGAATTCAATTCCAGAAAATGCAATTGAACTTTTCCCCATTAGTGTCGTATTTTTTTGTAAAGGTATATTAAAGTAAACAATTACTAAAATACATTTGTATCATTATTATGTGTGTTATCATGACTATGATTAACAATGCCATTTTCAGTTTTCTTAAAAAAAAAACTTTTGTGTAATTTTTTAAAACCTGAATTTTAATTTCGCACAAAAACTCTATTGGAAATACACATTTCTTAAAGCATACCGAATTTATCATTGAAAAGTATTCCTTATAAATATTTTACTAATGTATGATGTCTTGTTCTCTCACTGTTGAACTACTTGTCTTTAATTCTAATAATTAACAAAAAAAAAAAAAAAAAAAAAACTCTTTTCGCTGTTTTGTGAAACATTACTATAAAGATGAGCTAAATATTTTAAAATTTTAATTTTCTAAGTGTTTATTGTTGTTTCATTATGTTTTGTGAACAAATACACATAAAAAAGAAGAAGAAATGTGTTCATTTTTTAAATTAATCTTAAAAATTTTTTTTCTAGCATTAGTTGTATTAAAACTTGATTCAAAGATTTTTTTTCGTGTGGCAATTAGAATAAGTTATTGTGGCATCGAATTTTTTCGATTCATACAAAAGCCTAGAAAAACTTTACAAAGATGTCTAGGTACATATTATACTTTGTCTTTATGAATTTTGCATTGATAATTTATCTTTACTAATTACTCGTAAGAATTTACTGCATGAAATATTAAAAAATATTTTTTATAGTAGTTAAGAAATGACCTACTTTTTAGTAATTACACAGTAGTAGCAAAACATAGAAGCAAAATAGGATTTCAACTAGTAACTGCGTAAAAAAATAAGGTAACCCAACCAAAAAATGTGATTTAAGATATAAAACTTTGATATAAGAAATACTGAAAATATGGCTTCAAATATACAATTCATAAAATATAAAATTGCCATTAAATTTATTCATTTGAGGGAGAAAAAAAAGCATTTATCCTTCAATAAAGTTATAAGACCCTGTGACTAATAAATACAATTAAAAATAATAATTTACTTGAGATACTTGCTTATTATTAGATATATTTTTTAAAAAAATATTTTTAAATACTGTATGAATTTACCATTTGATGCGATAGAAGATAAATTGCTGAATTTAAATCAAAGCATAACGTATACGAAATGTACTTTATTAATCTATAATGTTAAATATAAAGTCATCAAAACTTACAGCTATGTTGAAAATTATTATATCAGTATCTTGAATTAAAAGATACATTGTTGATTTTAATAAATGTTTGTCAATTTTAATACATTGCTTACTCTATAATAAAAACTTTTGTTATTTCTTAGTTAATATTTAAATACCATACACTAAGGAATCTTTCAAATATTAAATTAAATCCCCCAAAAGCTTTTGAGACATTGTATTTTTCTTAAGAACACATTGAACAAAAAATTGAGGTTTTTCTGAAAACGCACTTTAAACTAAATGATTATATTATTTGATATTTAATAGAATATTCTTAAATTTCTCTGAAACCATACCTGAAACCTTGCATCAAAGAAACAGAACTATTTTTGGTTCTTAGCAGTATAAGAATCAGTAATGAATATCAACAGTTTGTCATAATTTTGTCAAAATTGTTTAATTTAATGTGGGCATCTACCCTAGACTATTTTAAATTAAAAAACTATGTCGAATATCTATCTTAGGACTATCTTTTTTCAATGATAAAGAATAAAATCTAAACTTAAAACAATTTTTCCTAACAAAATCCGTTAATATAAATATGTTTGCGTTTATTCCATTTGCATTTAGTACCACATGATTCTATGCTGCTAATTTCTGTTTCTATCTATGCACCTATTTTTAATATAAAATATGTTCTGTACTTCATCTTTTACATATTTTAATGTTATAAGAGGATTGGTAACTTTACACGTTAAACAAAATTGATTTTTATACAATATTTCTCGTTTTTAAGGTCGCGGTAGGCTTTTATGGCAATATTAATGTATTTTTCTATTTCGATGTTTCGAGTTCGGATTGTGGTATTTAACATTAGTTGAGGATTACCTCGAATGCTTATTATATTTCAAGAAATTTTTCAAATTCATTTGTATTTTTTAATTCATAATGTTGTAAAACATTTTGACATAGAAATGTTATTATTTCCAACACCTTATAAATATTTTCTTCCTTTCTGATGCATTATAAGTACGAAATAATATTGAGATTTAATCAATGGCCACAGCATCTGAGTGGTCATGGTCGCTAATTTATAGTGGACGTTGCTTCTCTCGCGTAATGGGTTCGAATCCTGATGCCACAAAAGACTTTTTGTGCAGCGGGGTCGATGTACAATAAATCGGTCGAGGCTCAAAGTCATCCAATTGGCGTGGTGTGGAAGTTTGGAGAATGTGCTGACATCTCAGGCGTCGTCCCCGTCACTTGACTGTGGCTTAAAACGAAACGGTCCGTCGCCAATAGTATCTCGCGTTGCTTCTAAGAGTGCGAAGTTTTAATAAAAAAAATCAAAATCAAAAGATCAATTAATCAAAAGATCTTTTACTTACTATTCCTGAAAATTTAATTTTAAGTATTTCACATTACTTCACTTTTTTTTTCTTCGGAGGAAGATATTTTAAAATTTTAAAATCGTTTTAGGGGATTTACAAAATGTTATAAACCACTCATCATTTACAGTTCCATATACTGTAATTACTCTTGTAGCCAGTTTTCAAAATCAATATCTTCAAATGATTTGATGATGTTGCATGAAGAATAATAGAAATAATTGTATTAACCCGAAAAGTTTAATTAATAGTTTTAAGTTTAGTTGTTGCTTTCAAAAAAATTACAAACTTTTCCGACAGCTTTTGAATTGTAATCCTTTCAGCCAAATCTTGTCATTTTAGGAAATTCTCAATCCATTTCAAATTATTCGATATGAAAATAAGCGATTCAAGTTGATCTGAAGGTATTTACTTCAAATCTACTTAATATGGTATCAAATCTTATTGATTTATAAGTTAACATTTTGGATAAAAACTGGTTTGTATTTGTTCATTTGACAATTTTTTTTAAATAAAATATTTTACAAATATTATATAGGGTTTTAAAAATGATTTTTTGATGCTTAATTTCGAAAGAGATGGAAAAAGTATCCCACGAGGGGAAATTTACAAATATTTACTCGGAATATTATTATCTTCTTTCACTGTTCGGTCAACTTCCTCTAGCCTGAAATTTCTATCCCCTCAGAGGCTTACCTTCTTTAACTGGGTACGAGAATTTTGACCCCAAGGCACCCAAATGATCTTTTTTTAATTCCTTATGGGTTTAGTATCTTGAGTAAAACATGGTGACGCGTCCCTTGGATACCCCGGCGATCCTTCCTTATTTTCGACCTTTCGTATTGTCAATCCATTTCTTCCCCTTTTTTCCAAACACCTAGTTCACAAACACACCTTGTGCAATGCAGGCATAGCTATATCAGGTTCTAACGTCATTAAATTCCATCATCACTCACACACTCTCTGAAATTTCTATTTTCAATTTATCCGTAAAAACTACACATTACTTGATTGTAGTTATAATATACGAAATTTCTTTCTTTGTATTGTTATTTGAACGAAATATAAGTAAGTGTTGAACTCAGAAGAGACTAACGAAGATGTATTTTCAAAATGAAAATTATTCGAAATTTCATGAATAGTTCATAAATTCTCGTAAGTATTTCCTCATTAATATATAAAGCAGTGGCTTTCGGACACTTTTTCAACTTAAAGTTGAACCCTTAGAGTTATGAAGTTTTTTTAGAGGGGAGAAGGGGTACCCCACCCTACAATTAGAAAAATACATCTTAAAATAATATTTAAAGTAGACCAAAAAGTTTTATAGGCATTTCATGTAAAAACAATTAAAGAATAGTATTGTATTTCTTATTAAAATGTTAACATAAAATTAACGTAATTTACTCATTAATAGCACAGATTCGGGCTTCAGATGTGCCTACCATAACATTATATTTAGTGATTGGGGGGTTGTTTGCATTTTTTTACCCAAATGTCGAAGTTTAACTCTATTGGTTTTCTACAATTGCATTTCATATTCTGCATTTAATTTGATTCTATATTTTGTTGCCACGTACGTTTAAAAAAAGATTTTTCACGGGAAAAATAACGGTAACTCGCCTTCAGATCACGATTATTCAATCTGCTAAGCGTGAATCTTTGTTGTATTCACACCGACTGAAAAATTAAGAATCCAGAGCTACTTTTGCGTATGCTTCACTGACGACGCCGCTTTAAGGACGTCGGCAGCCCATACATGATGCTTCTGATTAATTTTCAAAGATATCAAATGCACATTTATGTTTTTCGATGATAAACAATAGTCAACTAATGTGAGTGTTTTATAATTTTCTTTCCGAATTTTTATTTTGACTCACAAAGCCCCAAGTTTTGACTCACAGAATACTGGGGAGCTATGGAACACAGTTTGAGGACCACTGATGTAGACTAAGGAATATATTCTACCTATATAGGTATTCTTAACATCTGAAAGGGCTCAAACTAAGCAACAGAATAAAGTCATTAAATTCAGTGAACTTCGAGAGGTATTAAAATTACGTGTACAGCACTTAACAGTTTATTTTTTTACAACTATCATACAGTTGAAACGTAATCCTAAAGTAAATTCACTTTGGCACACTGTCAATCAAGTAGGAGAAAAAATACAACTATCTAATTGATTCATCAGCATAAATCACTCTCGAACTTTGTACCTCCTTTCAGTCTTCTGACAATCCACAATTCCTCAAAGTGTAATCTGAGAAAGCATAAAGAGATCTTTCCAGGAAAAAAATCCTACACGTGCGACTGAAAACAGAGTTTTACTGCGTCCTGAAAGCCTCTCTTAACTCCAGAGCATCGCCCTTAGAAGCAGCAACACGACAACACAGCGCATCTCTATTCTTGAAACCCCCCAGATAACATACTTACTCTACCGTTTGAAATTTATTAAGGCAGTAGAATATTACTTTAAATAAAGGTAATCGTTTCACACAACATTACCTCCGTAAGATAAGGACCCCCGGTCCCGACAATCTGGGAGCTCTTTTCGTCTGAGTAATTATTCTTATTTGCGAGGGGGAAAAAATTACGGGGAGGGTGAGAGATACCTTTCCGAAAATAGGTTGTTGGAAATTAGCCGTCGGCTCGAATAAGTTCTTAAGTAATGCTTCAAGAGAACTAGGTGCGATTCTGGCAAAGAAGGTTGAAGAAGATACGGAACGAGATATAAGTAGGTGTTTAGGAAGAAGGGAGGAAAAAAATTGGGTAAATATTACTTGAAGCTAATTACAAATTGTCGTTGAACAGAACTAGAGATGGGGACCTTGGAGGCGTGAGTGGAGGGGGTAGTGGTGACTTTTGAGAGAAAGTTTCTAACAAGGAGATATTCAGAATAGTATACCCACTTGGTTTAAATTTTATTCATCGTAATAAAACTAAGAAAGTCGTAAGAAATTCGATTATCTATTTAAAGTAATATAGTTTATATGGATTTTTGTTGTGACAGCATTAATAATTTTTTTCTAAATTAAATAAGCTATTAAGGAAGAATTATTGTTTATATATATATATATATATATATATATATATATATATATATATATATATACAACTTTTAAAACTGAAGTCTACATTTATTTATTTTTGTGGTATTTTCATAGTTTTTATTTGTACAAGGAGGTATTTTAGAGGAATTTGTGTAGAGGTGTTGTGTTGTAAATACGAGCAGATATCGCTAAGGTTTAATTATTTCTCAGAAATAAACCAAAGTATCTGCATGAAATCTTTATTGTAAAATAATTGATCCTTATGTACATAATATTGTAAGTTACAGTATTAATGTTGATTTGTCTGATCCCAGGAGCTGCAGATTGAAGTTACTAGCTATATCGTAAAGTTTAGTTGTAGCTAAAAATAGTACTTGATTTTTATTTATTAGTCTTCTGACTTATCTACATAGACACCATTCATAATTATACATTTCTCTCAGCATGTCTTGACCCTTCGAAGGCTTTTATCGTAGAATTCTGTAGATTGAACTCTACGAGTATATTCTCCATTCTTCGAGTTACTTCAATCTACGGCTTAGTGATTTTTTTTATTCAAATATCTCAGTTTTTTTTTTTTTTTCTGATTTATTTCTTGTCTGGTGCAGCATAACTAGATTTCACTCTTTTGCAACATAAACCTTTACTCTTCCATTCACTCACATCAGGTTAGGATGGCGCTGAAGTTACGAGAGTGGGATGCCACTCAGATGTCGGCCTCGTCACTTGGCCGAGGCTCAAAATAAAGTTCATTGTAGATAACTTTGATTTATTGTTTGTAAGCTTCGTACTTAAAAGCAGTACGAGAGCGATTGGTGACGGACCCCTCGACATTTTGAATTTCGATTAAGTGTGACAAGGAGGACACTTCAGATGGCCCCTCACACTCCTAAATTCTACACTATCCCAATGTGAGAACTTGAAGCTTCGACCAAATTTAACAAACTTTAACAATTCTTCACAGTGGATCTTTAGTAGTATCAGGACTCGAACACATGACTCGTAGGAAACAATCCTCGCCCGCGGGCTCGTGACCATGACCATTTGGCTACCGCAGCCACCATCGCAAATAGCTCTCTCATGTTGTTTCTCAGGGGGACGTTAATAAACAATGAATAGGAAAGTCAAAACTAACTGTAAAATTAAAAATGCGCCATTCTTTATCTAACACATCGATCAATAACTCCCGAGTCTAACATTGAAAACAACATTTTTTTTGCAAAATTTTTTTTTATTCATCAACATAACACCTTTTGTTAATCACCTTTTAGGGTGATACAATCGTTCCAACGCTTTTCAACACGTTTTCCAAACTTTTTTTTTTTTTTTTCCCGCAAGAAATCTTTTTTGTTGCGAGTAAATAGCGATAAACAGCTTTCTGAATCATCGACTCGTTGCTGTTTTTGTTCCATCGAAAGCAATCGCGGCACCCACTTGGAAAAAACCTTTTTCACTTCACTTCAAAAAACCTTTTTCAGTAAATACACTTCCATATGATATCTGTGTCATCTCAGCAATCTCACGGAGCTTCACTTTACGATCTTTCATTATAATTTTTGTCACTTCACTCACATTTTCCGGTGTAACGGCCTCCACAGGTCTACCCGAGCGTTCCGCGTCATTTGTGTCGGTACGACCACGTTTAAACTCGGCAAACCACCGACAAATCGTTGCTTTTGATGGACAAGAGTCCGGGTAACATTTTTCAATCCATTGTTTCGCTTGCACGGTGTTTTTACCCATTAAAAAACAATGTTTTATCAGAACACGAAACTCGGTTTTTTCCATTTTTTAAACAAACTACAAAACGACTTTACTCCAACCTCGATAACTCAGCTGTTTCTGGTCCGATCGACTTAAAATTTTGACACGTTTCGAGCAAAGGTTAGTACTCTAGAAAGACCTGGTTACTGGTTTACTACGAGTGCCATCTCTGGGTTAGTCTCGGGAGTTATTGATCGATGTGTTATAGTCAAGAACCTTTGAATTAAGATGTGAGGTCTTTATAATTAAAACTAATTTTGCAAATTTAATTTTTGAGGAACTGTTTTCGTTAAATTCTAAAAATATATATCCTGTTTCTTGTAAATCTGAATCTTTTCGAATTCAGACAAAGAAATAAATTCGGTTATTGAAGCATTTGCTTTTTGAAAATTTTAATGCTATTAAGTGAAAGGCTGTGATTGAGAAATTGAATTCACCAACGAAAATCGGCATATTTTTGAGAAAAATTTTATATGAGTAAATGAGAAACACATTTTATATAGAGAAAAAATCAAAATAAATAACCGCAAGTGAAATTCAACTTGAATAAGTAAACTAAATAGAAAAGAAACAGATTTTCATTAATGAAGGGAATTTCAGATTTAAATTAGCGAAGTAGGAAATGTTCTGAATAAGTCGTGTATTATTACGATTTTGCGGTAAACTATAGTTTAAACTCATTTTATTGGTATTGTAGCACACTTATGTAGTATTGCCGACTGACCTCGTAACATGAAAATAATTGGACCAATTCTTCACCACCCAACTTTCTAATCGGGAACATTCATGGCCTTTAAGGCACATAAATTGCTCACATAACAAACGATCCCATAAGAATACAACGCCCCACAAAAAACATCAATTTCTTACGGTTATAAAATAGCCGCTCACAAAATATCAGTTTCACACGGAATTTATATTTCTGTGTCAAAAAAAGTAGCATCAACTTCATAAATTCCTGATTCAAATATAATCTCCTCATTTAGTGCAATTTTACTTCAGTTTCTCAATATTTAATAAAATCGCAGCATCTATAACTTTAATAGAAAATTGAACAATCACATGTATTGCTTCATGGCAGTGAATTGGCCACTCCAATTTTCCATCAATATCCATCTTACAGTATAATGTGGCAATCGTTTTTTCAACCTCTCAAGTAAAAGATAAGATCTATAAGCATAGCAAATAGCCTATTCAATTTTAAACCCTTCGTCCTTACAAAAATAAACAATACAAAACATTTAAAAGTTCTGAGCACTAAAACCAGTTTCACTTTCTGTTCTAATGCTAGGACGCCTCTTTGCATTTCTTTTGATTTCTCAAGTATTTCAATTACCTCCCGAAAGAAGAAGAAAGCACAATTTTCGGCAACTGCGTAAGAAATTTCTGTATTGATTGACCTATTAGCTTCTTCCAAGGTAGAAGCCACTATTAGCGTCACCGAAACGGAAGCTGAAAATTAGCTTTCTACCAAATCATTATGGTCTAGTAAAACTCAAACAATGGTTTCGGGCCAGTCTTTTCTTCGCTCCTGATTGTTTTCTCAGACCTGTCATCGTAGATTGTTGTTAACTTTTTTCCTTTCGCGCATTATTAAAGCACTCAGGAAACGGTTGGTGGGCGGTCTCTCGACGTCACTCAAACTGTCTCACCAATAAAATTAGAGAGCCATTCGGCTGTTATTATTTTGATGTGGTATGAGCGTGAAGAATTGTTTCCGTTTATTGATATAAATTTAAGGATACTAATGCGTCCTGATATCCGTAACCGTGATCTTAGAGGCCCTCTTAAGGTTGGGAAAAATATAATAAAAGAAAAAAAAATGGGTACAGAGGTTGATGTTCTTTTTAATAAATAATATTTTTTAAAGGATTTTCTGTGACTAAAGAAAGTTTAAGCATATGTGAATTTATTCTAATAACTATCTTACTATGATTATCTCTATTAATAAAAGAAGAGCATTATCAAAATTTAAGTTGATTATTTGTACTGATTTTAAGACTTTCCTGGCTAGTTGTAAAATATAATCAGTACACTCATTTGTAAAGGATTACACAAAAATGTACAGGTTTGCAAAGACAAAAACTAATTAGTTTATCTCAATGTCAGGTATTCGATTTATTGACCATACGGGTGGACCAGTGATAAAATTAAAGTATGCTTTAAAACTTTAAAGAGTACATGCTATCTACCAAATGTAATTTAAACCTTATTTGCACGGAATTTTATCAAAAAAGCCAACAAAATGAATTATTACTAAAATTGATTCATTCTCCTGAAAAGTATAACAACTAAAAAAAAAGTTTTTTAAAAAAGGGGGAGATGTTTGATCACTAAATTTGTTTTGGTAGGATTTTTTTCTTTATTACAAATATTTTATCAATAATTAATTTTACTTCCGTTGCATTCAGTTTTAATTAATGCATACACCGAACCGAAAGTATTATTATTATTATTATATTTTTTAGTATTTTTAATTAAGATGAACTTGCACCCAATTTATTTCCCAATAAATGTGAACTGATTTTTCATTATTGAAAAATGGTCATCTTATTTAAATCTGTTAAAAGAACATTATCCAAATAATACATTTACTTTCACTATTTTAGGTAACTTTATATTTACAAGAAATTCACAAACAAATGTAATGAAAAGCTCTAGATGTCATCAAACTTTTCAATTTATTAATTTAAGGCTTTTTTTCTGGGATTTTAAAGAATAGGACCAACATCAGGACACTTTTACATTAATAAATAAAATGTTCGAACATAAACATTATTTTCTGACTTTACTATCCTTTAGAGAACATTGCGTTTTATAATACTACTGATTTGTGCATGGATCAATCATTTGTTCTGTAGTAAAATGTGTTCAATGTTTCGTCTCTTCCATTGCAATGCTAAATGGATTTTAAACCTAGCTTTTTCAAATGAAATGAAAATTGTTCTAAAACTTAAGAGTGCTGCATCATAAGCGATGGCGTTTGTTAGAACGTGGCCGTAGTGGCTCATTGGCCATGGTAGCGGCCTGTATTGTTTGCTTCTTTTGGTTCCACTAAATACCCATTGTATAGCGGAGCTGATGCACGCTAAATTTATCGAGGTCCGAAGTCCCCCCGTTAGTGTATTGTGGAAGTTTGGAGAAGGTGGTGACAGTTCAAGTGTCGTTCGAGTCATTTGACCGAGGTTCAAAATTACTAGACACATCACCAATAACACTCGTGTTGCTTCTAAATGTATTATTAATAAACGCAATCGTGTTACCAAGTCACTAATTTATAATTATTTATATGGAAAATGGAGCAATTTTATCCCCGGAAAAGTGTTCCTTGGGCTCTTTGACATAGCCGAGGACAACCTTAGATGCTTCAAAAAACTTTTTCTACAAATGTTTTGTGCGGATTACTTAAACAGATTTGGCTCTTGCACTATAAACCTTTTATCACTCTCTCAACAAAAGTTTATTGCAAATTTCTTCACATTGTTTGACATCATAGTCATTAACTCTAATTTGTGAATGTGTTAATTTAGTATTTTATGTATGTAATGTTATGTATTTTAATGCTTTTTGAGGGAAAATAATTAACCGTTCATATTTCTCTAGGCTTAGTCTAACTAAAATTGTAAATATTAACTACATACTACACGAGTCTGAGTTCTCAGAAACAACTCATTGAATCTTCTTCACTTAAGTAGCAATATTTTATGTCTTACCAAGTTTTAAAGTTATGTTTATCATAAAATTAACAAATTTATACCAAAAAATTAACACTATTGTAACATTACTAAAAAAATATAGTTCATTATTTAAGATTCAACAAGGATTTTTATATATACAAAAAAAAATTAATCACTTAACAATTCATTCTTATTTATATTACTATTTTTTGATAAAATTTATAAATATATAACAGAGGAAAAGAGGCTCTCGTAGAAACTGCTTTCCTTTAAAAGTAAAAATGAAAATACATAATAATTTTTACAATACTCAACATCGTAAATTCTCTATTTCCAATATCGATGCCATTATCTCATTTTGTTTTTGAAAAATATGTGTTTAATAAGATAGGAAAATGTGGTCTAAAATATAGTTTCTTGTATTTAATAAATCAATCTTCTCAATTCATAATCAAAACTTTATTTTAAAATTTCTGTTTTTTGCTCAATAATTAAATTTTTATGTAAGAAAAGTCATAATTTCAAACTATTGTTTCTAATTTTATTACGATAGTAGAGTAAAATTGAACACGGAATAATTGCAACCAATATTGGTTTACATTTATAGTATGGAGGGAGTGCTAAAAAAAGACTTTAGAAGTGTTTTATTTTAATACCTTTGTATGTGAAAGCTTGAATAAGAAAAAAGAAGAAAAAAAATTGTAATTGAACATAATGTAAGAAAGCATTTTTATTATTAAAAATTTAATTGAATATTTTATTAGTAATTTATACTTAAATTACATTTATTAAAACTCTCCTAAAAGAATACTTATTCCTGATTAATTATAAATGAATAATAAGAATATTAGTTCTATATTTCTTTATAAACTGTGTAAAAATTTTTTAAAAATGTTCATTTATCATTTATAAGTGAAACATCAAGCACAATGATGATATTGTGAAAGACTTGGGAATACCTGATTTTAATACAATGGCATCATACATCATACTTTGCCTTTGTAAAAACCTTTGTAAGAATTGGAATGAAAAACTACTACCGTTGATTCAATTAATTTTCATAAATGCTCTTTGAATCGTTTTAATAATTTCTTTTTGTAATTACATACTACAGTTTTTAAAGAAAAGAAAAAATATCTTTTAACTTATTGAAAAACCTATGCATATTTTTCCTGTTTATGAAATTTTGCTTGTTCCGAAATTATTACTTTCGATTCTAAATGCATCTTTGAGGGTTCATCTTCTTTAGATGAGCACGAGTTCTCCACTTTTGTGGTACCATGGTGATTTTTTCTCCTTCCCCTTTCCCCGTGGCCGTACTAGCGAACTCGCATTTGGTGTTGTTTCAGAGAGTAGTGAATTCGAATTCTGATACCACTAAAGAACTACCACTTTTGAGAGGTTCCATCTCAGGTGTCGTTCTCGTTACTTGACTGAGGTTCAAAATTACAAGTTTGGTTTAATTTTATTAACGTCGCACTAGAAGCAACACGATAGCTATTGACGATGAGCCTCGTAATTTTGAACCTCGGTCAAGTGACGAGGATGACACCTGAGCTGGCACCCTCCCCCCTTCGAACTTCCACAACATGCCAACCGGTGGACTTTGGGCCCTGACAGATGCCGCGAGTCTGATGCCTTAACCATTGGGCTACTGCGGCCACTCAAAATTACCAGGTCCGTAGCCCAAAGCCTTCGTGTTGCTTCTAGTGCGACATAATAAACATTAGTCAATCAACCTTCCCTCTTTTTTCCCAGATCTATCACCATGTGTGTGTGATTTGTACTATTTGTTTTATTTTTGTTTTTATAAATGTAAGTCTAAATCAGCTTCTAAAAATCTTTTCAAATTTGTAACGAATATTTGGCGTAGCTTATCCAGATTTGGCTCTTGTGCCATAAGCACTACCACTCACAAAAAAAAAAAAAAATCGAAAATGTGGTCATTTTCAAAAACTTATAGATTCCCCCCTGATTATTAAAAAAAAATTACAAATTGGTGTTACACTATTTTTCGATTATTTGCTGGAATTTGCATGGTCTTACATAAACGTGCATCTGTAATTATTAAAATTCTCTACACCTCTCAATCAGTTTAATCCTGTACTCCTAAAGGTATCCATACTACAATCTGAGAATCCCAACTCTTGTTTCTTTTCACACAGTTTGTAACTATGGTAACCGAAATTGCGAGTTTGTGGCCGCCCTTATTTCAAAAGAATCGCTGTTGAAGCCCTGATTCTGCTGAGGACTAATCGTGTAATAGGACTGGTACATTTCAAATTTGTCAGGCCTCAAAGTTACTTCATGGGTGGGGCATATTTAATATGATTGTAAATTTGACATATTAAAAAAATGTTTGGCGCAAGAGCCTGATTTGACTTTAGCCTAATTACCACTCATTCCTTCACGTAGCTGGGAGAGAGGATGAAGTTAGGAGTGTGAGATGACAGCTTAGATGTCATCCTAGCCACTTGATCGTGATTCGATATTACCATCAGTGAACCATCAGCAGCCCTCGTATTGCACCAAAGTACAACATTAATAAATAAGATATCTACTCGCATAATTTGTAGCGGAAGACCCTTATTTATTTATTATTTAATATTAAACATTTCGTTCATTTATTTGTGTGTTATGGTTGCTCTAATAAAATTATTTTCCCATTCATCAAAACGTGAACAGAATTTTTTTTACATAACGCACTAAAAAATGTACTTAAAAATAAATTTCTATTAAATGGAATTAATGAGAAGTTCATCAACAGGTTCGTGTACAACAAAGTTACTTATTACAAAAATATGCATCATTTTTTCTAAATTTTTCTGCAATACAAATTTGAATCTAAGCCTTTTAAGGTTTGTTTCAGTCTTTAAGAATATTGAAACTGAAGAAACTGGTTAGTAAAAAAAAAACTCATTATAGTCTTTAAGTCAAGACCAGAATAAATTATTTGAGTTCTTATTCTTTTTAGTAGGATATTCTTACAGTTTCAAATATTGCTGATAAAAGTAAATTTGTACTGCTCGAACTTCAATATGAAAGTTTTTTCCCCCCTCTAAATCACACTTCACATCCATGCATTCCCTTTTCTTTTTCTTTTCTTTTTTTTTTTTTTTTTTTTTTTTTTAATAATTTAGAAGGATTGTTCAATATTTTTTCTCGAACTGAATAGCAAATAAAACAATAATTTTACAAGGAAAATTGAAGTAGTTTCAACGTTTATTATTTTCATACTATTTCTATGATTTTACACACTAAAAACTGTTTACATAATAGATAAATAAAACATATAAATTTCTGGAATTAAATTTAATTAACGAACGTAAAGTAATTCCCTTAATAATTATATCCGCATGACATCATTAAACGTTATTAAATCTTCTTGAGCAATTTTAGAGTAAATCAAAACGTGTCATTTTAAAAATCATCAAGAGTAATTAAACGAAAATGGCGATACAATTAATAAAACCATACAAAAATACGACATAAGATTATATTAATCAAACGATTTCAATGAAATCCAATATAACCATAGATAATCGATTTAAAAGAAAAAACATACTAAAGAACTTGGATATATATTTTCTCAGAGAACTGTCCAGCACTTAAGGCACTATCGACCTGTCTTGACCTTCGAAACCTCGAACCTAATTTCCCCTACATTTGTAACTCTCGACACGACAACATCGCAGTTAATTACCGTTACGCTTCCAGGTATATTCGCTATAAAATCAAAATAGATCGCCGAAATATTTCGAGTGACAAGTTTCTAGACTTACATCACTTACGAGCCAAGAGGGGTTTGTACGCGTATCAGCGACACATCTCTCTCGACGAGGATGGCAAGTAAAAAATGGCGTTAACAGCTGCTGCGGAGAGACATTGCAGTAGCTTCGCTCTCTCTGTTTCGCAAATGTGATTTATTTCGGAAACAACCTTTTGGAACTGTTTATGTAGTAGACCTATCCATTATCTAAAGCGCGATCTTTACTCTGATAACAATTCCTAGTGATGAATCGTCATACGAGGAGAACGCAAAATAGGGAACTTACCTAAAGATGTTGAAGTAGATAGAGCAGGGCATGAACATGAAACCCTTTTGGGTAGACCGCCGTATTGGAATGAGAGCTTTAATTAATTAAAATTGTGTAAGATTTCATGAAAGCTTACGTCCACGTGTAATTTCGCTAGATGTAATGATCTAATTTCGAGAAAATTTGTATTTTAACTGATGCACGCTTTAAAGTTGTTGCATGTCTTTAAGCAATGTTAAAAAAAATCTAATTTTAAACGAGTTCCTTTTTTACTCAGAACATTTTTTTGTTCGTTACAACTGACAGAAACGGGAGGGGGGGATAACATGACAACTGAGAACTTTTGGAAATCCGAGAAAAAATTTTTTTTTTACTTAGTTAACTCCTCTTAGGTTAAGATTACAGTTTGTAATAAAATGTACGTCACAAATCATTTGAGTTATTAAATTTTCAAATATATATGGCTGATGGAGATATAAGAGCAATGCCTTTAAATCAAATTGGTTGACTGAATGATTGCTTAACGTCGCACTTAGAAGCAATAAATGGGCTATTGGTGAGGCAACGCGTAATTTTGACCTTTGGGAAAATAACGAGAACGACAACAAACATCCCCTCCCCAAACTTCGATACCACTCCCAAAGGGAGGACTTGGAGCCTCGGCAGATGTAACGTGCAAAAAACCCGCTACACAAAGGGTTTTTAGTTGCATCAAGACTCGACGAAACAAGCTGTAAGTTCGCGATCATGATCACTAAGTTACCTCGGCCACCAAATCAAATTGATGTCTAGAATCAAAGAGTAATATTATTATTTATCTTTATAAACATTATCTAGATGTTTATAAACAGTTTTGAGCATCAGACCTCATAATTATGCATTATGGAAAATAGATTTTGCTTGATTGTAATTATTTGTACAATTTTTCAGTACCATGTTTTGAGACTAAGTTGAAAACAGAACCTTAA
Source organism: Nephila pilipes (assembly GCA_019974015.1). NCBI lineage: Eukaryota > Metazoa > Arthropoda > Arachnida > Araneae > Nephilidae > Nephila > Nephila pilipes. The sequence continues at coordinate 21,975 of BMAW01064803.1, read as the reverse complement.
GAAATTATATAATCTGGTTGCAACAATCTTTCAAAATCAATAGAACATTGCTTAACTCATATTAAGAATTTCTGTTTTAGACCGCGAATATAAAACACCTCAGAGCATTGATAGTTTACAATTATCAATTTGTATACTATCAAAACTATTTCTGAAACTTGCATACAATAATAAATTATCAGACGTTATAATAATACAATATAATATAAAAGTAGAAAGTTGTTTTTTACTACGGAACTGTGATAATGATTGCGTATGAGTTAATTTGTTTGTATCATCGATTGTGTCTTTCCCTAAGAAATGAACTAATTTTCTAATAATATATATTATAATTCTAAAGTGTTTCTAAGGTTTCTGTGATATTTGTAGTAAAACTCGTATAATATTTTTTTTTAAAAAAAAATTACCTATTAACCTATGACTTACCTTAATTTATTCATAATCAATAAATTGAAGAAGTGACTGAAAACGAGGTTAATGCTCCTGAATTTTAAAGCAGTTATAAGATCGCTCTTTTTGTTTCGAGTTCTTTTAACTATTTCTTCTTCATTTGGCATCCTTTTTGGCATGCTTCAGGGTCAAAAAGAATTTGATTTTAATGTGAATTGCCATTCCTTTGCATTTCTACCACTTTTTGAATTATTATTTTCATTTTAAACAAAATTTTTCCATTACATTAAATATGTATAAGAACTGAACATGCTCCCTATAGATCCTTTAATCAAGCACACAAAAAAATGTTTTTTGAACTGTTTTAATAAACTTGTTTCTAATATTAGTTAATTAAATATTTTAATTTAACTTCTGGTGTTTATATTTCGATCATCTGGTAAATTTTTTTTTACTAAAAGAACACATAAAATTAGCACAACGCTAGGTGTTTGTTAATAAAATTATAAGTATGTTTTAAGAGGAATTGAGATATACATGAAATCTTCAAAGAGAATATTTCTTCCAAATTACTTCCATGATCGAAACATTATTTATGTTCCATTAACTTTGTTCGTACGTATTTCAACAAAACTTTTTTAAAAGCTTCCATTTAACCTGCTATGTTCACTTGTATGTGTGTAAAAAATGTCTTTTCATACTAAATAATCTGAAATTTTGTACTTGTGTATACTCTTATGACAGTACAATACCAAAGTATTTTCAGTCAATGGAGAAATTAGAGGAACCTGGGCCTAGAACTATATTCTCGAATTTCGACCAACTTCTGTCATCCGATCGAGTTAAAGTTTTTCAAGCAGGTATAATTCATGACAATATAATACTATGGTATAGTCAAGCAGTGATAGGCTTAAGGAAAGGGAAGGAGGGAGGGATGACTGGTGCCATTTTGCCCCGTTCTTAACAATGTTCGATTAAGTTGAAGTTTTGCATACATGTTAACTCACGTAATTGCTTCTCAGTTTTGAATCTTCTGGCTAAAAGTAACTAAATAAATGAAATTTTTTTTTTAAAAAAAAGCTTTTATTTAAGGATGGACTGAAATGTATTAGATAAACTTAAATAAAAAGTAATACATAACAAAAATTTGAAGCTTGATATTGCTTATGTTCTCATATATAAGTAAATAGCTATGATACTTCAGTATACCAAGGTAATTGGTAATTACCTAGATATCTTTGCTAAGAATAACAAGCTTTTAAAAATTATATGTTTTACATCAAAGAAATTATTTCTATACCTACAGTCCATCTTTAAATAAAAGCTAAATAAAAAAAAAATTGTTTACTCATATTTATTTTGATACAATTTGCACTGTTGTCTTTGAATTCTAAATTAACAATTCCCAGACTTTATTGCTGAACAAAGAGATAGTAAATGATTAATCAGATTAACTTATTATTCCAACTTTATGTAATTGAATAAATATTTAAACATATTTGTTAAAAGATAAATATCAAAATTTTATTGCTAGTTACCTTCGCGTACGTTTTTTTTTCCTTGTTAAATATATTTGTAAAAGGATAACAAATCAAATAATTAAGATTTAAACTTGCGAACCGAAATAAGAACAAACTGTTGCTATTATAATTTTATATTATGCATATGAACAATGTAATTTTGTTTGAAAGCATGAGAGGCAAGAAAATTATTTTAGTAATCTAAATTGTTATTTTTTATCACTTAACACCAATTTTATCCATTTCACTCTAAGTGTCATTAAATTTGAATTAATTTAGTAATGTAAAAAGCATTATATTATTCGGTTAATGAAATTATGAGATTTGATTTAAGAAACCAAAAATTATCATTGAATAATTTATAATTGTTTCACACTTCTAAATATTTTATTTAATTTATTTTATTGATGAAATAAAAACTAACTATTCAATTTCCACTAAATAAAAAGTACGGGTTGCATCATTTGTTTTAGTTATTTCGTTTTCTTTCTTTTTTCTTTTCTTTTCTTTTTTTTTTTTTTTTTTTTTTTTTCGTGTTTTAAACTAAAAATTCTAGTATCATTTTAGTTAACTTTATTTTATTTCCCACTTTTTCTATTAGCTAACAACTTTTTACTGCTGACATATAAGTCAAGTATATTTCATTTAAACGTAAGATGTGAAGCTTATAACATTTATATATATTTAGAATTAGACTTTGAAATACAATAACACTATATTTTGATATTAAATGTGAATTACTTTGTAGACAAAGTGTTTTTGAAAATCGTATTCTTTCATTAGTATTTGGTATACAGAATTGATAATTTATGATAAAGAATATAGCTGAGACAAGTAATAAAAGATTCAATAGGAATCGTTAAAAATTATTAAAATCGTAAAAATATATTAGTAAAAAAAATTAAAAGATGAGTTTCGATCTAATTTAATGCATACACAACTTTTTTTTATTTCATGGCCCAATTATGACTTTTCATAACATAATACTCTGACCATGATTGTAAAACACTGATTATTTGAATTTTTTCAGCCACAAAATAAGCTAAAATACTGAACACACACATGCTAAAATCAATTTTTTTAAAAAAAGCCAACTAATTTGCTTAAAGTTTTATTCTGTAAAAGGATATTGAAGGAGAATATAGAGCACATTAGAATTTCAATCAATGAATGGATTGCAAAATATTTAACTGAAAGAGGAGATTTTGAAATAACTTCCAATAAAAATGCTTGTTTTTTTTGTCCGTTCTATATATTTTTTCAATAATACATTTTTTTTGGTATAAAAATTTTCTTTTATTTTAGTAGTAACAGAGTGTAATTTGCGAACATTGTTTTATAAAATGGATGTTTTTCAAAAAAATTTTTACGATATAGATATATGAAATATTTTTTGGTTAGTTTTACAATTCAAAAATCTAGGAGGCACTTATTTTTAATCCATGAACTAAAACTAGGTTAATTTACTTCAGTTTTTATTTCTCTCGTATATTTTATATCTTATATCTCCTTTAAGCACTCAAAGAATTGCCGGGGGACGTCTAGTGGTCATAATCACGAAATCGAGGCTGGCGTTCTTTCCGTCGAATTGTCGGTTCGAATCCGAATGCCACTAAAGATCCTCCGTGTATCAGGGATGATTCTCATTAAATCAGCTCTAGGTTACAAGTCATCCTGTTGGAGTGGAGGGGAAGTGTCAGCTTAGTATCACCCTCATCATGGCTTAGGTACAAAATTATGAGGTCCATCGCCAATAGCCCTAGATTTGCTTCTCAGAGTGACGCTTAATAAACAATCACTCACACACTGACAATCACTTCTAACCTCTTCACATCTAACCTTTATGACATGAGATTTCGGCACACTAAATACTGACATAATTGACACGTTTATAAACAAGTTACGCACACAATTACAAACACGTTTTTTCAACCCTTTTACTTAACCCTTTTGTGACGGTAATAAGAAATCAGTCAAGAAACACACATTCATGGATTAAGAGAATCTCTTATTTATATTCATTAAGTATGCTGAACTTGTTTAAAAGGGTTAAAATATTTTCAGAAAGGAAAATTGTACGATATCATTTTGATTTTATCAAACTTTCCTTGCTTGTGTTAATTTTTTCTTAAATCTTTGATGACGTTCTATTTTATACTGCTGTTTTTTAGCTCTAAAATAAGCAATAGCCTAAATAACCATGCCAAAATAAACATTCTCGAATACTGTTTTGTCTAGCCTTTTTTCAAAAAATTACGCCTGTGTTTTCTACTCCCGGAACAATGATCTCGGTTCTATATCTAATTTCACAATCCCTGCATGGGGTCTAAAAGAGAAAAGTATAATCATTTCACTTTTATTCTTCTTTATGTTAAAGTTAAATCACTTTGAGATATTAACTTGATATCTAAGATAACGTACAATGTACCCCGCCTTCAAAATGAAAGTGTCTGCTGTATATATAAGTATGAAATGGTTGCCAGAGTGTTTTATTCATAACATTCTCTTTTTTCTTGAACCTACCTTAAATTATAATCTTCTGTTTAAATTCATCCTAAGGTCACTTTTGTTTGATTTCATCTGAGGCTTGAATGTTTAAGTTCAGTTGGTTTTCTAGCATTCAAGTGCAGTTTCTAATTATCTTTATAACATTCTGATATTATAAGGTTTGAACATGTGTTACGTTTAATTTGTTTTGTAAATTTCAAGAAGTTTTGAAAAAGAATTACCTTATCTTTTTATTCCATTATGAATATTTAGGATTCTTTGATATCTGTTCTATGAGCAGACTACATTTGTAAACTTCAATTTTTTAATATAATGCATATTTGTTTCTCCCTGCTTATACAGATTTTTAGGGTCAAAATTTTGACATAATTATTTATTCATTCTTAAAATTTATGTTCTCTTGGGGGGGGGTTAGCATCTTATATTAAATGCGGGACTAATGATTCTGAGGTGCACGAATTATATTTCCTTCTCCGGTGGGAATTGCTGCCTTTGGTTAAACTAGTGGTGAGTTGGGTGGTAAGTCTCCTGGATGTCTTAACAATCCTTCTCCATATCATTCCATCTGCCTTTTTTCTTATCTATAATTTACAAAACTGAGTCAAGCACATAAGTACACATCATTTGGTGGAGCCTGGCCAAATATAACCCTATATAAAGTATATAATAATATAAAGCCGAATATAAAGCATATGACCAACCTAAAATTTATTCATATTACTACTCTACTTGTTGAATTAGATATTTGTGGCCTTATTAAAGAGTACCTCAAGACTTAAAAACGTTTACAGAATTTTGTGTAATTTGATGAATGACTTCAAACTATTTTGCGACTTGAAATTTTCATTAAAAGTTTTTTTCAAACTATTACTTATTTTACACGTTTGGTAGTTGTTGAATACTAATTGAAATGTGGCTTTTTAGTTTTTTTTTACACGAATGCACCTAAAGCTCTTTGGGTAATAAAGGTACAAAAATGAATTGAGACAAATTACCTCACGTTACATTCCATGGCGTTATTCAAATGCCACAGGCATTATCCATTTCCATTTCGTGTGCATATTCAACCAGAAACAACTTGGTAATCCAACGAAAATCCTACTGACCATTCTTCTGTCTCGTGAGATTTTCAACAAGAGTAATTTTTCATATTTCCCAATGAATTTGGTGTCACTCGAGTAAATTACCTCGCAGAAGACACACCGCATGGATGACTCCAGGCACGATTGTCACATCCATTGTTCCTAGGCAGCCGTACAATTTCCTCAATTATCCAAATGTGTGTGACGTTCCACAGCGACATTTTTTTTTATAAATACCATCCAGAGGGGACTATTTCCTTCGTGACGTTTTGCGACTTAGTTATTTCTGCGGTGACGTGTCACTTACTCGGATTGACAGGTCACGCAGTCGCTTTACGTCACGAAGCCGCCAATGCGTGCAAGTGTCGTCGAAGAAATCTGGCTTGTCGTCAGTGTTTACGCCGGGAATTGTTGATTAAAAATTTGCTTTCGTCAACACACGCAATGGAAGCGCAAGCGGCTGATTGAATGATTTTTCGCGTGTTTAGTCATCTCAAGGAATATTGGGAAAAGAGGTAGGTGTCCAAGTTAACACCTCCCCGTGAAGTTTTAACACCTTGTACCGATGCAATTTCCGTTAGGGCAGGAAATTGGTTTATGGAACCTACTTCATTACGCCTCCTTAAAATGCATGCCACGTAATGGACGTAGTCTTTCAAATTCATACGAGAAAAGAACGTTTTCTTTGATGTTTTTGACAGGGACCTCTTTTGCAAAAGCAATACTTGTTCACAGTAATTATTAGCCACATCCTACCTTTAATTTGAATTCAAGTAATTGGTTCCGTCTCTTCAGTTTTAAGATTAAAAATTATCAAAATAAAATCGCAGAACTAAAAGTACTATCGGAGATGTGGTAATATTATGATAATTAATTACAAAACTAATTTTGTTATGTATTACCAATTGACCTAAACCAGCTATAATAAAAATGAATGTTTTCAAGTTTAGTTCAAAGTTCGCCACACCGAGTCAATTCAAGTGCGCCATGATTCGATTAAATTTTGAAAGCTACCTTTAATAATTATCGCATTAAAATAAAATTTGGAAAAAATTTTCTAGAAAATAATCACACTTATGTGCTAATTTTATTGATTTCGTTTTAGACAATAGATGAAAGACTGCAAAACAAAATTAAAAGCAAAATTTTATTTCCATTGAATTAAAATATTTCTCTATTCAAACAAAAAAAATTGTTTTTAATAATCATTATTTTAGCAGGAGTTACGTAGTTTTTTTAAAAAAAAGTGCAGTCGTCTTAACATTATTTATTTATTTCATTCACTAACATAAAATATATTCGTGTAAGAAACTATTTTAATAATTAAGCTATACTAAAATGAAATACATTTAATAAAATCTCCCTTAGAGTTTCTGAGAGCTATCTCTTAGAACTTGATATTGTCTACGTTTTTTTTTTTTTTTAAATCTGCCTTCTAAGTCAGCAGTTGCCAACCGGTAGTTTACAGAAAAGTTTAGACATATATTTTTTATATTATATTATATATTAATAATAAAACAGAAATAATATTTTAAGAAAGTCTTATAGTTTATTCTCCCCGAATTTTATGAAATGTAATTGAGAGAAGATAACAAGAGGGCTATAATAACACTTAAGAAATGTCGGTGTTCTTCCGACCAATACAGCAGTCGTCCCACTCCTCGAAAACCTTTTCTCATCCCATTGCTTTATTTTATTTATTACGCAGAAGGCTCTTTTCCCTGCAGGGGCTTACCTATTTAGGTAAGTATGGAATTTATGACCGCGGGGTGCCTGAGTGACCCTTTATTTCTCCCATAGGGCTTATTGTTATAGGTAAACACTGGTGATATGGTCCTGGCTTGTATTAGCGATATTTCCTTTTTTACTTTTCATACTAATTAACCAATTCTTATCTTTTTCTCCCTTGATTCAATTTCCATCTAGATTAGAAATATACATTTGTAACAGCCAGTATCATTGCGACGGAGGGGATATTGGGGTTGTAACCCTTCTTAACCAATAAATATTCTTGTATACGGAAATTTTAAAACTAAATTTACTTTTTTTTTACTGATTTATTTTATTACTTTCCGAAAAAAATTATTCAATCCCGTACTTTACATGTATATTATTTTCACCTTGAAAACAAACAATGAAATTTGAGGTATGAGTTTAACTTGACCCATTCTCTACTCCCATAAAAAATTTCTTGCTACGACTCTGTGACATTGGGCTATTCGCTAGCTTTCCCTTCACTAAACTTGGGGACTTTAATTAAGATAGATTGCTATAAATAACAATTTCTTCCCAACCAAAATGAAACGTAATTAGGTAAATTAGAGGCAGGTAGAAATCAAGTGAAGTGCTGTAGATAAGAAAGTATATAAGATAAGAGGAATTCACACGATGGAGATCGAGTGATTCTAGCGTTGAGTTATGCCTTACAGGTGGTAGACGAGATCAAGAATTGTTACAACCTACAGTAGCTGGGGTGGAGCTGAGAAGGCAAGTCAACCTCCAGCTTGGTGTTGTGGTAAGACACTCTTAATTCGGTATTAGTGAGACGGGTGAATATATTTAGGGTGTTACCTTGGAGAGCAGAAATTCATTTATCGTTATAGTGCAAGTCTATTGAATAAATATTGTGCGTGAGATTTGTAGAACGTCTCCTTGTATAAGTTACTGACTTTTTAGTGTTAGTACATTTAATTGAGTTACGGCACAAGAGGAGAATAGGAATACCATTCCGTCACAACTCTAGTAACAGCTATTTGCATGATGTATTTAGTTACCAGGGCAATAAAACCTCATCAAGTCGAACCCCTGTAACTCGAATCTCCGGACAAATAGGATAGATCTGCACAAAGAATTTCTTATACGAAAAGTGATCGACATGTAAGTTTAAACCAACATTTTTAAAAAAAATTATTTTTTATACTGAAATCTTCTAACGGCTATGAAAGAATGACAGGTAAGTAGAAAATGGAGGAAGACTTTAAAGATATTCCGTACATAGTCAATAAAACCTTAGTTATATTCCTTAAGAAAAAAAGGAGTGCATTTTAACTATTTTAACCTCTATTCTATAACTCACACAAAATGGAATTCTTTTATTTTCTATTAATATGATCCTTACTCGATTTGTTCAATACCAAAAAAAAAAAAAAAAAAAAAGATAAGTTTTTTTTTTAAAGTTTGTTATTTTTTCCCCCACACTCCAGTGTACTTTAATTTTCATTAATTCATATCAGTTTTGGTCCCAGTTAATCCAACTTGACGAGAATTTATTGTAAGCACTTCGTTATATATACTAGTGTTTGATATGCACAGCTTGGCCAAATTATTTGCTCCAGTAAGCTCAATTAAGCAAAGAAATTCTTTGTTTAAGTAACTATGACTCTAAATGTGTATCTTCGTCATATTTAATTAAATCCAGTTGTATCAATTTTTATTATCTGACTATCATTTCTTTTATTTGGTTGTAGAATCGAATGAGATTTATGATGAATGAGGTAAAAATGAGTATAAAAATAACAAGTAAAGAAATACAAAGGTGAATACTTTTGTTTCCTTTGGAAAGATAAAATATGACGTGATATTAATGGCAACAATAAAATATGTTCTTCATTTAGCATGGGAACTCTTCAATGAATTAGAGTCGCCACAGTCCTGGCTGGGTATTGGGAAAAATATTCCAACAACAATTGTAAAGAAGGACAATTCAAACTATTAAGAAAAAGTAGGATTAACACTACTAGAAATTTAGATGTATTTGAAATTTCTATCAATGGAAAGTAATCTAATTCTGCTTATCTTAGAAACTCGAAGGCTGATTGGCTGGTTGTATGAAATTTATGACACTGAATCCTCGCGAGATATATTGTGCCAAAGTCAATGTGAAAGTTAAATTTTTCTATACAAAATAAATTAAAATTCAAGCTCAAAATAGCGAATGAAATAAATTTTAATAATATCATATGTATGGTGTAAAATCAATGTAATTTTAAAATTGACAAATATTTGGTTGGGGTTTCCCCCCAATTAAATCGGTTAAAGATGAAAAAGGGCTCCAAGAACACTCAATAAAGATTCCTAGATTTTGAGGCTCCGAAATATATATGTTGGGAGTCCCTAATCTAAATTAATAAAACTGATTGAGAAACAATGCTTAAAAAAATCAAAGATGTCGGTTGAAAATTTTTTAGATCTTTTATGATTTTATGAAGTAAATAATTTCATTAAATGGTCAAATAAAAATCCGAGATTACATTTCTTGTGCAAAAAATCACATAAAATAAAACACTGTCATCTGTTATGTAAAATTAAATTCAATCGAATACAATTGAAGAATAAGGAATATATTTTAAATTTGATTGAAATCTCTCGTGGATATATCTAAGTAATTAAATTGGCTGATATTTTTATTTGATGGGAAAAGTTTTTTCTTCCATTTTGAATTTCATTTATAAAAAGCTCCAAGTTTTCCAAACTTAAATCCTATAATAACAAATCTATTTTCTATTTGTCTTGGAAAATATATAATTAATGTGAACGTATAGAATATCTTTTTGTAGATCAAAAACAAACAGAATTACTGGTGAATACACAGTATCTGAGGAACTGAATTATATCTATATGCATACGCACACTAAACATACAAAGCATTTGTTCTTTGTTAGTATTAACTAAGATAAACTAAATTAATCACTTTTATTTGTTCACCAGATATATATCGAAAGGATCAAAGACCATTTTCAAAAATAAACATCTCTTACTTAATGATCGAAACTTTAAAGAAAAATGAAGAGAGAGAGAGAAAAACATACACACACATACACGGATATCACCTTAAACGCAGTTTCTTACGAAAGCAAACAGAAAGGCCGCCGCTGCAAAAAACCAATTAAGCAACGTCTTAGCCTGCTTAAAGTTTGACTGGAACACAAAGGCATCACGAGATGCCGTGATCTCGTGCAGATCAAACATTTATAGAGCCTGATTCGAAATTGGAACGATGATAGCGGTGAAAATGCTTTCCCATTTCTCTTAGGCAAAAAGGAAGGAGGTGTAGCCATGTCTTTTAGTTTTTAAAGAACGATCTGTACAGCGACGAATGATGTTTCGTTTAGCTGGGCTCTTCGCCTTTTTCTTTTCTTTAATGGCTCGCGTGACAGATGATAAAACTAAATAGGCTGGAATTATCCATAATATCGGAAGAAAGCGTTTATCTTTTTTCTTTTTAAATGTTTTTATGTGTGTGAGAGAGAAAGAGAGAAGAATTATAAATTAGTATTAAAGAATTTGTTGTTAAGATAAAAATAAAGGTGAATGTTAAGTTGGAAATAAGATTAGACTCTTAGTTTTCGATAGGAAAAGTGAAATAAATAAGTGATGTATACAAGATATTGAATGTAGAGTAGGATATACTTAAATGTTAAACTGAGATCAATACATGATTATTTTTATGCTTATGAAAACGAAAGATAATTTTCCACCTACGTTTCTTTGAAAAAATTTCAAGTATATTACATGCGCTAGTTTAATTTTAGTTTTTATTAACGTCGCACAAGAAGCAACACGAGGACTATTGGCAACGGATCTCGTAATTTTGAACCTCGTCAAGACTGAACTGGTAACCCCTTTCCTAACTTTCACACCATGCTAATGAGAGGATAGGCCTCGACAGATTCAATGTGCATCAGCCCCGGCTACACGGCGGGTCTTTGGCGGCCAAGGCTCGAACCCGCGACTGAAAGAGAACTGCCGGCCACGAATCCGAAACCATGACCACTAGGCTTCCACGGTCGCAATTTCATGTGCTAACATTATGGGTATCATTAAATATGTGATAGGTTAATTCATTATAATCAGCTGACTTCAATGAAAGAATGGATTATTATTCAAAATTTAGTTCGAATCTAATAAAAATTTTCCAAAAAAGTTTAAACAGTATATTTTAGTTCTTAGTAAAAATGCTTTCAATTAATAAATATTTACAGCAAATTATCAAAATCTAATTTTACAGATACAGCCAACTGCTTATAGACGTAAGGGGGGATATAAAAATATCTTTTTGAGATGAACTAGTATAAAACCAATTAATATTAGTTCATATTTTCTACAGAAAAAAAAAAAAATTTAAAAGTTACAATTTCGAATTAATCGCAAAGAGAAACGACAAGCAATATAAGGTAAGCTATTTATTCTTAACTGAATTTCTGTAATATAATTTAAAATATGAAATGTTTCAACGATTTGAAATTCTGTTTCATTTTTATTGTTTCACTGAACATTCCCTTCACGAAATGAAAAATTTATTTTCATATCAATTTCAATAAGGTTTCTTCGAAGCTTAGCGCTGGTAATAAACTTTAGTAAAAAAAAAATCTAATCTTTCTGAAATTCCTAACGATTAAAATTCATTCTTAAAGTCAAAAACTATGACCTTAATAACAATAGTTCTCCTTTTAGAATTTGATATAGTTAATTACAATATAGTATGAAAAGTTGCCAAATATTCAAAATTCAGCTGTCCAAAAAATATAGTTTCCTATCATTTGTTGAAATAAAAATTTCAAAATATTTTATGTCGATATTGCGTTGTTAATAATCTGTAAATGTAATAAAAATTAATACAAAGCGTTCGTTCAGACGTATAAATTGAGTAAAATTGAAAATGATATGAACAGCAAAAACTGTGTAGTTAAATCCATAATAACGTTAAGGACAACTGATAAGCGAAACGAATGAATGACAGTTGTTTACTCATTCGCATTATATGTATAACTTAAGAAATGTATTATCTTTTAAATTATTTACTTATCCTGTGTATAATTATGTATTAAATCCTACAAATGTTAATAATTGTAAGACATTTGGAATTTTATAAATCAAGAAAAAAAATCTAAATTAAGTAATATCAAAGTTGTTGGGTTGCATTCATGTAAATTTTATTATTTTCTTACATATTTTGTAATATAATATTTAAGTATTGAATGGTATTTTTAAATAAACTACGTTGTGACATAAAATAAACTATTTCTATTGCTTTGTTTAAAAAAAAAATATGACTACACTCAAAGACCATTTTGTGCATAAAAGTGTAGTATAATCTATGTTTAAGCAACGCTACTTTCTTTTATAAATTAAAATTTCGAAATTCAAAATTCAAATAAAATTACAGCATGTTCAATTAAGACATTTATATTTTCTACAATTTTCATAACTGAAAGAGATTGCACAATTACACAGAGTGATGCATCTATTAAATAATGCTGTTATATATTCTGGACTGAAATATTCTACACATTTTTATTTCTCTGATTCTATAATAAACATAACTATTGTATGATTTCGTACGAGAAAATTGAGACTATAAATAACAACAAATCAATTCAGAACAGTATTGTACATTAAACATAATACCATTTTATTATAGTAAAATTTTTAGATAAAATGCATATATCTGTGTACTTGTCCTTGATTTTTTTTTAGGAAAAAAGGGTGAGAATCCTAGTTTCAAACACTTTCACAAATTTTAAGCTAGCAATTTTATTAAATTATCACTCGATATTAAAAATACAATTTATAACTAAAGTTTTTGAGTTTCATTCCAATTAAAAATAAATGTAAGTAATATTTAAAAAACAGAGTTTTGAAGTACATACTATCCTATAAAGTTGCCACGCCATGGAAGCACTTATTTCACTTAATCTTTCCATTCTTGATCTATAATTAAATAATCACTAAAGATTACAACTGAACAAAATAGGAACTCGATTAATTTATTCGAATCTTACAGAATAAGCAAACACAATAAGGTAATAATCACATTCATGGACTTTTATCCTTACTCACTTTTGAACCTAAGCATTAACGTTACGAAAGGACACTCAACTGCTACTGATTAATCGGGACCGAGTGAGTAGCAAAACTTGTAAGTGGATCCGATTCACTGTCAGTATATAGATCATGACTTCTCACTAATTTCGAACTTTATATCTCTTTATTCTTATTCTCTTAGGGGCTTATTTTCTTAAAATTCGAGAATCATAACTCTAAGAAAGCCTAGCTATCTTTACTTTCTCATGGGGCTCAATATCTTTAGTAAACTCCCGTTACGAGCTACCACCGGGATACCCTAGCGATTCTTCTCTATTTTCGATCCTTCTTCTTGTCAACAAATTTTTATCTTTTTTTCCTTCCATTTTTCAGACTCTTGCACTATAAATATCTACTTTCTCTTACTTTATTCTTATCAGCATAAGTACATGTCAAACTTCTTATATATAGTTGTAAACTTCCCTTACTCTCTCTACTACAGCTCCTACTATTAAATTTTCCATAGTTTTATAAATGCTCTCTTCTCTATCTTGTTCAATCTTTCTATACTAATTTAGTTATATCAATGCTCATTTATTTAAAGAGGTTCTCAAGCCAAATAAGTCATAATAAAGCCCTAAAGGTTAGATGGAGAAATGTATGTGAGGAAATCTCGTTATATAAAGTTATATCACTATAGAAAAGAAACGTGAAAAATTCCTGTTGGATGCATTTTCTAGTAGGCAAAAGCCTGCTGAAATTATATGTCTATATTACAACAGCTAATTGTAAATAATGACAGTAAGGCAGTGGCATAGCGATTGGGGTCTATGGGTTTTGTACCCCATTCCCCATAAGGATTTATGTTAACTGAAAATTTAAAACTGAAACTCTGATATTGATTTTTTTTCATTTCCTCTGAAAACAATTAATCTTCAATACCCCGAATTTTATTTTTCAGTTTATTTAGTTTTTATTAAGGAATAATAAATAAATGTAACATCTGAGCAAAGATTTACATATTCACTCTATAAAACTAACAAATAATTTTATTTTCAGGAATTAAAGTTAGTAGTTTATGTATGCATAAACTACTAACATTCCGCTAAAAAAATTCTGTAATTATAAATGCCACTCCAAAAGTTATTTTTTTGCTCTGTTTTTAATTGGTAAAATTTATACAAGTTTTATATCCGATTTTATTGACTAGAAATCATTGATCATATTTTTTGTGTGCATTAAAGCACCAAAAAATATTTCAGATTTTAGTAATTTCTTTACTATTATGAATTGTCTAATTTTCTTATTTAATTAAAGCCGTTCTTTATGCCTTTCTTTAAGCTGTATTCTATGGCAAGTATTTTCGTATGAAACAAACTGCCATGTTTCTCTGTAGAAAATATTTAATTAAACATAATAATTTTAGTAATAGTCAAAACTACAGCTAAATCTTTTGCAAATTTATGCACAACCTCACAATAGCGGAGAATAATTTCATTTCGATTCATTTTAAAAAAGAGCAACCTCTCCCTTTCTCAACAATATTACGCTCATAAATAAACACATTAATCTTCTCCAAGTGTTTTGATACAAGAAAAAATAAGAATGGATGCGAATTCGAGTCATTTTTTTCCCCCTTCTCGCCAACACCGGAACTATGAGCTTGAAAAGGGAGATCATAGGCACTACATCAAGCGTAAAAATTAATTAAGCATCGACCAATCACAGGTGTTATGCGAACAGATGGATTTGATTGGGCGAATGTGGTAATCGCGTGCTTATTTTATTGACGGAATAACAGGAAAGTGGGGAGATGGGACTTTTATTGGGGGTGGTGCGAAACCGACATTCAAAATACCATACGGGAGGCGGTTGTATTTGCACGCAAAACGACACAGCCTTATATGTGAATGATTTATTGTTTTCCACTTTTGAGGAAGATTTTTTTAAAAATAAAATTTATCTAATCAGAAATGCTTATTTTGAGATGTTTTTCTCCATAGCTACGGTTGAATTCCATCGAAGCGAGTTTCTATCTTACAAATTTTAGCTTTATAACGCCTGCTTCTGTTTTTTAAACGCATAAATTGCAATTGCTTGGATATTCTAAGAACGATATATGTGAAATGTAGTATTGAGGGAAAGTTTTCAAACCAGTATTTCAAATAATTAGATATTTTATGTTATTATTAAGTATTTAAATCATATAATGCATCCATATGCATTTAAAGTGTTTTTTTTTTTTTTTTGCTATATTATGTTTGATTACTGGCATAATATGATATGATTTAAAGTTACTTATCTTTATTCAAACGTGACATTGGTAGAAATTAGTTTATAAAAAAAGAATACAAATTTTATCAAAAATCGATAGAAATATTTTTCATATATTTTTATTGCATTATTATCAAATCTAAAATAAATCTAATTTTTTTTTCTGTGCTGAATAAATAAATAAAAATCCTTTATGCATATAACTAATGAAATTTTTATTTTAAAAGTTCTTTTAAAATTCCTATTATTGAAAAAAAAAAATAGTTCATTTACTATTAGTTCAAATGATTTTTGTTAATCTATTTAGGCTGTCAATTAACAAGCTAGATTTAAGACAAAATATATTTTTGCACAGTTTGACCATGTAATTAGCCACATAAGGGTCTATTGTTTTAGGTGGGGTGTTTTGGCATTCCAGATCCCTTCTAAATTTTTTTATCGTTTGCTTCAATTTTAATTACATCTAGCTTAAATATATTCAATTTAATAATTTATCGTTTGCTTTAATTTGAATATCGGAAAAGTTTACTATTGTCCATTTCTCAATATTTCAACATTTATTTTAATTCTTATATTTAATTGAGTAATTAAGTAATAATTATATAAGAAAAAGCGCACCTTTGATGGCTAATTCTGTTCTTTGCATAAAACTTTTATTTTAATTTATTTGTCGATTATTTTGAGTTGGAAAATAACAAAATTACTTTTTGTATTTAATGTCCTTGTTACATATATAACTTACAAACGTTACCTTTTCCCATCTCTTGCGATAAACTGATGTACCACTACAGTTCTAATTTATGTGACTTTCTTTTAGCATAAGCTTCATTTTTTTTTAAATAAATGTGAAAAAATGTAATTTAGATTAATCTCCTTATTCTGATTAGTTATGTTAATGAATTTTTGTTCATGTTATATTAAATTAATAGTTTTTTTTTACCTCTCGTCACTCCTTTTATTTATTTATTTATTTTTTGTTTGTTTTATTCGGAAAAAGTAATGAAGTATATTTGAAAATTGAGAGTAAAATGATCCGAAAATTAATTCTTACAAATATTTATAATTCCAATTACTATTAATAGGAGTTGAATCTTTAAGCGAAAAAAAAAGTACATCTTAGTGGAATTCAATTCACTGAGAACTCTTATTGGATTCTTAAATATTTATTTTAGTTCCAAATTTAGTTTTGAATTACATTGTTGTATAAGTTATCTCCAGTTTTTTTTTTTTATTTCATTTTCCCCGAAATGAAACTTAAACAGCGCAGATATCTTACTTCTCTTTCTTCCAAATCCAAGAAATAACATGTTTCAAGTGATTTTTAAATGTGAACTTAAAACTCCAATATCGTATTGTATTTATCCCTACAACTATAACTTCACCAAACACTTACGTCACATGTTGATCAACGAAATAATTCTTTCGCCAAGATTGAGTTTCTCTATCGTGACATGTTTCTTACACAAATCTCAAAATACAGACTGATTATGTCGCCAATCCAAAGTTTACTATCCAACTTACTCCGCACGAATCTTATTTTCGGGTCTTACGATTATTTAAACGATTCGCTTTGGTTTGAGTGAAATGTTTCTACCTAAGACGGTCGTGTAATTACACGCTTAAATCTTAATTTTCTGGCAGGGGGACTCAAAACGCCGCACCTGTCAACGAAGAGGACAAAATACGCCTACAATACATTACACTCCATCGTATCTCGCGACGTTTCGTTATATGCGATACATTGCAGAGCCTCTTCTCTTGGCACAAACCTAATCTTTGGCACACTACAAAACAGCGCCGAAGTTCGAAACTCTATACCCCTTGCTGAATCGGCGGGATGCCCTCCCCCGCAGCCTCCGTCCCCCCCTTCTAACAAGAGTGGAAGAGGGAATGGAACGAAAAAAGATGATAAAAAAAATAGAGGAGAGGGGGAAAAAAACGAACAATTTTTGGAAGTTGCCTAAAAGATATATGGCGGAAATAGAACTGAAGCGAAATAGGAAAATTTCCGAAGGAGAACGAAAATAGTAGTACATGCTACTACTGCGGATAAAGTGGAAAATATTTGATAATTTACATTACGTAAATCTTGTTATTTACTGAACTGAATATAACGACGTCTTTTAAGTGCTTAAGAATATTTAAATATTTATTCACTTATAAACAAGAAATTAATATACCTTTAGGAAAAGTATAAAGAATTGATGGCTATATTTAAGTGACAATTTAATCTATGAAAACAAGCATCGTTTAAGTAACAAGTATTTACAATTATTTCGAGGTTCTGTTGATAGCATTGATAGAAAGATCATCATCAAGAAATATTTTGTTGTCATTAAGTTGAGAGTTAAATTCCTCAAAAATACCTTTTGTCATTAATAGAAAAATTATTACAGATTGATATTAAGTACAAAAAGTAGTTATTTAAAATACTTAAAGTTTCTCATTTATATCCAAAATTAAATCATTTAAATATTCAAGAATCACACGTCTAAAAAATGTTGCATTCCTTTCTGCAAGGTTGATGATTGCTTAGATAGACTTTCCAAAATTCAATTTAGTTAAACAGAATGGAAACATATTAAATTATTCTCTCACACACTCTTATAAAACTATTCCCTTTCAATTTCTAAACGATTGCATTTAATGTTAGAATTAATTTACAAAGATGTATGTCAAGGATATAGTAACTAGAAAGTAATGACTTGGGGTTTTCAGATACAAGCAAAAAGGTTTTAAGGAAATTATGTTCTAAATATCCCATAAAAGGCAATTTCAATCTTCATGCAATAATATAAAACAACAAGATCCCACTTTTTCATTTCAACTATCATCCTGTTCCAAAATTAATCATAAAAATATAAATAAATATATTCTATAAGCCTCTATCTCCTTCAAATTATAAATAACATAATTTACCACGAAAGAAAAGCTCATTTCATATTACCTTTCTTCCCTAAATAAAGCTTGGAAACCAATTTTCCCTCTCAAGCTTCTTATTATATCGTGCTACCGAGCAGATGAGGTGTAAGGAGAACCGTATACGCTATCCCGTAATAGTTCTTCTCACCTGAAAATGGGGAAGGAGGCGATAATAAAAATGATCCCTTTTCTCCCGTGAAACAATTTTCGATCCAGCTAAATAATCGAGCTGCTTAGTTTAGTGCTGCACATAATTTAGAATGCTCGACGGTTCACACTTTGCGTGTAAAATCGTAGGGTCGGGGCAGGTAAGGAATGATGGGGCGGCCCCGGTACTGTTATGAAGTGCTGCGGCCGTAATAGGAAACAATCCCCCCTCGAAATAACTCCCTGAAATAAATGAAAAAATGAGCATGATATTATTTACCAGCTTGTATGATAGGAAGGATGGGGTACATATCATCGGAGATAGTAGATTGCTTGGGAGATGCATACGCCGCCATTTTTGACCTGGTAATTTTCATTAATGTTTTCAAATCACGTAACATGGAGTATTTAGGAAAATAACTGTCAAGTGAACTGTTGTTATAATTGTGTGAATCTGATTAATTTAAAATCAAGTGTATTAGACCTCCAAGGGCTATTGTTTTAGGTGGGGCGTTTTAGCGTACCAGATCATTTCTCAATTTCTTTAAGATTACTTTTAGCTTAAAATATATTCGGTTTCATAATTTAACACTGGCTTTAATTTTAATTACTTGTAACTTATATTACTGATATTTCAATATTACATAGCTTACTTTAATTCTAATATTTAATCGAGCAATTAAAAGAAAAATTAGCACCTTGGGTGGCTACATCTGATCTTTTCAAAACTTTGCATAGAATCTTTTAAATTTTTAAAATGGATTGGGAAACACTTTCTGTACTATAATTGCAACATTAAAAATAAATCTTTTTTTTATTATTTATTTTAAAGATTTTTAAAAAAAATCTTGATTAGTATCATCGCTTTCGTTTCAATTTGAGTATTTATATTCTAATAGAATATTTCGTGGTAATTTTTAGTAACTTTAAACATTAAATAACAAACTTTATATTAGCTTTACTAATTTATCGTTTTTATTCATATATGAAATGTTAGAATTCACTGTACACAAACACTCATATCTGTTAATTGAAAAATAGTTTTTTCATTGCTTTTTTTACTAACTTTATATATTAGTATGTGTAAATATTTAGTAGGTATATTTGGTAGAATGGAAAGGAACATTTTCTTTCTAATTTACTATTAAATCTATTATTATCATTACAAACGTCTCTTATTGAGTTTATTTATAAGAAAGTTTGATTTTAGTAAGCAAAATTGCTAATCCTTAACAAACATACAATCTTAAACCTCTTTCTGAAGGTAAAATTGATGAGAATACTTGAATATTCTTTGTATTGGAGTAAAAATTTGTATGTACATATCTCACTGATGCATACTGTGACTAAAATTTAATTCATTTGTCTCCACTTTTTTTTTTTTTTTTTAAAGTAAGTAATTCCATATTAATATTACAAATAGTATTAATATGAAATTACTATTATGTGAATGTATTTACAATGCAACATCCTTAAGACTCCTTTCTACCCGCCATTTTGATTTCGTGGACGTAATGCTAATCCTATGGAATTTCGACTTTAATCCTCCCATCTTTACTATTTCATCTATTTGAATGCAATAAAAAGCATCTGAAAGAGCAAAAAAATAATGAATGCTTCTGTGGAATTACTTTTTTCCTCCAATTTTTAAAAACATTTTTGTTCTTATTTTCATGATTCGCTTGTGAGTTTTCCGGTCTTTAAAAATATTTTAAAATATTTTTAAAATTTGGAAGAAATAAGTAATTCTACAGAAGCATTCATTGTTTTTTGCTCTTTCAGGTACTTTTTATTTCATTCAAATAGATCAAATAGTAAACATAGGAGAGTTAAAGTCGAATTTCCATAGAATTAACATTACGTCCTCGAAATCAAAATGGCGGGTAGACGGAAGCCTTAATCTTGACAAATAGAAGTTCTTGGTCGTCCGAATTAAACAAAATAACCTATAAAAAAAAAGAGCACAAGAACATAGCTAAAATCTTTGTACAGCAAATTGAACATGTATTTTGAAATAAAACAAAGCAAAATGGCTAAGAGTTATTCAAAAGAGAATTAAATTTGATTCATTATGAATTCATTAGAAGGAAAAATAAGAATTGTTTTGTATCAGCTACTAGTCATAGTTTAAAACTACGTAGTCAAACAGTTTCGAGTTCAAAATAGCTTTTTATTTGCATTTATTAACATATGGTTGCTCTGAGAAAAGAGTATCAACAAAAATGCGTGAGCATAAAATAAAGGATACAGGGTGTTAGATTCAAAAGATTGACATTAGAACACATTATGGTTATAATAATTACATTTAGTTTACTTAAGGTATATTTCCATTGCTAAGATATATTTAATTTAACATTTTAAATTCTGCTTTTAATATTCTAACAAAATATTACTGTCTACTCTAACAATTTTTCGTTTACTCTTATATTTTAATAACTGCTTTTTGTGGGAGAATCGTCTGTCTTTATTCTTTTTGTTGTCAACATTGACAAACATTTTTGTGCTCTAGAAAGTTTTGCTTGTGCAAGTAAAAAAATATATTAGGAATTTGAAAAAGGTAATTTCTATTCTTGGTAGTGATTGCTTTTGTGGAGACTGGGGCTTGAAAGTACGTTTACTTAACGATAATTAATATTCATTTTGAATAATTCTACTTTTTCGAGAACTTGTTAGAAAAAAAAAACTTTATGAAATTAGCAAAGCAACTTTCAATTTTTTAAAATGGTTGTCCTGATTAATGAGGATTTAATGTTATATATATATAAAGTATGACTTTAACTTAATGAATGATTCCAGAGCTTATTTAAATATTGTTATTATTATTATTATTTATTATTATTATTATTATTATTTTATATAGGATAAATCTCATTAAATATTAAAAATTGAAAAAATTCGAATGCTTTAATTTTTTTTTTAATTTAAGACTTATTACACAACGCATTATTCTTTGAATTCTTATTCATTTTAAATTTAAATAAATTTGATAAAACAGCACGCTTTATAAGTTGCCCCAAAATGGCGGAGATGTAGGTTCAGCATTCGAAAACGAACATCGACTGAAATAATTACCTGACACATTCTTTTACGAAACACATTGTTATTCCAAAGTCAGGAAAACAAAAGCGAATCAACAAACGAACCAAAGAAAGAAAACGAAAAATAGACAAATAGACACCGATACCATGTTTGCGCGGGAAAAGATTGCTTGCAAATGGGAGGCAGGGAGGGAAGGCCGAGGTAGGGGTGAAGAAGAAGAAAAAAAAATAACTAGCATTTCAGAGTTTCTCATAACACCTCGAACGGAATCGTGGGTATAGTTAATGAAT
>BMAW01064790.1:0-28932 GCA_019974015.1 Nephila pilipes | reverse complement strand
TATAGGTCCAGAGATCCTGGTTTTAAAATTCAGTGCAGACAACATTGAATTAGTTTGGTTTGGTTTTATTAATGTCGCACTAGGAGCTACACGATAATTATTAACGGTGGATCTTGTAATTTTCAGCGTCGGTCAAGGTACGAGGGCAACATCTAATATGGAACCTCGATTTCCTAACTTCCATACCACGTCAATGGGAGGGCTTTGGAGATCTATAGATTTATCGAGCAATAGTCCTGACTATATGATGGGTCTTTCAGGACATGAACATCTGACACGACGAGAACTGCCAGCCGCAAATCTTGACCAATAAGCTACTGCGGCCATCTAAAAATATTGAAAGTTTAAGTAAAATTTTGTTAAATTGTTCTTTATTTTTGTTAAAAATTTCGAATCTAATCCAGGATATTCTGAACCTTTTCACAGGAAGATTCTGGAATATTTTGCTATCCTATGTTTAGTCACACATTCTCATTCTGAGAGAGTTCTCAACCAAGAGCAGCTACTCTCAGTTTGTTAAGAAACCAGGTTATTCGTATATACCTCTGTTGTGTCTTCATTTCAGCCTGCTCCAACATCTAGGTGAAAAAAAAACATGGAGATTCTCTACACTTCACCAGAATCACATTAGACCTTTACATGTTTCAATTTAAAATTTAATAAGTTATTATATCACTTTCATTTTACAAACCTATTAGGGGGAGTGGAGTGTCGTCAGTTCAGGTCAGATCATGTTACAGATATTTGTGAGATTCGGGGACTCAACTGCAGTTTTGATGTGATTAAAACCCTAACCAGAGCCCAAAACCTAAGTTGTTTGAATATGGTCATAATTAGATATCATTTTTAAGTAGAAAAATGTTATCAAGTAGGAATTTAGTAAGCATTTAGAAAAAAAAAATGGCTCACGACCTTAGCACTATTTTTCATAAAATTTACTCCAAATCGACATCGAAAGTTAGGAAAAAGCAGTTTTATAAGTAATGGCAATGGGATTAAAATATGGAATTTCATTCACTAATAGAATTTGCATTTATCGAAGTTAATTATATTAACTCTTTTGTTTTTTGGTCCATTACTTAATAATGAAATTAAACAATGGGTCATTGCATCGATTCAAATAGCATTTTTATACATTCTATTGGCATATTTTATTAAAGAGAAAAGAACACGAAATGAAATTGCAGAAAAGAAAAACATAAAATATTCATACATGTGAAATATTATATATTTTTTGTGCACTTCATAAATCCCTACAAATTTTATTTTTTCATCCCCTGCTTTCCTTCCCCTCCCTCGCATTCTCACAACTGTGCCTAAACATGAAGCGAAAGTTCGAATTTGGCAGAAACGACATTTGTTCACATTGCAATTTTATAACCAATAGGGTATGAAGTTTTCAAATAAATGAATGGAAATATTTTAAGTTATTCAGAAATAATTATTTAAACAATACACATTCCGCTGTTAAAATAAAAGTAGCTTTTTCTTATAATGAACAGATATATATCATTCATTCGAAACAATGAGTCTTGTAAAAGACACGTGTCGGATATCTCTTACAATGGAATGTCGAATGAAGAATTATAAATTGGGTGAACCTGAACTCTCATTAACGAAAGTTAAGTGTATTCAAATTACAATTATGGTAACCTTTTTGTATACATTCGAAAGATAGAAATAAAAATTGAAAGAACCAAGAAATGTGTCAAAATGTAGAAATGATCTACTTTACATTAGTATTTACAGTTAATGCACAAATATGTGTCACTACCAACATCAATACAGTCCTAGAAGAATCAATCTAATATAGATTTAATCACAAAAATAAGTATGTACGTCAGGTCTCTAGTCAAAAAGTCTAAATTTTTAAAATAAATACAAGGTTGGGCTGTTCGCCGTTTTCTCTTCACTAACCTTAGGGACATTTAATTAAGATATTTGCTTTTGCTAAACAAACTTTGTCCAACCTAAAAGGAAACGTGATTGTGTAAAGCGAAAGCAGGTAGAAATGAAGTAAAGGAGGAGAGTTAGGAAATATAATAACTCCCACTGAATGTCGTGATAGAGAGGTTGAGGTTGAGTGATTCTAGTGTTCAACAATTATTCCAGAGTCAGTGTGAATGTTAGAGCCCGGAACTGTTACAAGTTATCGGCTGGTTAATGTATGCTAGAAGTCAAGATAGCCTTATCGGTAAGAGTCAGATTATTACTGGTAGATTGAGTTAGAATATTTAAGTTCTTGTCCGGGAGAGCATATTAAAGTATCAATATATTAGCAAGCGACTAACAAATGGTGTGATTATTGTTCTAACGTCTCTTTAATCGTCTTATTGAATTTTCATGTTAAAATATTGAGTTAATCTATGACACAAGAAGCAATCAGGAATAGTCTCCCGTCAAACACTCTATAACAAAAAGAAATGAAGCACGAAGAATGAGTTATTCGATGGAACAAAAATTGGCGATTAGGAAAATTACGTATAAAATAGAAAATCATTGAAATTTCAGAAAAATTAAAAGATTTATTTCAGAGATACAGAGTTATAAATTAACCATCTCAATAAGGGTTTGACCCCACCCTAACTTCGATGCAAGCTGCTACACGGCGTGTCATTGAGTGATAGAGCGCCCTGATGGCCTCTTGTTGTATTTCGTGGCTAATGTATTCCAAATATCGGGTCAGGTCATCAACATTACCTGGCAGATGCATTCGTCTTTCCATCCTATCTATATATATATAAGCGAAATACCACTGACTGACTCATCACGATATCTCTAAAACTATACAACCGATTGACTTGAAATTTGGTACAGTTACTCATTTTGCAATGTAGACGCTCACTAAGAACGGATTTTATGAAATTCTTAACCAAAATGTAGTTATCATCGGTTAATCTTTTCTTACCCATCAGTTATGTCATTTTGGCGACTTTATCGCCAAAAATTACATGACCAACGCCAAACGGAATATATATTTTTAAATGTATACTGTGTATCGCTACCAATTAAGTTTACTTGCAAGATTTGCGCGTGCGAAATGGAAAAATACCAAATAATTTAATATTGAAGCGCTGATGGATGATTGGCAAGATTTTGGAGAAGAGGCTCTTTTTTGCAAAATATCACCAAATATCTTCCACCGCCAAGTAGAAGCATTTCAATGACCTTGCATTGTGAATTTTAAAAAGCTATACTATGGTAACCCCAGTTGATTTCGGTTTTGCTGAGCAAACGATAATTTTTATTGTTGTGGAACCTAGGCGTAAGTTTTAAATTTATGAGAAAAGTATTTTATTATTAATAATGATTGATAAACTACATTTGTAAATCTAAACGCAATCTAACCAAGTTATTGAAGTTGGCTTTTAACAAATGAATAATAACGGTATGTTATTCATGTCATTAATAAAAAAAATAAGTAGCTATCAAAATATTTATTTTGATGTATGCATTAATTGTAACCTAATGTAAATATCATGCAAAAGTTTTGTTTCTGTATTTTGGTAATTTTTAGTTTTTGTTTTCTAGGAAATAAACATTTTTCATTTTTTAAAATGGCTGGATATTTTATTGTTTTCAGAATACAGAATTATTTTTAATGCTATGATTTTTAAGAGCTATTCTGTCTATTCAATTGCAGTTCCAGATATGCTGCTACCGTAAGAGTTATCCTTTTGCAAAAAGGATCACGTAATACGGGTGACTTTTTGCTAAAATTTTTATTATACTTCCTTTTTTTGTTAGTATTTTTTGTTGAATTTTAAAATAATTTGATTTAAAAAAGTTAATTTCGGTTATATTTTTTAACATGAAAAGTATTTCATTGTAGGTTAATAAAAATTGATTTTTCATATTTACTTTTCAGTTATAGTTCTTAATAATGGATGTTGAATATATTTGGATCGATGGAATACCTACTCCTTTCAAAGTTTTTAAAATTCTTGGTGACGGAGCATGTTTATTTTCGTCTCTGTCTTTGCTGGTGTTCGGTGACATATCGATGGCGTATAAAATGAGAAATATTATTGTTTCTCACGTGTTTGACAACTGGGATCGGTTTAAATGCTACACTCAAATGCTATCTGGCCCCCCTTATAATACTAACGATTTATATTTTAACGAAATGTGTAAACCAAACACGTATGGATCTATTTGCTAAATTATGGCGGCGGCAGAGCTATTTCCCTATCAGTTCGAAGTTTATCAAGGTGGCTGCCTTATAGCTTCTGTTGCGGAAACAATTCAGGGGGAAAAAATATTACGTTTTACGGGAAACTGTAATAGTTGTCATTTTGATGTTTTATTTAAATAGTTGGATTAACAAATAGAAGTAAAGTTAATCCTGGTTATGATAATGTGAAACAAAATGAAGAAAATGTGTCATCTTTAATGTTTCAGCCTCAAGAAAATGTGTCTGTGTTAGTTTCAAAGACTCAATCAATATCTAACATTGATTTTTCAAGTTCAAGGGAATCAATTATTAATGATGTAATATCTCTTCTACTAAATAAAGGTAAAAGAAATGAAGAAAAAGATTCACAAATTCAATTAGATATAAACAAGTAAGACCAGCTGCTACAAAATATATTCAAAGTCATCCTGAAGAACATAGAGAAGCTGCTTCAAAATATACTAAAATCCATCCTGAAGTACATAGAGCGTAAGAAAATACTTTTCTAATACCCCCCACGTGAATCAGGCAGCTGTAATTAAATACAATGATAAAAGATCAAAAGTTAATTTAGCGCCATGGACTTCCAAAAATTTGTCTGGTTTTAAATATGAAATATATATTGACTATTCAAATGATAAAATTGTCAGTATCGGAAAACGTTTGCCCTGTTCGAGGTGCCGTGCTTTAAAAGGATCGAAGAACCTCCAGGAATGTGCTGGAGTGGTGGTCAAGTCCTGCTTCCTGTTATTAGATCCTTCCCTGAACCTTTTAATAGTCTTCTTAGCCATAAGGATCAGCTTTCAGAACATTTTCTTCCTACAATTCGTAAGTATAATGGATGTTTTCAGATGACGTCATTCGGAGCAAAAGAATTGAAGGAAGGAAATTTTATGCCAACATTTAAAGTTCAGGGCCAGGTATACCACAGGATAGGTAGCCTATTGGCTGAGCCTCCTCAACAACCTTTTTTTCTTCAGTTTTACTTTTTCTGTGATGATGAATGTGAAAGAAACATTCATTGTGGTATTTTCCCAGGTGTTAAGCCAGAATCAGCCAATTACAAAATGAGCTACATGAACATAACAGGTATATTCACGATTTCAAAGCTGCTGTTGATTCAGTTCCTAAAGACCAAAAGGAGTTCAAGGTTATAATTAATGCCGATAAAAAACCATCTAGAGAACACAAAGGTTGTTTCAATGCTCCAATTTTCTTGATATTTTATGTATAGGTTCCAAAATATAATATTATAGTGTGCCCAGCGAAGCGGGCGGGTATCAGCTAGTACTAGATATTCTCGACTGGAGAGAGTTTTGGTTAGGCAAGGAAGTGTTTGAGAAGCTGTAAGATAGTTCATAGCAACACAAGCCGTATGTTGTCTTCCATTATCTTTCAGAAAAATAAGGCCAAGATATTGCCAAATTGAAGGTAGCAAAACAGGTCTCAGAATGTTGTCGATGCACTGCTGTGCTGTAAGTGTGCCTCTAATGACGACCAAAAGAGGGCCGGCTATCAAGAGAAATGGCACCCCTTACCATAAATCCAAATTGACGGCCTGATGGGCACGCGATAGTGCAAGCAGGATCGGCACGCTACGCTGAAAGTCTCAAGACACCTCTTCGATGATCGTCAGGACGCATTTCGAAGCGAGAATCACCGCAAAATACTATATTTCCCCAGCCAGCACCATTCCAACCTGATCGATCCAAGCACCACTATAATCTTACTCGACAGTTTGCATTCATAAATGGCAGGTAACGTAGTGGTCGGTACGAGCGTAGATTTCGCTCTATCAGCCGTCTGTGAGTGGTCATGGACACTTGAGAGCGTGTTGCATTTCTCATGTTTGATAAAGATAAATCAGGCACTGTGACTGCTGATATCACAACACCCTGTCCTTCCGATCTGCTGTGGCCCTAGAACGACTACTACCATCAGGATGCTAAAATCTGCCTTTGTCCACCCATTTTTGCCAGCATCTTCAAATCGCCGCGTCCCTTCGACCCAACTGAAGAGTGATTCTCCGATTTGCCCAACCTGCCGCTTTCAACTCAATGATACGACCTTATTGAAACTCTCACAGATGCTCATAATGAGCTTTATGCCTGTGGTGAGGCATTTTTCAGTCGTTGATTTTAGTGTTTTTTTAGTTTAGTTTACTTTTCATCAACGTCATAAAAAAGCAACATGAGGGCTATTGGCGACGGACCTCATAATTCTTAACCTCGGTTAAGTGACTAGTATGACACTTGATCTGCATACCCTCTCCTAACATTCACACCACTCCAATGGGAGGACTTTAGGCCCTGACTGATTTAACGTGCAGCAGTAATGGCTACACGGTGGGAGTTTAGCGGTCAAATATCGAACCCACGATTGAACGAAAACCACCGGCAACGAATCGAAAACTATGACCTCTAGGCTAACGAGGTAACTTTTCAGTCGTTGAAAGATATTCAAAATCGCAATGGAACAGAAAAGTCGACCATCCGACTGAGAATCGCTTTTTATATACACCGGCTGAGTTCGCAGTTCCGATGCGTTGTAGCTCCCACTATTCATGCATTGATCACCAACTCTTAATAATTTGTATGTTCAGTCCAAATGTCTTTGCATACGAAATTTCATTACAATCGGGAAACTCCTTCTTAGTCCGTCGTTCTTTTGTTATGGAGTGTAAATATATATCTTTGGAGAATATTCCTGATTGATTGCAAATTGCACTTCAAGAAAATAGAAAAAGAACTTTGCCTTAACTTACTTTATAATTAATTTTAAGGGGCATTTTCTTATCGACCAGTAAAAACTTAATTCATAAAATTATGCAAGGAATCTGAAAATTTACAGATTGTAAGTCATTTAAATGTCTAGATATACTTTTTTTATGATTATGTTTTATGTTAAGGATAGTTCTAAAGATTTTCTATGTTAGACGCTAAATAATTATATAATTTACTAATCGCCCCCGAGGTAAGGACCTCTCACAAGATCTGAAAGATTTAATTATAATACCGAATGGAGAGCAATTCTTTACGAGAAATCTCTAAGAGCATCGTGAAAAATTGTGCTACATTGCAAAAAGTTATTGAAAAAATTTGGAATGAGAGCAATACTAGAAACTATGTGAGAAATAATCAACCACTTCACCGATAGAGAAAGTTGGGATATTAATGGAAAAATTAAGGAAAATCCAAATATTCGTGTTCCCAAATTAAAATCTGATGTAAAAACAGTTTAGGTAAATTTTGCAATCCTGAGACAATTCGCCATGTGCAACGTAAAGCAGGATACTGAGATCCGAACATGGGAAGAAAACCTTTCGAAAGCAAAATTAATCGCAAAAAAGAGACTTATATCTGCAAAAGAGAAAGTTAAATTGCACCAGATTTTCTGGTGCTCTGTAATATTTTCATTTTAGAGTAAATTCAACATCTATTGATCAGATGAACACCAAAAAGTGTGGAGGAATCAAACCAAAGAATAGGATAGGAACTGTTAAGCACGGAGGTGTTTGAATAACGGTTTTAGGCTGCAATTTATTAATAAATGATCAAATAAGGAATCAATTCAATTAGCTGAACATTTTAGAAGATAATATACGCCCTAGAGCTGCATAATTCGGTCATCAGAAATCATTTGTCTTTCAGCAAGATTATTATCTCAGAGCATCTGATATAATATACATCACTTTTTAGTACCAAAACTGTAATTTATTTATGCAGATGAGTGAAGGTATTTTGAAGATA
The DNA here is from genome assembly GCA_019974015.1 of Nephila pilipes. Lineage (NCBI taxonomy): Eukaryota > Metazoa > Arthropoda > Arachnida > Araneae > Nephilidae > Nephila > Nephila pilipes. The sequence goes on along the minus strand of BMAW01064790.1, from coordinate 21,009 downwards.
GTTCCTTAATCCATTCATAGATCGAGAACTAAATTAAAAAAATTATGAGATTCGAATATGAAGCAAAATCATTGTGGGACTGATTTCCAAGGGGACATAAATTGGTATCGACACTTCATTTCCGATGAGTTAAATTGTTAAAAAAGTTAAAATCGTATTAAGAGCCATAGAATCCTAAGGAGGAACATTAGATTAACTCCCTGGATTAATTAATTAACGGTGGAAATCATGATTGTTACATATAGAATTAGAGCCCAATTTAAACAATGGTTCTACAAATGTTGAGAACTAAAGCTGTTTTTAAAGCAATCCTAATAATTAAATAAAATGGAAGGGAACAGTAACAGCAACTGCAATCGTCGAAAAGCAATTCTTGTTTTCCGATTTCGAATATGACTCATCATCACCCTTTTTCTTAAAAAAAATATAAGTTATTTCTTTAAAATCATCGTTTTTAAAGAAAATGTTAATTATATATATGGAACACTGAATTTGCACGTATTGCAGTGAAATATTCGCTGATTCAATGAAGCGCATACAACATATATCTATCGTCCATGAAGGAGTTGAGAATACCTAAGAAATAAACGCTGATGGTACATCACCGCAAGCTATTTTAGACGAATTCGTAGAATTTTGCATTCTGCGAAATGACACATTTAAAAAAAAATTAGAATTTTTTGGACAAAAAGAAACAACTTGAGCAAACTATAGACTTGTTAATTGTACACTCGAGAAGCCATTTCAATGTGATTTGAGCGACAGAAGTTATTTTCATTCTTAAATATTGATGTAAAACATCTGAAATTTTAGGAAATAATCTTTTAATGAATATACCATTTTCATTACACATGAGTAAATATTTTTACTTGACTGTATTCTGAAGTAAGAGTTTGATTGAGTTACTGCTTGGTACTATTGGAAACAAAGCAACAATGACTATTGTCCCATGGAAAATATTCGTTTAATTCAATAGATTCAAAGAATTTCCTCTTTTCTAATTTTCTTTGAAGGTCTGAATATTTGTTTTTTAGCAAATGCATTGTTCAAAAATTATTTGAAAGATATTGAGTGTCAATAATGAATATATTCCAGGTTGCGATTTCTATTTCGACGCATATTTTAAGCAAGTAAATTGAATATGATCCATATGCCTTATACGGTTACATTTACTAGACATTGCCTTATCATGTAAATTGGATTTGTGTAAAATATCAATAATTATGCTACTTTTTGTTGCTATTTCGGTTCTTATAATTTCCATTCATTCTGCATTTGTTTCTTAATTAATATTATGCATTTATGTTTGAGATGTTCTATACTACTTCCAAATATATTTTTGAATAAATTATTTTCATTGGTTCTCTTCATTCTGTTTTTCAAAACAATGCTATGGATGCGTTCTTGGGAAATACAGCCAATTTAAATATTACACTTGGTTACCAGTTTTGTAACATTATCCTGCCCTTCATACTTAAAAAAGTTTAGTATCCCATAACCCAAAGTAGTATCGTCTTTTAATGAGAAGGAGATTGAATAAATATATTACTAGCTAACCTATAAACGATTTTTAGTATTTGAATATTGTTATTCTAAAGTGCATTTAACACAGAGTAGCTATTTTACAAAGAATTAACAAGCTTTTATTAATTTAATCAAACCATTTAAGGTTTGGCATAGAGATAGTTTTTATGCTGTAATATAAATGTTGTTTTTTTCTGTAAGAAAAAGAGTTGCATTTCGTAATACCTGCTATAGGCGTTTTATTTCGTTTGTTTAAAGCATATGTAACAGTAACGAAAAACTTTCGGAAATTATAGCTCACAACCTTATGTAACAGTCCACTCATAATAGGAATTGGTAAAATCTTACTAGAAATTATATTCGTAGTTATAAATCGTACACGCTATCTCCTTGAATTATATGAATCTAGGACTTGAAGCCATTTGTTCTTAATTAAGGTTATGAGTGTTAAAAATATTCATGATATTTTTGCTTCTTCTAATATTTTTAAATTTATTGTTTCAAGTCTATTACTTTGCATATTAAATTAGTTATCATTTTGTATTTCAGAGAGTGATAAAAATTCGTAATCTAAGCAGTGTATTTCCTTTGAGATATATTTTTGACATGCCAATTTTAAAATCAAATAACTTGGCGTCCATTGTGGAAGAATGAACGATACTGTGAGGGCTTTTGTTTATATAATATTTAAAAGTACAAGTTGATTATCTAAGCATTTATTCATGATATGAAAGGTATGAAAGAATATACTGCATACACTATTGATGGTTAATTTTATTAAATCTCCAGCTTTAGGACCATAATGCGTACATGCCGTAACTTTAAAACAATTATATTTTTTCATTTGATTTATTATAAATATATTCTCAAATATTTAACAATGGATTGCTAAGGGAGTGAGAAACCAGCCGAGATAATTTTATTAAAAATTTGAAATTTTTTGATGAAAATTCTAATATTGTATTTTTGTCGCGTTTTGCTTTCAGTATTTGCACAATGTTGCGGTATTTCTAAAGTATTTTGGAACTGTTCATGAATAGTATCAAGGAACTGATGTGTTAGCAATAAATTAATATTTCATCTACATAAGTTGAGCATTTGACTTCAATTCCCAAAATACAAGGCAATGAAACACATAGAATGTAAATAAAGTCGAGGTGGAGGACATTGTTTTGAAGTATTGCTTTCAGAACTGCCTTCCTCTATATGCGTGTGTTCGTCTAACTTCGATTAATCATTTGAAGCGGTTCACCGCTTATACGTATGATCAAATGGAAATGAATCCGTACAGCTCTTTTATTTAGTTTCAGTAGCTTACCTTCAATTAAGTATTTTTATTGAAAAGTGTTTTGTAAAGAGCATTAGTAATGAACTTATTTAACAAGAATCCCCCGAACTAACGAAGAAATATCTAAAATTCAGAAGCAGAGAAGAGGGATAAATGGAAAAAGTGATAGTCTTATAAGGATTTTCTGTTTGGTTTCAGTCGACTTTTCTTTTACAGCTAATCATGAAGAGAGAGATAGAGAGAGTGTACTAGCAATTAATCATTAACTGTAAGCCAAGATCAGATGATTACATTTCTTGAGAACTTAAATTTTCTTATGTACATTAGCTCCTATAATTCCGTACGGTCGCCTTTGGAACTATCGTCGCACATCGCACGCATAGTTTTATTTATTCCCTACAACTCACTGCCGATATCATCAGAAACATGATTCATTACCGTTATTCATCGGGCAAACAAAACTTATTTTTAAAGGAAAAAAATGCTCAGTTAGATAATGGAAAATTAACTGCCTGGCTCTTTCCTATACCCAATTACGACTGAGATCGCGATCACGTAAACCGATTGGTTATGATCACGAATTCACGGCTGGCATTCCTCCGGTTGAAACGTGGATACGCGTGCTGAATTCTCTATATATCCGCCGTGTACTGGCCCTCACGATTGTTAAATCGGTGAAAGCTCCAAATCCTCACGTTGGTGGGAGTGGGAGGGAATTTTTTTAATGGGATATGACAGCTCAGCTCTCGTCTTTAATGTTTGATCGTGAATCAGATTTACGAGGTCGTTACCAGTAGCCCTCGCGTTGTCTCCTCGCGTGAGTTAATACAGGATCAATTGATCTAATTGGCTATAGAAAACAAGTGGTTCGAAAAAGCACGTTAGAAGTGACGAATCAGGAAACTTGTAACACTGAAACCTTATTATACTTAATTTTAAGGTATCTAACTACGTTCGAAACAACATTTTTTTTTCTTAAAAAAGGTAATTAAATAAATTTTCCCCACATTTTGTAAAGAGTATGACTCAAAATTATTAAAAAGGGCATATAAACTACATTAATTAAACAAAGTTTAATATTGTCGTTTATTAAATTAAGGATTTTAAGAAGAAATTTGTCACCGTAATAATTCATTTTAGGTTACTTAATACTCACTAATCTTGAGAAGTATGCAAAAAATGAAATATAAATGACATCTAACAAACGACATGTGTCTAAAACATTTTAAAGCATTTTTAGAAACCTCCTCAGAGCGTCCGAGACATGCTCTATAGGATTGAAGTCTAGAGATCTGGATGGCTGGATCACCTTCCGGGGAATATCGTTGCTTTACAAGGATTCGTCGATCAGATGAGCTCTATGTGGCCTCGTGTTATCTACCATTAAAAGGAAATAAGGACCAATTGGATCCTTGAAAAGGAGAATATATTGCTCTAAGACGTCTATCCTATACCTCTATAGCAGTGCCTCTTTCAAAAATATGGAAGTGTGTGCGACCATTCAAAATAATACATGTATAGACTACCAAGTCGCGTCTGCCATAATAATCGATTTCTTGGTCATTGGAAGACAGGTAGAGGTTCCCTGGTTCTGTAAATATGAAAATATGGCAAAAATCAATGGTTAGGCAGAACGTGGACTCATCAGTGAAGAGAACAGTCACCTATTGATTCATGCTCCAATCTGTATGTTCTCTGCATCCTTTTAAGAGGCTTCTCCTGTTTGCAGAACTTATAGGGCCGCAGCAAAAGGTCTGCATGCATACAGCCCTCTCCCATGAAGTCTTCAGAAAATACTCACTATTAAAACTCGTTCTATTGTGGCTGCATACAACTCATGAAAGACATGAGAAGCTGTAGCATCTTTGTTACGCCTCGCTGTAATTGACAAATGGAGATTTTCTATGGACGTCCAGGCTCTTCGACAACATATTGCAGGCTTTTTCTCGAATAATCCGGTATCCTTAAACAGTTTCCATAATTTGGACACGACTCTGGGATTTAAATAGAATTCTCAGATAATCTGTATTTCAAACTGGCCTGCTTCAAGCCTACCCACAATTCTCCATCTCATTCCATTATCTAAACATTGTGGTTACTCAGTATTAGTGTTTGAATTTCAATTTAAGCGATGATGCAATAAAACACCCAAGAAATTCGGCAAAACATACTAGCAAACGAAATGTGGATTTAGGCACGCGCTGTTTTTCAACTAATTCCACCCCCACACAAGTATATGCTTACGTATTCGACGTACAAGATTGGCCTCTTTGTTTCGAAGCAATATTTTTACATTTCATTCAATTCTTTACATGAAATTCGACAAAATGGCAAATTAACTTAATTTTAAACACCAGTGTATATATATATATTCTTTATTGCCCTAATCAATTTATTATCATGATCCTATAATTTACAAAGAAATATTTTTTCCGAGATGTGATTTCTTTAGCACCATTGGTAGGGAGATTGTTCCTTCCGTTACAGTCAAAAAACAAGAAGATGAATATTATACAGAAAATTTAGTAACAAAGGCGGGAACATAGTCTTGTGAACGTCACACTAGAAGCAACATGAGGGCTATTGGTGCTTGGCCTCTTAATTTTCAGTTTCGGTCAAGTGACGAGGACGGCACCTGAGCTGGTTGCCCTCTCTCTTAAATTCCACACCACGCGAACGAGAGAAATTTGAGCAACGACACATTTAACGTGCATCATCCCTGGCAAAAAGGAAGGTCTTTGGTGGCATCAAGGCTCGTGACTATGACTTGATGAAAACCACCGATTGCGATTCCTTTACCATGACTACAAGAATGCTGCGGCTGAGGAAACCTGCAGGTTTTTGCTTTTAGATTATACCCTGAGAATAATAACAAGAAATTTCTCTTTAACAAAATAGTTTATCACTGACTTTTCCGCACAAGGAGAAGAAGAATTAGCATTTTCCACAATGATGGGTCACGTTTGTCTATTCCTCATTGTTGTGAATTCACGACAGACTTTGTTTTTTCAGGTCATGTGTTCAATTCCTGATGTCACGTAAGACAATTATTTCGTGTTGTGGGATTTATGCACGTTAAATCTATATTGTCTCCACGTCCTCTCAAAGGAGATGAGTAGAAATTTGGAGAGGAATGTGCCAGCTCACGTACAGTTCTCGTCCCGTGACCTTTTTTCTAAGATGCAATGTCGTCGCTGATAGAATTCGCGATGTTTTTAAATGCGACGTTAATGATCCAATCAACCAATCAAAAATAAAACCATATAAATTACCTCTTTATCATATGTTAAAGGATTCAGTGGCTGAATGTTAATGATCGCGAGATTAAAGACGACGTTGTTAAACATTCAGGGAAGAGTTGAGTTCCTGATTTCTTTAAAGACTCTTCGTGCAGTAATCTTTACACTTTAAATTATAGAATTCACTGTCATCACTGTGCAGTGTGTTGGCTGTTTAGAGACTGGGGTACCAGCTCCGGTATTGTTCTCGTCATTTGACATAATTACGAGGCCATGTTGCCATTAAATGTGTGACGTTTAAAATATAATCAATCAATTTTCATGAGTTAAGACATTGAAAATTAGATGAGCGTATTGCTGTGGCATTTGGGAAATTAAATTCGTGTGTTTAATATCTTATGGTTTGAATCATTGTGCATTCAAAAACTCAAAATGTTATTTAAATATATTATTTCTAGAAGTCTTAGATGATTAAACCGCAATACGTATTTCTAAAAATATTCATAGTTGGAGGTTTTTGCATCTATTAACCTTTACAAGATTCTTTATAGATCATGATGATCGAATTAGGACGCAATTATAATGCACTTCCACAGATCCTCAAGGTAATGAAGTATGATTTAAAATAATAATGAAGGAGCAAGCTATTTTATTCAATTTAAAGATATATTAAATTATTTTCAGGAAGAATGCTTAAAAATGAAAAATGTCACACGTGATAGGTAAAGTTCCTCCGCATAATCAGGGATCGGAAAGTACTTGTGAGGCCAAGAAAGGGAACTATAAGTCACTTTGTGTTAGAGAGAAAATCATTTATAATTGAAGCCAATCCTCGCATCAGCACTTTTAGAGCTATGCCACTGTTAATAATCAAGTATTTTTATATTAAATTATTACAGGCTATTCGTAGGAAAACCTTATCATTGATGTACATAAAAAAAGCTTTTCCTGTTATCTTCAAATCTATTATTTTCGCCAACACTTTTCATTTCTGAACGCACATTGCAGCACACAAAAAATGTTATTTGTGTTGCTATTCGAAGACAAACACTGAGCGCATCAAAATATTTGAAGCAAAAAAAAAAAAATCTCAAAAGAAATTTTTGAATGTCGAATTGTATGATAAAATGACACTATGAACATGAAACTTTTAAAGAAATCTTCAAATGTATCATAAATGTAAATTGTATAAAACAATGAAATCGAAATGCTCTCAGCGATTAAAGAATGTTGAATGCAATTTTTAAAATGCTTCCTATGTTATAATCCCTCCTTTCTACAAGTGATTCACGTTCGGAATTTAGCACATTCATTCCGAAATACGATTTCAAAGGCATTTTCAAATAAGCTCTGCTCGATCTTCCTAACTTACAGAGCAGAAAATTATTATGGTAAAATAGTGATTAATTTAACTAACTTCATAAGAGATGTAACAAAAGGGCTGATGGAAACGGACCTCGTAATTTTGAACCTCGGTCAAGTGACGAGAATATGTGTGCTGACAACCCTCTCTCCTTACTTCCACAACACATCAAATAGATTACTATGTGCCCCAACATATTTAACGTGCATCAGACCTGGCTAAACGTCGAGTATTTAATGGCAGCAAGGCTCGAAACCATGATTTGATGAAAACCGCGGGCCGTGAGATAGGTCTATGTCCACTATGCTACCCTGGTAATGATAAAATATTCATCTTAAAACATGAAATAGAGATGCTTTCTTCGTAAACTGTACATATGTTCTTATTCTTTAAAAATGTAGTCGGAGTATTAAAACGGTGGAATACTCGTAGGTAAACATTCTGCAAAATTAAAAATTCCAGTGGCAAAAATTTCATGTTTATTTATTCTCACAAATTATAAGAAAATAGCGACTTAAAAATTCAATTATATTTGTATTCAGACATATAATTATACTACTTACTAGTCCTCATTGATATTAAGAATTTATTTGCATACTGAAACGAATACAATTGTGGGTAAATTCGCCGGAAAACGGCAATTTAACCACGGTTTTAATTACCTGCAGTTTCCCTCTTGTGTTTGTAACGTAATTCAGAAAAGTTAATTGGAGTTTAAAAAAGATTTTTATAGTAATTAAAATACTATAAATCTCATACAAAGCAAATAGTATGAAAAATTAACAACACATTTCAAGTAATTAAACAATTTCTAACAATTTTGAACCGTGATCCATGTTAAAATATATTAATTTTTTCGCTTACTAATATGATGTATAATTCTGTGGGTTAGATGTCATCCCTATTGTCTTTCCTGTGCCATTACAGATTCATATCATAGCATTTTGTTGCTCTTATAGCATGGGATTTCGACTCACAAATTACATTAATTGCCTGAGTCGACCTTTGAGTCATACTTGGTGATTAAGGGTGGAAAGACTATGCAAAAGATGTCGAGCAAAGACATTCTGGATGAAAATAATAATAGCCATAAACAAAATAGTAGTGAAAAGAAGACAGAAATATTAAAAAATTTATATTTATGCACAGAGGAAATTATTGTAAAATTCTGAAAACGGCAATGTGTGGAAATTTATAAAGGAAATATATTTAATTTAAAAGTGTCATCCTTGTCACTTCAGAAACGCTAAAAAGATACGAGGTGCATCGACAATAGCTCCGTGTTGCTTCTAAGTGGGAAGTTAGTAAAAATTAAATCAATCAATTAAGAATTTGAGATCGCTATGATTTCAATAACTGTAACTGACATGAATGAAAATACCCTTTTCAGTTTTAAACCTACATATTATCATTTCCCTTAGAGTCGGAAGTAATTTAACTGCATAAAACCAAAATTTGAGTAACTGTTGTTTCAGAAGTAGACGAGCTCTGCAGAATGAACCGTAACCTGTGGAAATGTTGTGGTAAACCGTTTACTGAATTTTTACAGTACACTGACCATATCTTATTCGACCATGACAAAAATGCGGATTGTAAAAGAATAGACAGCACAAATAGAAATGATCGTACTACGTTAGACGAATCCCAAGATAGTTGCTCAAAACAGATTAAAATACCTAAAAAAAAACAACACGAAAGAATGAATACAAGAAAGATGTCGCAGTTGTGGATTCCATTAGAAAATCGAATGATTCCAATAGAAAATTTGAGAAACCTACAAAGAGTGAATGCAAGAAGAACATCGCACTTGTAGATTCTTTTAGAAGCTTGACTGATTCCAATAAATTATTTAAGGAATCTACAATAGAGTCCTTGAATAGAGAGCTAAATGACAACATTTTGCAAGATTCCGTTAAAAGTTCTGCAGAAATGAACATGAAGCGCAACGCATCCAAAGTTAAAGAAGTTGATCATTTGGAAGAGAACGGAACGACATCTACTGCTAACAAACAATCTACTACACGCAAATATTATAGGCCGCATAAATGTAAGATCTGCGGTAAATCCTACTCTTATAAAAGAAGTCCGGATGAACATAGTCGACTGCATACTGGGGAGAAACTCTTGAAATGTAAATGGTGCTCGAAACAAATCACTAATAAATCTATATACAAGAATCATCTTCGATTCCATACTGGACAAAAACCTTTCAAGTGTGATATCTGTCGAAAAGGATTTTCTCAAAAAGGTCACCTCGTTCGACATCTTCGCATCCACAGTGGAGAGAAGCCTTTTAAGTGTGATTACTGTGGGAAAAAGTTTAAACAAAAAAATAGCTTGAATCAACATCTTCCCATTCACTGTGATAAGAAACCTTAGTTGGACATCTTTACACTCATATGGGTGAGATGATTTTCAGAAGTGAGTCCTGACACTTCTGCTTCGAAATGCAATCTCAATAATCATTGCGTAATCATACAACGAAAAAAAGACATTTAAATACGAAATTTCATGTAATTAAATTTTTCTTAAATATACTTTTTTGTGCTATATGTTTGAATAGTAGCCAGCAAATGAAATATATTGTTCAATGGAGCTAATTTTTTTAATGAATCTCTTATCTTTGAGTTTTAATGATTATGAACTGTTTAGGATATAAATACATACGATTAACAAAATATTGTGATTACTTCATTTTGAAAGTCCTACATATATGTATTAGTAAATTTGTAAACAAGTTTCGAGAGTAAACAAAGTATTTGAACCTGTAAAGCTGTTAATCCCACTGAAATAAAATCCTACTTTTTTATTTTTATAAGCAAATTGTTATCATTTATTGAAATGATCAGAGTTAATTTCAAGAAATAGTTTTTAAATAAAAAGAAAATAATACCTGGAAAGTTCCATGCAGTCATGTTTTTAGATGTAAAGTATTTTTGGTGTAATATATTTAAAATCTAATTCTATCTCGTAGCAAATAGTTTTTATTTCATTAATTTCTAAAATGCGTTTTTATTAAATTAATATTTGGATCTTGCGCCAGTAAAATCAAAGATCACTCACTTACTCATTCATTACAATAAAAGCATTTAGTTTTTTAAGTAGAGAATGTTTGAAAGGAAATTTCACTTATTTGGTGTTTAATTTAAAAACGGTCACCTTCCGAATTAAATAGAATTCTAACTAAAACTTTTAACTTATACGGAGTGAATTCATTTTTCAAAAATTACAAGGAATGAAATCCAAATTATTTTATCACTGTGTTTTTTTATTTTTATACTTGGAGAATGTTCTTTCATTGAATCATTGCAACTTCAAATTATTTGTAAAAGGAGGGCTATTGGCATCTATTAACTTCATGTTACTACCTCATGACATCAGCTCTATTTAAAATTCAGAGTTCTTACTTTGTTATACATGGCGGGCTTCGATGGAAACAGAATTCGAACGAACCGCTCAACCTAATTATGGTTGGCTTCGAACTAATAATCTCGTAAGTTTGGTAAATACGGCCTGTTAAAGATTTGTAGAATTATGACTTGTATGTTAATATCCGAAGCTAGAATATTGCAATTCAATGACCTCATTTTACATTAGATAAAATCAAAATATATTTAAATAAATTATTGTTCTATCATCTAAACATATTTATATAAATTATTTCTTAGATATTTTTATTTTGCAACAGTTTCTGGAAACGTAGAAATTTCAACAGTTTTGTCAGTTCCATTTTTGTCATGTTAGAAAGGTTGCGTTTTAAAAATTTCATTTTAGTGTTGGGTTAGTTGTAACAAAGCGAATTCTGAGAAAATGTTATTTTTACTAAAATGAATATTTAAGCTTTTGTAAATTTAAAAATAGCTACAAAACGACTGATTTGAAGCTCAATATTTTGACGTATGGGCTTATGTAATAAGCAAAGTTAATTTTGCTATTTTTGTTTGTTTGGTTACGAATTGTATTGGATCAACTGTTACTAACGTGGATATTAAGAGAATAGAAAAAATTAATATGAAAAATGTGCATTTTGTTCAGAAAAAAAATATATTTATCCAATAGTAAACTGCATAAGGTTTTAAAAAAATATTTGGATGCATTTTAATTAGTTTCGAAATCTTTGGTTTTACAGATTTTTTGTAAAAATAAATCGTATTGTGACCCATAATCAATGGATTTAATTTTTTAACAAACATTTCATGTATTAACGTTGCATTACTGAAATGAAGTGAGTAATTGAATATGATCCTAACAATCTGGAACCCATAGTCAGTCGACTAGATAAGCAAATTTTGTTAGAGCACTTTTTCCCATGACTTTGTGAGCTGACTCTGTATAAACCCTTTTAGACTTAACGTATAAAGAAGCTGGTTTCATGAAAGCTAAACATTTTTGTTTTTTTGGATTAACCGCTAAAGATTTTGCAATTTTTTTTCTATGACCTTCAGTTTTGAATTCAGGAAAGCAAGCAAATACCCCTTTATGATTATATATTGATAAAAAACGCTCGAACGGGAAGTAAAATCAATTTGATAAACTTAAAGCATTTTTTAACAAATTAAAAGCTTCGAATGTATAAATAAATATTGCGATACATGTAATTTTTGAATTGCAATGGTATCCCAGTGTTCATGGTCGTAGACTTTCTCATCTTGCCATCGAATCGCAGTCTAGTATGGCTGAATCATTTTAAGCCCTATTTAGGTCTAGAGTTCACCCTTTGATGTGATGTGGAATTTTTTAGAAGAAATTGTTAGCCCAGGTGTTGTTCTCGTCTATTGATCCATATGTAATATTACAAGGTCCGTCGCCAGTAATTGTCCTGTTGCATATCGAAGCGACCTTAAAAGTAATCTCTTTATAAATATAAAGTTTCTAAACTAATGTACTTTCATGAAACACTTATTTTAAAAGCATACATTTTTCAAATGAAATCAATATATTTTTTCAAATTTGGTATATTTCTTGTTTCATACGTAAAATTTGAAAAAAAAAATAATTAAACTAGTTATTTTTAAAGTACTATGTCAGCCTATAGAGTCAAAAGGCTTTCAAATACTTCTTACCTCATAAAATCAATTAATTATAAAGCAGCGAAATAGCACAATTTATCTTATAAAATGTTATACTTATGATTGAAGATATCGAATCAAACAGTTCTCGTTGTTGCATTAATTCTCTCTTTATATTTTTGTGAAAATTGTATTAATTTTATAATTCTGAAAATAAAATGTTGGAAAGAAAAAAAAATATTATTTTCAATAATTACTTTAAAATTATCAGCCATGGTACCCGGTTGAATATTTTCTTCAGAGATCTAAGCCAACTTTATTTCTGCCGATCCGTGTATTCGAGACTTGACATTATTTTGGACTTATTTTTCAATGGAGCTATAGGAATTTCTTACCCTCCCATTGTCGTGGTGTAGAAGAATATACAGGGATGTTACCAGCTCAGATGTCGTCTTCGTTCATTGAAAGCGTATAAATAATATGAAATTAGTCGACAAAGCCTTTGTATGATTTCTCAGTGTGATGTTAATAAACAACCAATCAATAGAAATTTTAAAATTGAAAAAATAGACAAAAACAGATTTGAAAGAAAATTATTTACATGTTTCCAGTTTCGAAATCTCTAATGTTTGATTCAAGTAGTTAAAACATCTCTTAGCTTCTTGAATTAGACATGACAGATATCGTACATATTTTTTTATGTTTGAAAAATTGAATTAATTAGAATTTTTAGATCTCGTTTCAAATTCCTAAGTGAACATAACTGAAAGAAAAATGAAAATGAACTTCATTATTATTACTTCAAAAGAATTTAATTGATTTTCAAAAACTTTCATATCGTTTCATGATTTTCAATTGTTGTTCAGAATTTATTACAGGAGCTTGAAGTTGTTAGACAGCTATAAAAGATAGCTTTTTCTCCTCAAGGTTGTATAATGAAAATCTTGATTTTAGAGCAATTTTCCAAAAATGAATAATGTTAGGTTCTATTCAAATCTGAAAGTCGGCTAAAGTTAAGATCGTTGGCTCGGTTGCGTCAACCACATTTTTCTTAAGGCCATCATACTTTATAGAAAATTATATTTAAAGTTGCGAATCGCTTAAGGAAGACAGAAAACGTGACTAGCCGATCTCGATGAGGCAGACCGGATAGGCTAGGATGGCAGGTACAAACGACAAATGCATTATCATACTCTCTCACATATCCAAACATCAGAACAAGAGACATAAGTTGAAATAGTGGCTTCTCAAAAAGTGACATTTGGGAAATTTTAAGCAAATTAAGTGCTCATCTATCTTCTGACCGGCACTGAATAAAGCATTGTTGGACATAATTGTCATGAAGTATTGCGAATGGTGCATCTTCTTCGTGAACTAGTTAGAGACCCAGTCAACATTCTTGTGAGGTAGAGATTGAAAGGATGAGACTAATCAAGCAATAACAGACTGATCAAACAAAATTTTTAAAAAATTTGTATTAACTTTTGTATGATATTTAGAACTTCTGAAGGGCGTAATATCCCATTTTATTGAAAAATTGGTATTGCTTCTACTCCGAAATGTATGGTTATAACATGTCGGCACACCTTCGCACATGACGTCCCAAGTGAAGAAGTACCTAGTGGTGACATTCGGAGTAAGACAAGTGTATGCGACCCTCTGCTAGCATTGCAGAACCATTACACGACGCAATAGAGATACTTGTGCTAACGTGTCACTCGCTATGCTAGAACTTATACAGCGTGAAGTTCAAACAAGTGTCCGTATGTGCATTGCAATTGATGGAGAGATGTTTGAACATCGAAAATAATGGTTTCTTGTAATAACTATTTGCATCTTCTCTTTAAAAAAAAACGTTTCGATACGACATAGTGTAGAAAATCCCGAACAAATAAATAAGCTTTTTAAACATTCTGCTTTTATCATTAATGTCCAGAACGTTTCTTCTTGTACTAAATCGATTATATTCCAGAGATTCTTAACTGACTTTTTCCGAATTTGAGATACGAGCACAAGCACCTCAGTTTTCGACCACGGTGCGCTAACAGTGATCTCATCTGTTAACGCATATTCAATTTACTTTGACTTGTCGACACGTTTAAACTTAACATTCATCCGTTGGGAAATTAAGAGTGTCCAATATTATAATCGTTTCAATATTATAATCGTTTCAATATTTGATTACATTTCTTTATATTTAAAATTTCCTTTTTGTGTGGTTATAATTTTATACCTTGTTTACAAGAACTTATTTTTGCCTATTCCTTCATTTTTGATACGAGTTTGTGGACGCTTTTATATTGTGGCATAAATCTGTTATGCATCTTATTTTTGCAAGAAAGATCCTACTGTTAGTTTTTTTTAAATTTCTTTCATGTTTATTTTCTGTTCTATAAAAACATTGTAAACTAAATTTAATTTTGATATAGAAATTATATGATATCGTATGTTCTTTTACTAATAAGTGCACAGTGTGGTGGTGAATTTTTCACAGGTGAGAGGGTGCAAAATTTTAAGAATTTACTTTTAAAATTTTTACGAAAATTAATGAATTAGAATTTTTAATTTAGGGAGAAGCAACATGCAGTTTTTTGATAGGCAAAGACAAGTGCTGAGAATATAAGGTTCACCCATTTTTGAGGCAGTATAATTATGCTGCGTTTTGATTGCTATGGTTCATAATTGAAAAAGGATTTTGAAACTCTTACAAATTAAATCACCAAAGGAAAACAAATGAAGTACCCTTCCTACAAGAGTTTCAAACTTTTGAAAAGAAAAAAAAAATAGTAATTGCAATGCATACGGTAACAAATGGAACATACAGTAACGTTCCCCTCCGTACCCTATGATTGTGACTGAAATACTAAAACATCTGCTTCTCCAAGCCAGTTCCAAATTAATAACGCGTATCTACTCCTGGAACAGAAGTAGTGGTTAATTGGAGAGTTAATTCTCCTGCACTTTGAATTATTGTCATCGGATTGAAAGCAGTGAAATAAATTAGATTAAAAAATACAAGTATAAAGTTTCTAGGTGTATGTTAATGATGGGATCTGAGGCTCATTTATTATTGAAATTATTCCTAATCATTGATGAAGGTCTATATAATAATATTTTTTATCAATGCTATTAAGTCAAACATATTTTTACCACTATGAACTCATATAAAACAATCAATCATACAAAATTTATACGTATAAAATATGAAGCTTTTGCATCTCAAATTTTTTTTATAATATGAGTTGGAAGAATCACAACACATTATTTTTGTAAATAATTACAGATGTAGATATGTGTTTCCTGATAACTAAAAATAAGATTTTCCATAAAGTATTTATTAGAAAATAGGTCTTTAAATATATGATAATTCGGTTTCTTCCCATCTAAACAGTTTTTTTTCAAAAATAAAGTTTTCCTTGACATAAATCTGTATTATTGTTTAATCTGTATTATTGTAATTTATATTTCTGTTTTAAGATCTTGAAGTAATTCACCCCCATTCCTAAATAACGAACCCATAAAATAACATATTATTTACCATGATTACACTTGTATGAAGAATAAAAGCCTTTTTGGTATTTTTCCATTTCGCTTCCGCAAGCGATAAAGTCGCCAAAAATGATACAAACGAATTCAATGCTTTATAGAAAACGAATCTGTGTAAAAAACATTGGATATAAAGAATAGAAAATATAAAGAATAAAATCATTTGTGAAGGATTGTCTATTTTTACTCAAAGTATCGAACAAAAAATATTCAATATACTGTCAAAATACTCCGAGCCGAATATGTAAGATTATATGTGCGTGTATTGCGAAGTTGTGACTATGGAGGCGATATAAGCGCAAAAGAATAATTCGATAATTGGTTGCCATGATTCACAGGTGTACAGTCGTATGCTGCATTTGAGTCTGAGTTCCACAGTCTACAGTTAACCGAAGACTTCATGTGAAATGACTGTCTGCAAAAAGATTTGTTGTTTGCAAAACTTGTTTTTCCGTACTGCACTGCACTCACAGTTTTAACTCATCTAAAGGCTTAGATGTGATTTCTGACTTCAAGAACAAAGGATTTTGAGATCATTGTTTTGAAAGAAACCATTAATATAAATGGAACACAAGAACTTGCTTATATTGTGATGAAATATTCGCTGACTCTACAGAACATAATCAACATATATCTAGCCTGCAGAGAATTCAAATTTTCAAAGAAATAAATGGTGTTAGTAGTCACAAAAAATCTGTTTTAGACAGATTCTGTAGAATTTTGCCTTCTGCAAAATGATACATTTAAAAAAATATAGGAGACAATGGATGCAAAAGAATAAACACGTGAATATCAGAATGGTATGTCAAATCCACTCCCCGTCAGAGAAAGTTTAACAACCAATAATTTCTTAAATAAAGTAAGACGTGCGCCGCGCGCCGCGCACGCGCTGCACAGCCCTAACATTGTGACTATGGCGAAAAAAAGATTTAATCGAAAGGTAGACATGATGCACATCTCGAATCCATATTCAGATAATCCTTAGAATTGTGAAGGTTTGTGAGGAAACTGCTGCTTGTGAAAAAATAATCTTTAAATGTCATGAAATAAAATTACAATAAAAAACCCAATGGAAACTTTTGTTAAAGCACATCTAAAAAAAATTAAGAAAAAAAGATAAAAAAAATATTGTACTGCAAAAGTGCTTGGTCGAAATGCTACTCAAATAGAAAACTTTTATATTTGGATTAAAACAGTTTAAAAGTTCTTATCCTAAACGTTATATTTCTTTAAAACATTCTAAATATTCCAGTGTTTGTGATGACATTTTAAAGAAAGGATAATGACTACTATTATATATTCATTTATAATAGAACCAAATATTTGAAATAGACAATGCAGTTTCTTCGAATAAGAAGATTTATAAAATGTATCCTTCTTATAAAAATAAACTCAACAGATACTTTCTTTTCTATGGCATTCGAAATGTGCATAAACATATTCACCCTTTTCAATAAATTTACTTGTTTGTTCAACAATTTTCCTCAGTGAAAGTATTTAGCAGTATCTCTTCAAATATTTTTTAAAATAGAATTTTTATATTTTTAGGTGAAAACATTGTTTGCTGTTGTTTAATAATTGGATTCTACTTTCATTAATGGAAATAATTTTTGGAAGTATTATTAGAATGACCATTCAGATATATTCGTGACATGATTATTTTGACATATCAATTACAAAGTATGTTTTACAAATTTCAAATCTACAGCTTATATGGATTTAAGACTATTTAATTTCATTTAAAAGGTGTGAATAAGGGATTTTAATAAAGAAATATTAAATATTTTGCTTTAAGTGAGAGGATTTTTTTACAAGATCTTCCTTGCACTCTGGAATACTTCTTTTTTTAAAAGGCCTATTTTCTTAATTAGAAAGGATATTAATTTTACATTCCCATTAGATAATAAATTACTAGTGCAGAATAAAGAACTTTTCTTAAATGTTTAAAATGTACTAGGACAAATTTTCGGCATAAGAATTTGTTGATAAGTTTTCATTACATATTGGCTGATTTTGTTCATTTTCTTTGGCTCATAATTTTCAATGGAAAAATTATTCCGGAATTGGAATTTTAACTTGTCATGGTGCATGAAGCCTTGCAATCTCCACTGGGAACCATCGAAAAAACTATAAACCTATTTTTTTTATTTTACATTTTCTTCCTGCATTACATGAATCTTATTCAGAACTGTAATGTTTGATTTAAAAAGCATTGATAGAAAAGGCAAATATTTCATTCAATAGCGTAAATAAAATAAAAAATTGGAATAAAGTAGCACCTTACAAAGGACGTTTGGTTGGAAGTATCATAAATACCTATGTAACATATTATCCACTGGAATTTATAAATAAGTTGGTAAGCTTCAAAATATTTTTGAAAAACGAAAAATTAAGACTATCATTTTTGGAATATAATGTATTTTAGAGTAATAAAATAATTTTCTAAATTTGACAAAATAAAAGGGATGAAAGTGATTAGTCAGAGTAGCTGCATCTTTTGAAGAAAATGAGAATCTTGAAGTAAAAAATGTTGAAAATTTTAAAATTTGCTACCTCAATTTATATTAAGATTTGGTTTTCTCAAAATAAAATAAAGTAATAAATTCAGTTCCAAAAAATTGGCAGTTATAAAATTTGTCCTGGAAAAGTTATATTTTTAATAAACATTTTTTAATTCAATTATTTTTGGATTCTTTAATATCCTATAACATTGCAGTATATATATAATTTAAAATAGATTTATTTTGTTGAATCCAGTTTGACACTTATAATTTATCATAATTTCTGGAAAAATTCTCATTTGTGTAAGCATTGTACGAAGTTATACTCCACGTAGCATCGCCATGATGTCATATTGATAAATCAAGAACCTTTGTCATATCAGTTAAGAATGTTGATTTAAAATGAAACTAAACACGGAATAAATTACATTTGAAATGCTGAATTTAAATTTGTTCATAAATGTGCTTAATAATACTCTGTAGAGAATTTATAATCGTGTTACTCATCCCATGTTATGAAAAATATCACAATAAAGAGATACTTAATATTATGAAGGAATAAAGTTTTTTTAAGAAGAATTGAGGAACGAACGATCATGTTTCACAGAAATATTCATCGTGGTCCTGAGATCAGAGACTATTCAAACTGATCTGAATGTTGCTTTTGGGCAGGAGAGAATTTTATTGTTCCCAGATCTCGTTCAGGGTAGAGAAAGGTGCAGTTCAGGGAAGAATAATATATAATTATTTCGAAAAAAGATAAAACCTGGTTTTGTTTACTGCATAGGTGCAGCACAGATAGGAATCAAAACTATTTAAACATACATTTTGCAGAAATATGTACCAAGTGCTCATAAGCATCATATGATTGTGACGCTACCATAAATTTGACTTCAAAACATTGCGTACGGCATTTCTTCGAAAAATTGCAGACATTAAATGTTCTGCATAAAAACATTGATTTCCTCTGTGCACAAATCGCTTCTCTCTGTTTATATTAATTCACACCAAATTTGAATTGATGCAAACATTTCTTCCCTTAAAACGATAGAGTTTCTTTTGAACAGAGCAGTAATAAAATAGTTTTAAGATTTTTCCGTTTTAATTATTTTGTGTTTATAAAATCTTGATTAAAAGACAGCACACGCGAAAGCTATTAAAGTTTCCATAAATTTTATTTTGTAGTTCTACCTTTATGGAACATAATGTTCAACAGAACCAACTTAAAATAGCTTTTTCACCGATTAAATTTACACTCTATTGTATGAAATTGTAAAATAAAAGATAAAATAATTTGTGATATAATTTTTCAAAATATCACTCACACAATAACAAATTTTGACACCAGAACCATTTTCATTTTATCGTATTGTTTATGCAATTCTACAAATCCCCTAACCATCCTTCGTACATTACATTCATATTTATTTACTATAACAAAATGTATTCACTTACCATCTGTTTAATGCCATTTTATTTAAGAAAACCCTTTTCGTAATTTTGTATAATTTATAGCTAGATGACAACATTTTTAAGCACGACGTTTACAGCGAACTCTAACGGGTGGCACAAATATAGTACTCAATTTTCAGAATAAACTCCTTCATAGCGGCATTGTTTCAGTCGGTTGTAGTTGCGATTAACTAGAAGTCATTGTCTACGAACTCACTGCCATTAGTTTCATCGATTCGTAGGTTCAGAGACCTGATACCACTGGTACAAATGCTTCGGCTGGAGCGGTCATGGTAGCTGAAAATCCATCGTTGGCCAAATTGCGAAAGTAAGAAAAGAAATTGCGGCTCAGGTAGCCGTCCCCGTGGCCCATTTAGTAACAGAAAGTACGTGTCCATTTCAAATTGCCTTCGTATTATTTCTAATGCTAATAATAAAACAGATCAATCAGTGAATATTTATGCTCGAGTCTGATTACACGGGTACGTTTCCAGAAACAAGACTGAAAAAACAATTTTAATCTATTCAGTCTAAAAGTCTAACATTTGCGAAATATGTAGTATGAATTACTGTATGTGATATTGGCACAGTGGAAATATTGCTAGATGCGGAAGATTTTGGTTAATTCTGATCTTACGGCAGAAAAAGGAAAAAGTTAAAATTGGTTGAAAGATATCTTAGCATAACCCGGCGGTACATTACTATATTTACCAAGCAAATTAATTACTTTGGGGGAAATCATTAATGGAGAACGTGGGGACATGATCAAGAGTCTTGATAGTGATATGAGTACAAGGGAGTATTTTTTTGTGTAAAGTAGATACTGAAGAGGTATTAGAGCTCACGTGTTTTCCTCGTCGTAGGATGGTGGTCTAAATGGGGATGCTGGTTTACAATAACACTTGTGCTGTCTTTTCTATACTATATGAATCGATCAGCCGTAAAACGGCGGCACAACTGCCGTACACTTGCCGCTTAAAACTGCGTACCGTAAAACGCGCCCGCGCCAGCGCCGGCATACGCACAGCCGCCTTTTGTACCGCGCGGCATTGCGCTACGCGCAGCGCTACGCGCATACGCCAAAACA
>BMAW01064787.1:30726-41164 GCA_019974015.1 Nephila pilipes | reverse complement strand
TTTTTTTTTTTTTTTCATTCTAATTAAAATCACCTTTGAACTACACAATATGTTTCAAGTAATTTAATCGTTTTCTGCACTCTGATGTAAATAATTTTACAGTATTTGGATTGGTTTGCTTCATTCAGTCATTGTCCATGAAGATGCTTCATAATAGATCCGTCTGTGCAGATGCTACACCATAAGCTCATCATGAAGATGCTACAATAAAAATTAGTCAATGAAGGTGTTACATTCCAGATTCATTAATAAATCTTCTACACCATAGATTCATCAATGAAGTTGCTACACCACATATTCATCTATAAAGGTGCTGAATCTCTGATTTATCTATGAAAATGCTACGCCATAGGTGGTTCACTATACACTCATCAATGAAGATGTTACACCAATAGGTTTCGGCATATTGCTCCCTTCTAAAATTACTTATTGTCGATGTAGACACACCGCTTCCTGTTCTTGAAATCAGTAATATAATTGAAAGTTTTTAAATATTTGATAAATATTTAAAAATCTTTCGTGAGTCATATAGAAAGTAATTCGTTTTTTTTTTCATTCATTCGAACACATTTTAATCCACGAAATTGAAACAATATTCTAACTTTGAAAAGAAATTTATTAAACTAAGTAGGGTTACCAATATGCTCAGAAATTCACAGTGACTTGCTGACGATAGCTTTTATCTTGTATGGACTTGTCCAAACTTATAAATATACTTACACTTTGTTAATCGAATCGGAGCATACGCACTGTGCGTCACACTCCACGTCATTCTGTTCGTGCTGCGCATGCTGCTATTCATTCATATTCGTTTGTTATTGGAAAGAAAGTTTTAACGTAGCAATACCTACTTTTATTTTGGAATTATTTTAATTAGAAGTCAGCTAGAATTA
Source organism: Nephila pilipes (assembly GCA_019974015.1). Classification (NCBI taxonomy): domain Eukaryota; kingdom Metazoa; phylum Arthropoda; class Arachnida; order Araneae; family Nephilidae; genus Nephila; species Nephila pilipes. The sequence goes on along the minus strand of BMAW01064787.1, from coordinate 40,271 downwards.
TTTGTTGAATAATGTACTCGATGATTTTTGATATTAATTAAAACTCTCAGATCATTACTGCAAATATTGCCTGAGGTTCAGTAGTTGTCCCTCTGCACATCTTTAGATCTCTTAAATGCCCACCCATGGACGATACTCTCCCGGATTGGAAAGCTGCACAGCACAAAGACTGTTTTTGATGCACCACACAATTACGAAATGAGAAGGAAAGCACTATTGCTGGTATCTCATTCTCCCAACTTTTGCACCTATTTTGTGATGACTTTGCAGCACCGTTTTCCTACACTTAGGAAAAGGCCCTGGTCAATAAACCATGAATCTTATTGTTACGATATACCAATCGGTATTCAATAAGATTTAATTTGAATAGTGACTCTAAAGAAGTTTATGGCCATGGCATCTCGTTTACATCAGTTTGCACAAGATTCGGAGACTTTTTATAGTTTTTTAGTTAAACATTACACCACATGGACACCATTAAAAAACGGTACAGCAATAATAATCAATTTGCGCTGTAATATTTGATTAAATGGAATATAGTATTAGTATTTTTGTGGAGGTAGTATGTTGGTAGAACATAAAGTAAATTCATGTGATCACATTTTGGCACATTATGTACATTTAGATGAATAGCATGATGTTGCAAAAATAACTAAACATATAAACACAAATAGTATCTTTTATTATTTACTTATTTAATTCTTTAATATGTTTTAAATCTAAGATTGAATATGTATACATTGGAAAATATTGCTTTAACTGTCCTTAAAGTCTCATTTTATATTTCGTATTTCAAGGTTCGTTATATCTTCATCTCACGTGCAATAGTTTTTCTTAATTATTTATGTACGTTTTCCTAAATATGACACAACTTTTAAGTGTGAATTTGTTATTTGTTATTATCGCAGTTGTAATATCACGACAACATAACAAAGAATGCATTAAAAGCTATATAAGTTTTATTTAGTTATATTGTATTATACTTCACACATTATAAGTATATGGAACTGGTTGACAAATCTTTTGTTGTTTTATCATTGATTTAAAATATTTAGTAACCTCCCATGTAGTATTTTTATATATGTATTTTATGTATGTTTTATGTAGTTAATGATATAGGTTGTTTTCTTCCAAAATTTCTGTACAACTCATTTAAATTAATGTATTCTAAGATTCTATATCTTAAAAGTGTTATCGGGTTTAAATCTTTTAAAATTTTCAAATCGTTTCTTAATCCAATTCGAATAGTTGCTTGAGCATACATTTTTATCCACCTTTTCGTTAGGGGAAAAAATAGATGGAATTCGCTCTCTTTCTGTATACATTCCATTTTTAAAGGTTTTACATTTTACAAATGATTTTAGAATCTTCTTAAATTACTGACCAAACTTATTCACACGTAAAATAATTGAATTAATGGGAACAAATCGTTTAAAAGGACGTTCTAATTTCTCATCTCTGTGCTCAGCTTTTAAAGAGTTTCCTTCAAATCTCTTACAAAAAATATAAAAATATCTAAAGGAATATTTGTAATTAAAGAAATACTTTATTTTAATAGAATTCTCTGATGCAACCTAAAGAAAGATACCTATACCGTGAAAAGGAATATTCTCGTGGGTATATCCGACGCCAAATATGGTGTATTTTCTCTCTCTTTTACTTACAATCCCAAACTAAAAGTCGCAGAAAAACCTCTTCCAGATCTATAAAAGAAGATCCAAAAACCCGAAGTCTAGGAGATCTGTAACAGCAGAATCTCTATCACCCTTCGAAGCAAATCTCTCGAGAGAGATGGCGACGCTGGATAAGCCAATGGCGAAAACACAGTTGGCGACGCAGGGGACGTCAGCCTCCCGAGACCCACTGGACAGCGCACTTTCACATGATATTAAATATCAAATGTTTCACGAGGTGGCAGCCTGCCAGAGACTCGTGCATTCTTGAGGACAAGGAACTTGGAAGGGTTATGAGAGATGGTAGAGATAGTCGTGACTTGAATTTGTTGAGGAATGATTCGATGGAGATTTTTTCCCCTTCATTTTTTTGAAAATAAAATTCCTTTTTCAAGAATATTATGTTTGGAAAGTGAAAAGGGAATAGATAGGTGGTAGTGCATTGAAAAAATAAAGGTTCTTACGGAATAAAAATTAAAACAGTTATAGGAATTATTTTATTTTAAAGTATATTAAGAGTATCAGGACAGGCGAGGGAAAATAAAATACCGAATTTAGGACTCTTTTATTTTGTGATATATGTGTTTTAAAATTACTCGTAGAACTAAGTTTTCCTTCTGTGGCTACTAATGCTATTTTAATAATTTTTTTGAGCTATAAAAGTATTTTTTGTCAAAATGTTTTCCTTTCCCTTTGAGTGAATAGGGCATGATGTCTTCTATTAGTTATATTTACATTTGGGTATCAGTTTTAAAAATAATATTCCAAAAATATACAAAATATTTTACTCTTCATAAATAAAACCAAGTACGAAATAGTGATCCAACTTTTCTGATGAAAATACTACATATTTTCATTGAAACAATCATAAAAGTCTGTAATTTTGGAGATTTTAATTCTTTTTCTTCATTTCATTTGAAATAATTATTTCTTTATATTTAGATATTACTTTGAGAAATAAATATTTTGGTTAACTATATGCATAAGCACCCTTTGTAGAAACGTAAAAAAATTGGAAATGTTTTAGTTAAAATGGTACCTACTTTCAAATATATCTCACAAATCATGGCGATATTCAACTATGAGAGAGAAAACCCTTTTTGACAAAAAAAAATTACTTTTATAGTTCTATAAAATGATTAAAATACCATTATGAGGCATGCAAAAAAAAATCTAAGCTCTACTAATAGTTTGAATAATCATACGTCACAAAACCAAGAAGTCTTAGATATAATATTCAACAAATCCTCACATGTCCTGGTATCCTCAATAACATCATACATTGTTTTTGAGCACGAGTTTCATATGTGAGTGAACAAACGTAATCTGGAAGAAAATAAGTGATTGATGACAGCAAACTACTAATTCTGAAACATCAAATTCATCATAATTTGTTCCAAGTGAAAAAGTCTGTCAAACAAATTTTTAATAATTACATGATTCATGTCGATCATTACAAACTCCACAATACATTAATTCAATAATCTATTCACAATTTACCAATCTTTAAGAACTATTATCAATTATTCATAAGTTTATATGATTATAAATCGTAATTTTACGAACTGTCATGCTACATTGAAAGTTTAATGAAGTATAGAAAATATTTATATAGAATAAAAATACTCTCTTCGAGCTTGATGACCCGGATAATCTCTTCTCATTTCCATGTTATGGCAGCATCATATTAGATTATTATGACATTTCCATGCATATTTTGGAAATATTTCACCAAAACATGTGATTTTCTCTACAAAAGATGAACAGTATTTTCTTTATATTTTAATATGACATGTTTCTTTTATATCGAGTCGGTGGTATTCATCACTGGAACTACATTTTTCATATATATTTCATAAGCAAGAAATAATTTTAAAATAATCACGATGGAAATATATATTAAAAACAATTATTCTATTTTATCCACAAATGTAGAAATGCTAATTTTTAATATATTATCCAAAAAAATTCTAGACTATGTTGAAGTAAAGAAAATGTAATAAATGTAAAAACTATGAACTTAAGTAACAATTATTTCATACGTTAGTCATCGAATGTCACAGTTTTGACATAATTTATTCTGCTTTGTTGTAAAACTACAATATAATTAAGTATTGCATCACTTACTAGCTCAGTATCATTAATACTAATAAATTGTTCGAGTTTACATCTTCTAAATATGAAACGAAAATTATTCTTCCAGGCAGGAATAAGCATTCTAAATGAATCAAAGAAATGAATTCTTTAAATATGTTAAATCCAACATAGACTCGTTGTCAAGGTCATGAGCTTGCAGATGGCGCTGTTTCCGTCGATTCGTAGGTTCGAAGACTGGTGTCATTAAATATTTGCCGTGTTGGAGGTTATCGTACATTAAATCTGTCAAGGCTGCTCATGGAGCTGTGGTGTAGAAGTTTGAAGAAGAAAGCGCCACTTCGATGTCGTCTATGTCATGTGACCGAGGTTCAGATTTACGCAGTGCATCGCTAATATCTCTATTATTTTTGCTAAATGTTATGTTAATACTCATTAAATCAAATTAAGTATATTCACAGAACAAATATTTTTGGTCTTATTGTTATTCTCGAATGGTGAATAAATTTTTAAAAGCATTCAAAATTAGGGGAAATATAGAGGTACATATCATAAATGCGTAACTTTTCGAATTGATTTAAATACAAATAATCTGATTATGAGAAAGCTAGAAAAATTTTACATGTTTCTTGAAGACACAGAATAACTTATACATAAAAGCTTCAAGTTTCATAACTGTGTGAAATTATATTTCGTAAATAAAATAAAAATAGAATGTAACATAACGTATCATATTTTTTATTGAGTATAATATGTGAGGGTCTCCATCAATAAGAACTTCAATAAAGTTCTTTCTTCTCGAAGTGATCCTTTTACATTACAGACATTTTGATGGCAATTACAAGCTAATATAATAATAAGCGGTAATCTAGTGATCATGCCTGCGAACTCGCGGGTGGTGGTTTTCATCAAGTCGCGGGATCGAGCTTCGATGCCGCAAAAGATTTACTGTGAAGCCGGGGCTGGTGCACGTTAAATCTGTTGGGGCCCAAAGTCCTCCCGTTGACGGGGTGTGGAAGTTAGGAGAGGGGTGACAGCTCAGGTTTCTTCCTCCTCACGTGACCAAGGTTTAAAATAATGAGGTCCATCACCCATAGCCCTAGTGTTGGTTCGACGTTAATAAAGCCAAAAAAAACAACATTATTAAGAAGTCAAAAACTTGTAAGAACTGCAAATCTCAAAAATTACTAAATTAAAAAATCTTTTAAATTTATCCAGCAACATCTACATTTATCATTAATAAAAATTCGTCAAATTTTATTTTCATTACACACTTAGCGTACATAATATGATTATCATAACGTTAATATTTTTAAAATTTATAGTTTCATAGTACGTAATTTTGAATTCACATACACATGTCCTTATTCATTTCCTCACAAATATTAATGCCCCATTAAAGAATATTATAGTGTTAGCACAGTTCATGTTCTCAGCTTATACTTTTCATGAAATGATAATTTTATGTTTGCGTGGATGTACGGCCACTAGACTGAACAAATTCGTTGGTGGTTCTCTTTATATCCGGAGAAAAATCCTAACTAAACGTAGCTGGATTTGCGGATTTTCTTTTCCTGTGAACTTTGGTGTCAAGACTTGGCCTTTTCAAAATTCAATCTCCTGAGAGTCCGGCATTCTTACACTGGAAACTGGTACTCTCTCATTTTCTTGTTGGGGTTGATTTGTAGTCAATAGCTGAAATAGTAGGTTCAGCTATTCAACAAACAGGAAAGGCTATCTACCGTAATTTTGAAGTGGAATTACCAAATTTGTTCCACATAAATTTCAGATGAGAAGAGATTTTAAATAGATCTTTAAAGTTCAACAAGAACAACCTGTATGGGGATATTGTAATAACTATAATACTTAGTTTAATGGGCAACTAGCACCATTATAATACGTCATATTTGCATAGTGAATGTAAATGCAACTAACATTTTATCATTATAAATATTAGGTATAATATTTAAATTAATAATAAAAACTTAAGGAAATAGCACTAAGTATCTTGTCATTTAAAGATATCTGCACAATACGGAGGAGGTGTATGATATGAAGCAATTGTAGCTATACATTTGCACAGTATACATCTGAAATAAGTATTATACGCTTAACTGGGTCTCTATCACATATTAATTTAGTGACACAGGGAGATTTATTTCCGATCATTCATCATCGATGATTAAAATTTCCAGCTATCCATAAAATAATAGTAACACTAGTTTTTAATTCGCAATAACAATTTTCATTTTTATTTATTTTCAACCTGTAACGAATTTTCGTCATATTTAACTTACTATTGACAAATTAAATTAAATTTTTATGAAAGCCTCGAAATTGATTCTTAAGAATAGAAAAAATATATTTAGTAAATTTCCTAAATAATCAGATCAGACAAAGAATAGATCCTGTGAAGAAAAAAAAATGTCCTCATCTGTGAAGTGCAGAATAATGTCAGTCATTTTTTAACATCATTAAGCAGGAACAACCATTACGTAAAACCAAGTCATGCGAAATGAAGGCTATATTTTAAGGGCTAAATATAAACTTTCCGAAATAATGAAGGTGCATCAGCATGAATCTCAGTTTTCGCACTGATTAAAAGCCCTGGCTCATTTCTTTTGATTATGAACTTTGAAATATTATCAACACCCTTCAATGTTGGTTCGCCATAAAAAATTCAAAATCTTTCAGAGGAGTGGTCACCGATGAAGAAACACCCTTTTGGAAGTTGGCCAACGATGAAGGATATATTCTCTTTTCTTTCTTTCTTTTTTTTTTTTTTTTTTTTTTTTCAAATATTTAGATTGATTTTTTTGACTATTGATACGGTCCTATGGTAACTCATTTCTATTGGGATAAGTATAAAATGTAAGCCTTTCCTTTTCCCTTAAGTTTTTCTTATTATTCCGCAAATAAATTTTTCTACCACTTTTATTTTTGATGAAACGAAGTACCATTAGATGATTGCTTTTTTGACCAGACTCTTTCGATGCGTGGGAAGAAGAATGAATATAAATTTAGATTTTATTCCAACATTGTCTCCTATTTCTATGAATGGAAGTTTCATTTCAATTTTAGAATAAAAAAAATAACACAATAAAATGAGAAACCGTATTTCAAATCATTCGGATTGAAATGTTTGCTTTTCAGAATTGATATTTGATTGAATAGAGGTAATGCATTTTCATCGCACTCCATTTCAATCAATTTATTAGAATTTTGTATTTGTCCTCGAGACTTCAAAACAATTCACAATTTAAGAGAAATTAATATGCACATGCATGTAAGCATCTATCTATATACATACATGCATACACACACTCATTATCTCTCTCTCTCTCTCTCTCTCACACACACACATATATATATATATGTGTGTGTGTGTGTGTATTTGTGGGTGAACAATATTTGAATCGTCTTTGTGATTAATGTAAAAATATTTTGTGTGTGGATTTTACATGTAGTTTTTTTTTCCAATTCAATAAAAGCAGCTTTCCTTTTCTATTCATTTTAATTTTTTAATGTAGATTATAATGACATAAAAACCTTCCATTATAATTACTGTCAAAACACAATTTTAATTAATTTGAAAACCATTGTAACAAGTAGTTGAAATTCCACAAATGATTCACAAGGATACTTATAGTTAATGAAGTATTAATTTTTGGATTAACAGTGTTTCACATTTCTTTCAGACAATGTAATGATGTATATTTCAACATTTTCAAATTTCTTTTCTCATTTTTTTTTTTTCGTGTTGCTTTTTTTTGTGCATTTGTACGAGATTACATTTGACGTAAAATTTACATTTTTCAGATGTTGTAAGCATTTCAAATAAAGTTATCTTAACTCATGTTGCAACATAACTGTGCATATATCTGTCAAAATTTAGTTCATTACTTCATACTAAGTGAAAGATTGATTAAATTATTTCCTTTTGTTTGCAAAATATTCCGTGAAATATACTTTTAAGAAATACCATGGAATAGCTTACAAAAAAATAAGCATTACTGCATGAAAACTGTAAAACATGATGCCCTAAACAATATTATATTTTGATGCATATTTTATCAGTGGGATATATTAAGTCTACCGGAAAGGTATGCCCATTAGTGAAGTGAAAGAAAATTATACAGTTTCATACATTTAATAATATTAACACTAAGTATATGAAGCACGTCGCTCCTAGGATTGTTCACTAAGCGCGTTTCAGATGAATGCATCTCGAGTTAAGTGAAAAAAATGTGCTTAATCAAATGATCATATGCACATCTTTGTTTGCGCGGAACGAAAACAAACCCATTTTATACCAGATGATAGAAGACGATGAAAAACTGATTAATTTCGAATACATCGTGAGTAAAAAAGCTTACTTGCAGCATGGATTACTGTCCTCGCCACTTCTCCGTCGAGATTGACCTGACAAAGGGAACTGCTGTACATATAGTGGTTCGTCTATGAACCAATACATTTCGAGCTACCAAAACATAACAAAAAGCTTAATAATTCGGGTATATGTATATATATATTCGAGGGATGTTCTGAAGAATAATTTCGTCATTTTTTCACAAGGAAAATGTATTGCACAAAAAAGAAACCATATCACGCATCATGAACTACGCACAGTGCACTATTTTTCGACATCATCGTATTGACACTGAGACATTTGTCGAGTCGTGTAATTAGTTTGAAAAACCATTCTAAAAGAACTCCGGTGTTCTGCGAGTTCGGGTGTTCTCGCACAGCCTGCTCAACCTCAGTATTGTTTTGGATGGATCTGAGCACGACTATTATTCAATGTAGACACCACGTCACATTTGACACCATAATGCGTCTATCCGCTAATCGTATCACCTGTACTCTAGCGCAATGTTGTTTTCATTCGTAGATGTGAGGGATGATGCCCTTTTCAATCTTCCTCCTCCACAATCTGACTTCCATCACTGAAAATGCAACACTAGCATTCGTTTGTTGAGACATGATCTGATTACCGTAACACATCAATTAATAACTCCCGAGACTAACATTGAGAACAACATTTTTTTTGCAAAATTTTTTTTTATTCATTAACATAACACCTATTGTTAATCACCTTTTAGGGTGATACAATCGTTCCAACGCTTTTCCAAATCTTTTTTTTTTCCCCCAATTTTTTTCCCCCAATTTTTTTTTTTTTTCCGCAAGAAATCTTTTTTTGTTGCGAGTAAATAGCGATAAACAGCTTTCTGAATCATCGACTCGTTGCTGTTTTTGTTCTATCGAAAGCAATCGCGGCACCCACTTGGAAAAAACCTTTTTCAAGAAGGATAGTAAGTACACTTCCATATGATATCTGTGTCATCTCAGCAATCTCAAGGAGCTTCACTTTACGATCTTTCATAATAATTTTTGTCACTTCACTCACATTTTCCGGTGTAACGGCTTCCACAGGTCCACCCGAGCGTTCCGCGTCATTTGTGTCGGTACGACCACGTTTAAACTCGGCAAACCACCGACAAATCGTTGCTTTTGATGGACAAGAGTCCGGGTAACATTTTTCAATCCATTGTTTCGCTTGCACGGTGTTTTTACCCATTAAAAAACAATGTTTTATCAGAACACGAGAGAAACTCGGTTTTTTTCATTTTTTAAACAAACTACAAAACGACTTTACTCCAACCTCGATAACTCAGCTGTTTCTGGTCCGATCGACTTACAATTTTGACACGTTTCAAGCAAAGGTTAGTACTCTAGAAAGACCTGGTTACTGGTTTACTACGAGCGCCATCTCTGGGT
>BMAW01064787.1:14348-27726 GCA_019974015.1 Nephila pilipes | reverse complement strand
GTTAAGTGGAAAGTTGAAGGTGGGTTGTTAAATGCAGCCGTTTTGTCCTTCGGTCACTCATGGAGGTGATTTTCAAGAACAACCATTTCCTGCAAAGAGAAGACGTTAAAACATAAGTAAACCAAAAAATGTTTGTTTGGGTGCATTGAAATAAACAAAGTTTTGGATACTGTTCATTTAATACTTGTTTCAATGTATTGTTTTTAATCTTATACATTTAATTAAATTGAAATGTTTCAAATAAATACGATACTTATAAAAAATAATAATAATAGGAATAGGATATTTTAATTAATCTTTTTGTAAATATGTATGGCTTAGTCAAGTTTGAGATTGTGATTTTTAATCACAGCTGATAACTAAAAAAAAATCCGAATAAAATAGAATAGAATACCGTAGTAATAGAAATGAATTGCAGCAATCCTGATACTAATTCATTACACCTATTTTTTAGTTATATTTTCCATTACAAAACATAATTCATGGGGTTTCTCAAAATTTCTAAACTACCACTTTCAATTCAACTACAAGATTTAATCATAGCATCTCAAATTAATCTTCAGAATTTAAATTTTGCTTGTTGAAATAATATTTTATCACAATAAAATTATATTTTAAGATACCTTTTAAGAAACCTTGACATTGTAAGTGGTAATATATGGTATAATGAAATAAGTTGATTTCGAATTTAATTTACATTTAAAATGTTAAAAAAGTGTTTTATTAATTTTATTACTCTTTAAAGTGACAAAGATGATGATGAAAATTCGCGCGTTTGCGCCTTATTCATCAAAAAATAACAATTTTACTGAAAATTATTTTTTTAAGAATACTACCCGTGTTTTTTCTCTTATATAGATGAATGATTATTGACAAATTCAATGTACTAATTTTTCAGGTGTTAAACTTAACAAACCTGTGGGAATTGGCTTTAAATAAATCCTACTCTGAATATTTAATTTTTATTAAAATATTTAATGAAAATTAAATATTCAGAGTAATATGTATTTAAAGCCGATTCCCAAAGGTGTTGCCTATTTCATTTTTATTAAAATAATAAAAATGAAGTAATTATAGCCATTTTACTACTTCAGTTACAAATGCCTGGTCGGTGTTAGATATTTTCTACTGCGAAAAGGAAGAGAAAGTTTTCCTTGGAATGCCAGTGGCGTTTCGAAACTTGGTCCATTGGTTCAGAAGAAAAGTTGTCCGGTCGCTTTTTTGTTGCGCTTTTATCAACTAGGCGAAAGGAGACTTCTCTCTCGGGCCAATTATTAAACCGTTTTCTAACGTTGTTGTCAAAGACAAACGCCAAGCTCTCGTGCGAGGATAAGAAAATCGACTTTTTTTTCTTCTTATCATAACTTCAACAATATTCAGGGAATGTTTCTGCAATTTTAGTTAAATGACCTGGTATACGAACTGTATTATTTTCTATCTCAAATAATTTTTAGTATTTAAATATGAAAAATAAAAATTATTGTAAAATATATGAACATTGAAATATGTGTAAATAATTTTTTTTTCTTTAATACATGCATTTAAACCCAAAAATGGAATAATAAAGGAATTCAAAATTTATCGAGCTAATTATATTTAGCAAAATTACTTTTAGCTACCAAAATAAACAATTTTGCTTCAAAATTTTCTACATTTCCTCTCAAATACTTTTGACTCTTTTCCATTGTTTTGATTTTTGTAAAATTTAACTGAAGAAATTCTTGAAACTTATTAATGTATGATATATTCAGCATATACATAATGTATATCACTACTCATTGAATTTCAGCTTTAAAACAAAATGAAAACACCATTCACAATAATTTATGGAATAAAAGCCTTAAATTCATAAAATATTCACTAAAATGGATATATACATAATTTACCGATTCTGACTCTGAAAATACATGTATAATAAATGTATTCTGTAACCTTATCCAGACACCTGTTCTTAAAATAAAACTGAATTGATTTATAGAATTTGTAATGCATCAATACTGCACACTAGCTTAAAAATAACCTTTTATAATTCTAGTCTCTCGTTCTAACGTGGCGCCATTCTACTTATTCATCTTTACTTCAATGAAAAATTATCTCAGAAGACATCGATTTCCTGTCTTAGAAGAAACATTTATTATTTATGTACTATCAAGCTCAGAGAAGTGTCAGAAAATAAGTACGGCATCCTCTCTTTAAATTGATTTTAAAATATGAAGAATCATGGAAAATAACGAGAAGTTTTCTAGCAGGAAATGTATCATTTCAAGCTGAGATTACTTTTATTTAAACTATCATTCAAAATAAATCTAACAGTTTTATGAACCCCCTACTTCAGAATCCGTTTGTGGTACACTTTTTTTTTATTTATTTATTTATTCGCTTTCTTTCGACGTTTTAGATAAAATGAAAGAGAGAGAATACTATGATTTGATTTTAATCTCACTTTTTTGGTTTGGTTCTCATTTCAAAGGTTAACGTAAGCTAAAAGTAAATTAAGATATAATATTAATCACCCTATTTTTATTTCCTTTATTCTTCATGAGGTCTTAAATGTAATTCATTATAGACATTTCAACTTAGAGAATTGCTTTGTTATATCATTCGAAGTATTCTAATCTAATATTAAATCTAATATATATATATATATATATATAACGAAATTCAAGATAGTTAATGAAATCTTGAATTCCAACTTTCATAAATTGAAATTATTTTTCCTTGTGTCTATATTTCTGAATTGTTTGCACCGAACATTTTTTCGAAAATACGACACATATTCTTACTTTACAAAAATCCCTACGCCCTCAGAGGCTTATCTCCTTCAAATAAGTGATACAAGAACTCATCTGAAGAAGGTAATAATGAAAAAAGGATTATTGGTTGACGAGAAGATGGATCGAAAACAGATAAGGATCTGTAAAGCATTCCGGGGGCACGTCACCCGTGTTTACCGAAGATTATAAACCCCATGGGAAAAGAAAAAGATGATTAGGGGACCCTCTCCGTGGTCATTTTTTCTTTTCCCATTGGGTCTGCTGTCTTTTGTAAACACGGGTGACGTGCTCCCGGGATACTTAACAAATATTAATCTATTCTCGATCCTTCTTCTCATCAATCAGTTAGCCTTTTTTTACTTTTTTCACACATCCAGATCACATATACACCTTGTTTTGACGCATCATGGTTATATCCTGCTCTTACATCGATAAACTTCATAATCACCCACTCAAATAGCATTATGTAACATTAAAAGTTAACAAACTAAATATTAAAAATATGTGTTGGAAACTACGCAAAATGTATGTAATTTACTTTCTGAATATTTTTTTTTTTAAATACTCAAACATATGAAATTATTCAAGTGTATACACTTCTATTTTAAAAAAGCAATTTTTAATACAATTATATTTGATTTGGCAAGTGTATAAAAACAAGAATATTTTTTAAGAAATATTTTCTTAAAAATAATTATTTCCTGTGGTGCACATATATAAGTGGGAGCGGGAGCCGCCCTGTTGTCATAACTAACACTCTGTATAGCAAGGCTGATGCACGTTAAATTTGGTCGCAGTTCCTAGTCCATCCGTAGACGTGATGGGGATGTTTGTATAAGTAGGTGCAGTTCGGGTGTCTTCCTGATCGCTTGACCGAGATTCGAAATTGCGAATCTGTAACCAATAGGCACATAAAAATTAAATCCATGAAAATGAAGCGAAAATCGATGGCCATTGTTTGCATTTTAACTAACGTTCGTTCTTACTTTTAGATATTTCTTTTTACAAGCATGAGTTCTTATTGTTTTCTCAAACCCTCACAGCGAGATCATATTCATTCCTAGAGTTTTCATACAAATGTATGAGTGGGGCTCAAAAAGTGCCGGTTTTCGAAGACAGATGGTGTTCCTGAGGCAAGTTAGTGTTACCGCTATAGGCTGTCATCTGTTAAATGATACCGAAATAAATTTAACATTTATGTATAGGTTAGTTATGATTTGAAAACTATTTTCTCTCAAATAAAAATAAGATTAGTCTCGTTACGAGTTCTGGTCGGCATTTTGTGTCAAATTATCACCGCGGAAGAGACGTGGATTCTTCATTGTACACCGGGAACTAAACAGTCAAAACAGTGGACTGCTTCCTATAAATCTGCTCCAACAAATGCGAATACAGTCTAATTGGTAGGAAAAACTACGCTTACAATTTTTTGAATTTCAAAGGGCATCATACTCATGGACTTCTTTGAAAAAGGAAAAACAATTAATTGCAGTTAGTTACTTCTTTTTCATTCTAATCACTAGTACTTTTTGGACCACACTCGTACAAGAACTAAAATTAATTAAGCTTTTATCTTAGTATTTAATGATAATCTTGGGAATATTGAAAATATATTAGGACTTCATTTGTGCAACATAGAAAAATTATTTCCAATATACATTGCATGATTTAAATGTATTTAATTAAAAATTTGACAAATTATGCTTGGTACCATTTATAATTTTGAGAAATTATTTTGGCAACTTCCTAAAAATTAGAATTTACTCTCTAAATATTTCAATTATTCTGTTTATAATAATTTGATTAATGTTTGTCTACATCTCTTTCTAAGAATCTTGAAATATATCTAGTTAAATAAAATAACTTTTCTAAAAACTTCTTTGTGAACCTTAAAACAAAAAACCTATCAAAATATTAATAAAAACTTTTTGCAGAGTTACGAGTATTTTATCAGAAATGTTATTCAGAAGTCTGATATATATTCATGTGTAAAATGTGCTTGGGCGAATTAACTTAAAATAACATAATGGATATCATAATAGAAATGTTGTTACTTTCATTTAGTGATTTAGTTTCAATTAAATTAAAAAAAAATATTTATTTTTTCCTAATTTAACAGAACACAGGATTTATTTATAAATGTTTATGTTACATACAAAAATAGCATCACAATTTTTTTTTTCAATTATTAAAAATGTCTAGATTTAATTAAAATTACTATCACTTGAAAAAACAATATAGAGGTTCTGGTGATTTCTTTTCTTTTCTTTTTGTATGTTCATTTATTTTAACATGCAATTAAATGAACCGTAAAAGATACAACTTATTTATATATTTCCAAACGACAACTTTAAACATTAGCATGCTAATGTAAGAAATAAATCACAGAAAGGAAAAACCACATTGCTTTCTGAAATCTTATTTATTTTGCAAAATAAAATGATAAAAATAGTAGCTTACCTCTTTAATCTTCTTTGAAACTGTACTTAAGAAGTTTATCTGAGAGAAATACTCATAAATAAAAACAAACTTCTTATCTGCATCTTTCTTTTAACGTCTTTTTTTTTTCTTGCTGGACATGGAGTCAATGCACTAAAACATGCAAACAGAAATGCAACGTAGGATAAGGGAAAATAAACGACATATAAACAGAAGAAAAGGGAAAACAAAAAAAGCGCCAAAGAGAAAAGTCTATCGCCAGCAGAAGTGCTTGCATGTGTGTGTCAGCGCTAGAAAAGGATTACGTTTGCTAAAACGTGGAAATCGTGAGTTCTGACGAATTGGCATCTCTGGCGCCATGTTTTTACGTCGCCTTGCTCATTCGTCATCGGTTCGTTGCTCTCCGAGAATAATTCTTCAAATATTTAATTAATCAAAAAACTTCGCGCTTTTTTAAAACAGGAGCTCATCCTATTTAAATATAATTGTATATTTAAAATACGAATGACACATTTTTAACAATTATATTGAATGATTGGAAAATCACACGTATTAGGATTGGTAAATAGGGTATTAGGAATGAAAATTGAGATAATTCTTTTTACATTCATATAACAGTCTGACTAATAACTCTTAGTAAAAAATAACGTCTATAATAAGGTTAACTTTTCAAATATATGTAAAAGTAAGTTATTATGCATACTTAACTAGGAAACAAATTTTATTCAACAAATAAGGATTAATTTAATGAGTTACATGGATTTGGGAACAATGGTATATAAGTTTCATTTATTTTCCATTTGAAGGTAAACAATTTTCTTTCTTAATATTGCTTATTTTGAAAACATTAACGATATCATGGTCAAAAGATTTTCATTTTAGATTTATGTCGAATCAAAGATATACCTTCTCGAGCAAAATCCTACCCTCCTATCATAATTCTTATATTTTTTTAATATCTTTCTTTTCTTTTTGATCCCTCAGTTCTGTCAAAAAGGATTCCAGGATCGAATTATAGATTAATACGCATTAAAGAAAATATTAAAAATAATTCAAAATATATTTGTTATAAGTACCCGTACACAAAAAACATTCACTCTATCTCTCTCTCTCTCTCTCTCACACACACACACAATCATATATATATATATATATATTTATATATATATATATATATATAAAATAAAATGAAGGTATATTACTTCTAAAAACGCATACCCCCTTCAAAATGGAAATAGTTCTGTTAACACACACATTAAATTACACATTAGTTCAAATGCCATTTTCTTATATTTGTGATAAGATAAAGCTTAATCAATTTTATATTTGAGAGTACTCTATTGATTGTTCTTTTGTAATTATTTACTAAGTCTCAATGGAGTAAATAAACATTATACAACTCTCCATATAAACAAATATTTAAAATTATAACAATTTATAATCGCAGTAGTAGTTTCAATTCCATCAATTCCTAAATTAGCATTATCTCTTCTATAAATTATATACATTAGTTCTTATTTATTCTATTTTAACTACAATAAAAGAAAATTTTATTATCAAATGTCACAAACATATAACTTATTATCTCTATTATATATATATTTATTTTATTTTACATCATCCAGGTCTATTAATTTTGGCAACATTTGTTAAAATTAAAATCTTTTTTCAAATTCATTTATATAACAGTTCAATTGAAAAGTCCCCGGCCTACCATAGTAAAACACATTTTTTTGGCAAAATTAGTTTTTTTTTATTCAACATAATTCCCTTCAAGGGTGATACACTGATTATAGCGACCCTCCAACTTTTCGATACCATTTTTGTAGTACGATTTGTCCTTTGCTTCAAAATAGGCCTCAGTTTCGGCGATCACCTCTTCATTCGACAAAAATTTCTTCCCAGCGAGCATTCTTTTGAGATCTGAGAACAGGAAATAGTCGCTGGGGGCCAGATCTGGAGAATACGGTGGATGAGGAAGCAATTCATGGATTTTTACCATCGTTTTCACTGACTTGTGACACGGTGCATTCTGTGAAGCAGCACTTTCTTCAAATGCGGCCGTTTTTCGGCGATTTCGTCCTTCAAACGGTCCAATAACGTTATGTAATAGTCGCTGTTGATGTTCCTTCCTTTTTCAAGGTAGTCAATGAAAATTATTCCATGCCCATCCCAAAATAAAGACGCCATAACCTTACCAGCCGACTGTTGCGTTTTCCCACGCTTTGGAGTGGGTTCATCGTGTGCAGTCCACTCGGATGACTGTACGGCGGACTTCGGAGTGAAATGATGGAGCCATGTGTCATCCATTGTCACATATCGACGCAAAAACTCGGGTTTATTACGCTTGATCATCTTCAAACACTGCTCCGAATCATCAACTCGTCGTTGTTTTTGGTCAAAAGTGAGCTCGCGCGGCACCCACTTTGCACAGAGCTTTCTCATACTCAAATATTCGTGGATGATATGATGTACACGTTCAGTTGATATCTTTAGAGTACCTGCTATTTCATTCAAATTCAATTTAGGGTCATTCAAAATCATTTTGTGGATTTTTTTAACGTTTTCGTCGGTAACAACTTTTTTGGGCGTCCACCGTCTTCTGTGCTCATTTCACCACCTCTAAACTTAGCATACCAATCCTTGATGGTTGATTTTCCTAGGGCAGTGTCCGGAAACTCGGCATCAAGCCAAGTTTTTGCTTCAACTGTATTTTTTCCCTACAAAAAGCAATATTTTATCAACACGCGAAATTCTTTTTTATCCAGTTTTTTCAAAATAACAAAAGTTGCTTCACTCAAAATACTATAATTGACAAACTAATGATCCGACAGCTGTAAAATTTATACACGCATCTTTTGAGGGTTAGGGCTAACTAAAAAACATATGGATTTAATTCTATTAGCGACATCTATGTGTCAGGCGGGGGACTTTTCAATTGACCTGTTATATATATATGTGTGTGTGTGTGCGTGCGTGCGTGCGTGTGTGTTAATGATTGAGTTGATCTGGGTACTTTGAGAAATAGTTAAAATTCATGAAAAATTAACATACCGCGTATTTTCCCTTAGGCGATTATATTTGTTCTTTTAGAAAAAAACTTTTTTTAAGCAATACGATACGGTGAAAACTGAAGGAGTTTTATGTATTTTAATATGCATTTGACGTTATTCTGAAATTTGCAAATGAGTTAAAAATTACTCAGCTTAAATATGTTTTTATTATAATTTACATTGGGTAAAAATATTGAAATCTTGGGAGAAAGAATCAAAAAGTATCAGTGACAATAAATGTCTTCTATAATCTTTATTTCTTCAGACTATTGTGTGTAACTATTGATTGAAACTAGTAATAGCTGAAGGAGGCAATACTAGGTGAGAGTTACAAAAATAAATTTTTTCGTACATCAATAATGTCCTTTAAGATGTTAACTTTTTTTATGAGGAAAAGTTATGAAAGACAGCGAGAAGTAATAGTTAACTATCGTAAATGTTGAAACAATTATATTTATATATAAATTTAGTTTTATATTTGGGAAGGAATTATTTAATATTTAACTGCTGCACATTACATTACAAGAAAAAAGTAAAACATATTGCAATCATAAAGAATTCCAGTATGTGCCTTTGGATAATAGACCTTGAGTACGATATTAAAAATGATGATAATTACACATACCAGAGGATTTAAACTTTATCTAAACAGTATAATGGTCTTCTATGTAGGCAAACTGTGGCAAGTATTTCACCAGGAGGCACTGGAAAGCATATTAACTTCATGTTAAGAAAAAGTTCAGATATCCACGTTTTTTTTTTTTTTTTTTTAAATAAAAACTCTGTAGTGGTGATTAGGAAATAGGAGTTTCTAATCAAGAAATTAAAAAAACATGGAGGAGGTTGTACAGTCTAAAGGCTTAGACACAAAAAATGTATAAAAAATATAGCAACAAGACGGTTAGTTTTTGGAACTATCTGAGTGAATTTGAATAAAGAAGTAAAGTTGACAGTTAATATCAACTTAAACAGTGACCAGTTTCAATAGCAAAAAGTGATGTTTTGCGCACGTTTTAAATACTTTCTAATTCAAACTATACATTACATATTTCTTCAAACTTATATATTACAGTAAAAAAGAAATATTTCATGAATTATAAAGTGATCAAAGAGAATTTCATTAAAAATTTGTAACTTATTTAAAAAAACACAAAAAGAAAGATTATTTGACGAAATCTAAGCAGAGAGAGCACTCATGACCTTATTGTATACTCATGACCTATTAAATATGCAAAAAAATTAAAAATTGTATTTTGAGTTACTTCTGTATAATAACATTAAATTAGGTGTACGAGCAATACAATAATTACATTAAAATTAATCAACTAATTACATTATAATTTTGTAATATAATTAATTGTATTAATATATAATTAATAATTAATTTATTATACTATATTAATTAATTATTAATTATATATTAACACAATTAATTATATTACAAAAATAAAGATATGCAATATAAAACAAATTCCTCATAACTATTCCTCATAAGTTACATAATGGAAAGGAAAGATACCTAATTATTAAAACAATAGTGTTAATAAAAATTATTGTTTAAAATCTTTCCTAGTTTTAGACGAATAAAATGGAAAGCAAAATAAATTTCTAAATTTCAATTTTAAGAAAAAGGAAGAGGTTGCTCGCTCTCCTTGCACTCCTTAATACATGTAACTGTTACACATTTTATAAGCGTACTTAAATCTTATGTACACAGAATTTAAACAGAACAAGCTAGACAGAAAACATGTTTTATTGCTACATGTTCGAAGGAAATAATCAACATTTTCTGCAACTTGTGGAATAATTATACATGCTAACTCTTTAATAGAAAATAACTATTGATACAAGTATATATTTAAAGAAATACTTCAATTTTGAACTACACTAAAATTGGGGCAATACATAAAAGCTCCTAAAAACGATGACAAAATTGAATTACGACGAGAATGAAAACACAAACAAAAAAGATAATGTAATCAAGTAATCTTTAGAAACAAATCTTATTCATTGTAATAAAGCTTTGTACAGTCTTAAATATAATGAGCAAAGTCTAGACGTAATTGTAAAGAGATAACCGAGGAAATAAATTCCATGATGTTGTAAGATACTTAATTATATTTAGTTTTATTAGCTATGAATCTAATGTTATCTTTAAAAAACTAAATCTTGCTATTTAACTTTCCACTGACGAAGAGATTTAATTATTAGAAAATGCAAATTTTCATTCACGGACAAAGATAAAAAGAGACGTTTGAAAAAAAAAAGATTAAAAAACACATTTTAATTATCCTTATTGCTATGGAAATTAATTTTGTTTACGTCATGAAATAAATATTTTTGTCTCGGTTTTTTTTAAAGTTGAAATTAAAACTTTCTGAAAATCGTTAAAGTATTTATCATCTTATACGTCTTATGAAATCCCTCTTAAAAGCTTAAGACAAATACATATTAAGGATTTTCCGTTTTACTGAAATTAATTCTATTTTATGTACGATCATCCATTGCAAATTTCATACTAAAACCTTTATTTTAATTAATTCAGTTTGAATAATTGCAGAAAAATTCAAATAATTTATTTTGATAATTTCACACAAAATAAATGGAAATATGGAACAGAACTAGCAAAACGGTTTGTCACTATTTAAAAAATTATTATACAGTAAATTATCGATCAACAGCAAAATATCTTAAGCTGAAGGGGGCGTATTCGTAAAATTGTGCATGCGTGTGATAAACAACTGTTATTTTGCTTACAGACAAAAGATAATGCTGGCACTATGATAGCAATTCATTATTATTATGACTTCGTTTGAGTCAATTTCCATTGAAAATTAGTTACTCTTGGACAGAAATATTGTTATAATGAACTCTTTTCAGTAAATAAAATTAATGACGCATTTTTTGCAATCTTCTTTGATTAAAGTCCTCTGGATGAAATCCTTCTAATAACGACATTAAATATATTTATAATTAATCGTTTAGTTATTAAATCTGTAAGCATATTTTTTTTTTTATTTGGATTTTGATAATGTAGAAATTTTTTAGTATCATCGTTTCAAATGGGTTCTGAACGAACAATTGATTAATTAATTATTTTATTTAACTTCGTTTTTAGAAACAAATAGTAAGCTTTTAGAGACGGGACTCGTAATCTTAAAAATCGGTCAAGGGACCAGGAGGAAACCTGAGCTGAAAAACTTCAAACTTCTACATTACGCCGAAGGGATGATTAGACTTCGACAGAATTAATTCATATCAGTTCTGCTAATAATGCGGGTCTCCAGCAGCAACAGAACTTTAATCGATGACTCGATTCATGTCCATAGACCACGAGTTCACTGCTGTAACCACTAGGCTGCCAAGGCGACTAATGAATAATGGAGGTACTGTATGGAAACCTTTAAATGTAATTCAAAGAATTACGGGAACTTTGGAGCTAAAACTATTTCTTTTAAAGGAAAAAATAAACTTGCTTGAAATTCAAGATGTTATTGAGATAAATAGTTTGTTGACAGTTAAATTTCCAAAGGATTATTGAAAAAACAATCATTTTGATTTTAACTTCCACACACAAACACGGAAATATATGCAAGTAATTCATAAGGAAACATTTAAGGAGTGATGGAAAACAACTAAACAAGCAATTTCCCTCACCATTTATGTATTGTACAGCTTTTTCCTGCTAACTGTATGTAGCCATTTTTCCTGAAACACACGGTAGAAACGAAAATGTGCGAGAAAACTCGTGCTGCATGGTTTCCATTACATCGCCGTCTAGTGGTGCACCGCATGATTTTCGCCTATGCAATGTATGGTGAAAATTGCTTGTTTAGATGTTTTCTTTCAAACCTTAACTTTTTGCCCATGAGTTTTGAAGCAACCTGCTTTTGTATATCTATTTATGTATGTATGTATGTGTATATATATATATATATATATATATATATATATATATATATATCATTAACAAATAACATTCAAAAATTCTCCGAATCTAAAGCAAAATTATGGAGAGACAGAAAAACTAAATATTTATGGAAATCACTAATAATCCAATTAATTTTTTTGCAAATAAAATAAAACTTAAATAGTTAAATAATCTAATACCTAGAATCTGAAAATTCAAAACAAACAAGTTGGAAAACCAAAGGATTTAAAATGAAGAAAAGTGATAAAAATGAAAAATTAAGAATAGTGGAACTAACGTAGTTAATACTATTCCATACATTGGATTGGAATAGTGAGTATTTTTAAAGGCAGTTCCTCATCAATCTATCAGACTTAAGTGAATTAAATTATAAAATGATGGTAACAAATCAAAAATCTACAAATTCAGAAACTCAACTACGGAAAAAAGAAGGTAAAGATACAAAATATCTACTATCTCCCTACAAGAAAGAATGCCAATCATGTATATTACTCATCTAAGATATTGCAACAATAGTTAAGAACCTTAGCTAAACAGAATGTCAATTAAAAATAATCACAGTTGTAAGCAATCTAAAACGTATTACAACATAAAACATTCACAATGATATGTAATTATAAATAAAGTGTTTATAAAATCATATTAAAAAATCATAAATAAAGTCTTTTTAAAGATAACAAAATCAATAGCTGAAAGAAATTAATTACAATAAATAAAAAAAAAAAAAAAAAAACATTAGAATTAAAAAAAAAATTGCAAACATAGAAAACCCTACAAAATCTCATACCATTACGCCACACCTCACGCTTGTACTCACTCTACTCCACGAAAGAATAACTAGCCAAAGTAAAAACTGATTGGTTGATTTATATGAAACCACACAATTAAATTGAATGATTTAAAGGAACAAAAAAAAAATATTTACTTAAAATTACAATCAAAATATTACAGAATATATATTCAAAAAACATTATTAAGCAATTTTAATAAATCAAAAGCTAAATTATGAATAACTACTTTTAAAGAAATGAAAAGTAGATAAAAAAAAAATGAAAATTGTGACACCATCTAGAGTGGGAAAAACTATATATTCAAAAAAAATTTAAAAATAACAAAAAAAAGCGTATACAACATAACTAAGTAAAATTATCTCTCTCTTTTAATACACACACACACACACA
>BMAW01064787.1:0-14248 GCA_019974015.1 Nephila pilipes | reverse complement strand
ATATATATATATATATATATATATATATATATATATATATATATAATGCAATGAATTTATTTACCTAGCTATTTATTTGACTAAAATTCCTTCATCAGTTGCTTTAATTACCTTCATTTTATTTCAACATACAGTAGGGTATTTCAGAAATCATATATATAAGATATGTTTATTAATTAGTTAAAAAAAATACTTGTCATGTGTGTAAAAATCATTCAGAAATACAAAATAAAAAATATTCCATTACTATATTTGAAGTATTTAACGTTTTGAAATTGTGCATTAACTTCCAATGTTTGAATATTTATTAACCACCATTGAAATGATTTTAAAATAGTAATCTATTTCTGTAGAATGTATTGCATTCTTATAAAAGGTTCACGTATATTTTCTGTTCTAACATGCTTTAAAAACTTTATTTTATTGAAATAAGTAAAATAATAATACAAGTATTTAATGTGATACAATAAGTCATTCGTAATAAAGAAATGCAAGGAAGATTTCAATACATACATTTGTCTTTGAAAAGATAGAATATTTTCCAGAAGAGAAATTAATAACTAAGAAGTAGTCATTTCGGTGCTTTAAATTGAATAAATTCTCAAAGTACGTGAGGTGTTCAAACCACTTTAATTATTACTAGATAATAACCAAGATATTAGGACAAAATTTATTTTGTATTTGAATAAATTCATATTTAGATAATTTCGTAATTTAAAACTGTTTATAATGATTTGATCTACAATTAGGAACTTCAAAGGGTCAAGACACACTAAGAGAAATGTATAATCGGTATAGTGATTATGTAAAAGAAGTCTTCTGAACAATGAATAAGAATTAAGTTTCTACCTCTATTATTTTTAGGAATATTAAACTTTTGTGATACATCCTGGGATAATAATTTGGATTTTACAATATTGAGGGTTCCACTTTAATCTATGGATTCTTCAATCTAAATAAATCGACAATAATAACCGTAATTTGTAATATTTTGTACATGAGGATCAACTAATATGCAGATTAATTTTTATACAGATATCGTATTTATGTTCATTCTACGAGATAGTAAGTAAAGTCTTAATTATTATAGTAGAATAAAAATAAGTTTTAAAGACTTTAGTTTGCTTTGCAGAAAAATTCAATTACTGAAATATCAGAATTTTTGTATTTGTGTTTTATTTTTTGAAATATTCATTTTTATTCTGTCTGGAATTTCAATCAATTTCTACTAAGAAAAATAGATGTGAGCTATTGTATAATACAAGACGTCAGCTATTGTATAAAAGCGTTTACGCGTTCATACAGCCTTTAAGATTATATAAAAAGTTTTGAAAGTTTTTGATTTTAAAAAAATTTGCTCTGTATTCCCTAAAATTAATCAGAAAACAATTCATTACGCATAAAAAAATCAACCAAAAGGTAGTTAATTAATTCAGATTGTATAACAGCTCTTTCAATTATGTAATTTATTCTGATATAATAGCATTTGTTGTTCTATGTATATCGCACAAAATCAAACCAAAAGTAATTGATTCATTCAGCATGCAAAATTTTCGAAATTATGTTTAAAAACAATATATGTTGTAAAAAGGATTTTAGATTAAATATATTAGTAGTTTTTAAGATTCAAAATTATGCAGCAATTCGTAAAAGTAATGGTAATCTTATGAAAATTTCATTTTCATTTTCAAAAGAAGGCTGTTTTTATATATATCAATGTAAAAAAAAGTACTTGAAAGTGCAAAAAATAATGAAGAATTTCTTAACATTATGCTTTCTCTTCGAGGTTGAAAAATATTTTGTCTATTTTAATGATTAATTTTTATGGGTTTTTTTTTCCCCAGTTTTCAAAAAAAAAAAAAAAAAAAAAAAAAAGTTCTTAAAAATTTCAGAAATCAAAGAAAAAATTAAATTCTTCTAAAATATTTACTGTTTTTTGTTTGTTTTATCGGGTGTAGTTTTTTCTTATTATTTGAAATAAATAAATTCGTCTGGATTTGAGGAAGAAAGCAAAACTTCCGAAAAATTAAAATTATCTTCACGAAACTAGAATGACAAATGATATATAGGAATGTTAGAATGTTCTAAATGATGATTTATTAGATTTATTACAAACATTGTAAACTTTCTAAAACTGTATATTTATCCAAAAATAAAAATCAGAGTATTTATTTTTTGCAGCTCGTTAATTATTATTTTTATTTTAGTACCCGATGGCATAATTAGATATATGATTCGTATGCGTATCAAACAAAGAAAACGATGTAACTTTTTTGATTTAATCACAGAATTTATGTTCCTGCTCAATGAATGCATGAAAAAAATATTTTAATACAGTTTTACTAAAGTATACTCAACGAAACACGATATGGAAGTATGTTTTTTATTTTCTGTGGAATACATAAACAGCTGTAGTTTATACGTGTTATATAAACAAGGAGTACTTTAAGAAAGAACTAAAAATAAATAAATAAAAATAGCTGTATTTCAGTCGCTGACAGTTCTTTCCCGTCTCTTGGGATAAATCACACTTTATGCAGAATTTGGTGAACAAAAGACTTCAAAAGATACCCTAAATATGTCGGTTGAGATAGAATAGCGTTGATGGAATACAAAGATTTTTGGAGGAGCAATCTGCTCTTCTTTCACTTGGCTGACATTTTTCGGCTAAAACCCCTGACTAGATCAATCATAGAAATAAAAGTGTGTTACTTTTTCCACATTTTTAATGTCTTTGGTATAAAGACTTCGGGACAGAAAAAAAATCTTTAAGTACACTGTTTTAAAAAAAATGGCTCTGGTAAAATGTTAACTCTGTTTGCGCAAAAACATTTCTGTTCTTTCTTTTTTTTTTTTTTTTTTTTTTTTGTAAAAACAGAGAATGGAAAAGAACTTTTTTTTTCTTGTGGGTGTGAATCACAATGCCCTCAGTTAACAAAAGTTCTTTTCTAACGAATGTAGTACGATGCTTTTTATTCGTTTTTCGCCCTAACTCGAGAAAAAAAAAAGGTGTCGTGAAAAGATTTTATCTCACAAAAACGAATTTTTATTTTAAAAGGGGCTGTGCAAAAATCTGAGATAGTTAATTTATTCTGCATTTGCTGTCATGTGCTTGTACGCATTATGGATATTTTTTCTACACTCTGGTTGTTTTTTTTATTCATATATTCGTCAGGCACATATTAAAATGTAATATCCTTCATATTATTTTTTTCATTCTATTTACAGGAACATATCTTTTCATGTCTTTCTTACATACTCTCGGGTATGGACTCATTTATTATTCAATAAAAATTTCTGAATATAAAAACTGATGTTTGGAATATAAAAAGTCGATTATCCACGTTCCTGGATATATACTAAGAAAAAAACTTCTGTATGATGGAAGTTATATTGGGATGTTGGGCGAAAGCTAAAAGCGAAATTTTTATTAAAGTACTCTGTCTACAAGTTTTTTACTTAAGAATTTTTAATAATTTTGAACTTAATCATTTTTTCAACTCCCCTCAAGGGAAAATAGATGTCTCTAGCTTGCATGGATATTTTTTTAATTCTTTTTTTCTAAATATATGTTCTACTCGAAGGTTGTAAGAATATAATCTAGACACATGTGATAAATTGATATATAATACATAAATGTTTTAAATCAAAAGCTCATGTTTAATTAGTGATATATGCGAAAAGTACTACTAAAACATTTATTATGTTTTTGCATTTTTTTTAAATTTAAATTGCATATATCTAAGTTTATTTAATATTGTGAAGACTTTGGTAAGAAAACATCCATTAATTTTATCTTAGCATTTCAACAAAACCATGTGTTTGATTTATATAATGAGTAACTGAATAAAAATATTTGTAAAAGTATTTTTGATGGATAAAAATTTATCTTTGAAATATTTTAAAGAAAGAAATCCCAAGTATTATTGAGAATTGTTATTTTTAATTTTGAATTATTAATTTACTGTTAAAAGCGTAATGGGAAATGAGAGTAACAAGTATTAGTAATTTAACATGTTATGAAAAAACCTAATATGAAATAAAATTTCAGTTGTATTCATTCAAAAAAGAAGTCAGAAAGAATATTTTTCTCCGAAAGTTGATTAATGTCATCTACATAAAGGCAGAAAGTATTATAAGCAGGACTTCAGGTTATGCATAAGCAATATATAGCCCATTCTGGTTTTGTACAGCCTACGATAACTTTTCCAAATAGCAATGACTTTGGCTGTAAGCCATTTTTCATTTTTCCATTTGATTTTAATGAAATTTATCTACGACACAGATTGGCTTTTATAGAAATAGTTTTCCACCTGACAAGTTTCTAAAGCTGACAGTGTTTACTCAAAAGAAACTGATACTATTTGGAAGTACCTGTAAATGACAGTTATATCCGGCTTTTCCAAATTTTGCAATGCTCGACACGACTTTTCCAAATATCACTGATTCTGTCCTTTTAACTTCTTTCTCTTCTCCATTTGTTGTCGATTTCAAAATAGCACCATCTTTACAAATCGAATTAATCCACTACATAAATAGGCTTCCATAAGAAAAAAAAAGAATACTTATCGGACAAGTTTCTAAAGCTGGTTGCTTTTGCCCTGAAAATTCGAATGCTATCTGGAAACACCTATAAATGCGAGCAACTGTTTTTAAGCACACATTTCGTAAAATCCTAAATAAAGATGCAAATTACTGATGTGCTCCTAAAAAACACCTTGCTGGTTTCAAACTCCGCAATATCCCGTTCATCGATAATCTCGTGTCAACCATGAAATAGTAACCATAGCAATAAAAAGAATTATAGTTTTTTTAATTTAAAAGTATAGAGTTTTCTTTTTTAATTGATATTTTTATAAATTTTACGATGGAGACTATTTGGAGTATTAGAGAATCTATATAGTTCAGATGTTTATTGTGTTCATTTTTTTTTTTTATTTTTGTACTTTTTTCATATATAAGATTCCTGAAGTACTTCAATGCGCCTAATGTTTCTAATTTTAAATTGTCCCATAGTCGAGTAAAAGATGATCATGTCTGCTTTACCTAATCAATTCACAATTATTCGCATTTATGTTCAGTTACGTTGTATTTAATTTACAAAGTTCAACAAAAGTCTTTATCTAGGGGAAAAAAAGATGAAATTTTCATTGTACTCCAATTACTTTTATCCTTTTCAATGTGTTATATTAGAACAGAATTCAATTATAGGATTCTCGGAGAAGAGCTTTTTCCTCCAAATTTGATCTATAATTTTCTACAGTTAGAAATAAGACCGATTTATCAAAAGTCATGCTCTTTTCAATTTCAAATTATTGTGTGTATAAATTTAAAAAAAAATCATTAAATTTTTTTTTGTGATGATTTATTTTACATTTGTGATCTAAAGATTTTCTGAAGCCTTAACAGCTTTTGTATTAATGAGTTTTCATACAATTAAATGCTAAGTATATCTAATGTGAATGACTGTTATGAAAGCATTAAACAAGGAGATGGAGAAAATTGCGTTAACTATTTCACTCGTGCTTGATTTCGAATCTTTGTTTAAATTATGAATAGAACAGAGTGACATTTGGCAGTTGTCCAATGTAAATTAATCAAATTAAAAGGCTATTTGTTAGCATATATACTGATGTATCTCGACAAGAATTCATATTAAGGCATACGTTCTATTCCGAAAAGCTTAAAAGCTAAACTTTTTGTATACATAAAATTATATTACGTAAGCATTCATTTTACATTATTATATATTCAACTTCACTCACACCCACAATTTCCATTCACTTCATTCATTCAGAAGGCGAATAATTTTGAGATATTTGAAAATTCGTATACATATATATTTAGCTAAAACGTATATTTATTCCAAATACTACTATACTACATTACAGACAATCAAGCTGAAAGGAACACTTCTGTTCGCCAATCAAATTGTTCTATCTTAATAATGGAATTTGGTTATACGGGACAAACTTATTTTGATGAACTGAATCTGAAAACAGTGTTTTTTGGTTTTATGAGAGCATTCCATCGTGATTTTCCCTTCAACTAACACTTTGGGAACAATTTGTGACATTTTTGAAATTGAAAATTTCTATAAATAAAACTTCACTCGTGTAGATTAGATTAGAATTAACGAAGTGCGATGTTTTAAATGGAGGATTTAAGACTTTAGACATTAGAACACGACTTTTTAATTTGACGTTGGTATTCTATTGAGTGATAAAGTTAGTGAGCTAAAGTTATCAAGATAAACATCTGTATTACTCCTGCACTAAATAAGGATCTTTAAGAGGGAATCCAGAAAGGATATACAAAAGGACACGAATTCGAATCATCCATTTCAATTCTTCCAAAAACTATAACCCTCATCTTTTTCCAAAAACTAGAACCCTCATCTTTTTCCAAAAACTAGAACCCTCATCTTCAATTCTTCAAAAGGTTCAAGGCGATAGGGTCAAAGATTAAATTATTGTTTTAATCACTTAATGAGATGTGCTTAGAGACAAATTATTAGAGATAAAGTTGGTTATGGATTAAAAATTGATTATTTGTAGATCTGAATAAATTAACTTGGTTATCATATGTGTGAGACTTTCTATTTCTTAGTTGATTTTATAAGTAATCTTTTTGTATGGAGATTAGAAGTAGAAGGAAATAATGGAGGAATATTGCAGTTTGCTTTCATTATTTTTAAGATTGAGCAATATTTCTATATGTATTACTTTAGAATAGAATTAATTCCATTGTTTCTTAACTTAAAATTATACAAAAGTTATCTTATTTTATCATTTTGTTAATTTATATTTCGGCAAATTGGTTCAGAGCAAGAGACATGGAAACCTTTTTTTATGGTAAATAATTCAACAAGATCTGAGTTTTTGGAATCGAGGAAATACAGCTGATTATTTTCGTTTACGCTATCGAGTTTTATTTTGCTCGAAATTTCCAAAAGTATAAAAATAATAATACATTAATTACAAACCTATTAATAATATAAATATGCTTAACTGAACCTAATATAAAATAAATTTAATACAATTAAATTGTTCATTCTAGCGTTATGAACAGTGACATCTAAAAGCTCCTAAAACAAATCAAACAGAATCAATAGTTATTTTTTTTTAATTCGGTGGTTAGTAATAAAAATCGAGAAAATTTTTTAAAGGAAAGGAAAACGAACAGTCCTTTTTCACATGTAACTATAAGCAAATAGGGTTTTACGTAAAAATTTCCAGTTACAGTTTCAGTCAAAAAAATTCTAAGATAACAATTAGCATAAAATATTAATTTGTTTAGTTTTATAATGTTTTACTTAAAAAAAGTAATAAAACAAAGTACAAAATTAATTCAAAATTTAAGCTTCATATTAAAGTCAAATATATTTTGTTTTTATGACATAAACCAAACAAGTTTATTTCATTAACGAATTTTAGCATTCTTTCAAAATACCAATCTTACACCACTTACATGATTCGAGTATCATCTCTAATGGAAACTTGATTGACGAACAGAAGTTTAGTTCTAAAATATTTAAAAAAAACAAAAACAAATTTGTTGTCTTAAGCAATACAAGTATACTATCCTTAATTATATATAAAAGTAAGAAAAAAGAAAAGAACGAAACATTTTTATTTCTTAAAAATGTTCTTTAAATTTCTTGATATTCCTATGATAAATAGTGATTAAATAATCTTAAGAATATACAATAATGTATGTATAGCTATTTGGAGCGAAAAGAATAAAATATCTTTCAGAAGATGTATGAAATTCCTTAACTCGAAATTCAAAAATAAATATAAATTTTACAACGTGGCATAATCAAGATTACGGACTAAAAATTGCAGTAAAAATGTTATTCATATTTATAAGGTAGTGACATTTTAAATAACATGATCTTTACTTCTTTTTAAAAAAATTGAAAAAAATAACTAAAATTAATTTTTTTCATTTATTTACACAAATACACACGTATATATATATATATATATATATATGGCGTTTTGGGAATGATTGAGGAATTCAGTGTCTTAGGATTATGTAAATGAAGAAAGCGTTGATTATTCACAAAGTAATGTTTAATTTGGATAAATGACGAATAGAATTCACTAATTCTATAAAATGTTGATAACATCCTATAATTCCGCAGCGGCCTTTAACTCATAATCTCTCCTATACTTCAGATTTTGATAATTTCCGCCAATCATTTTGATAATTTCCGCCAATCATTTTGATAAATCCTTTCTAAATAAATCCTACCCCAACTTCACAGACCTTCACCTCAGCGTCAAAAGGACTTCCCTTGTTCGTTCACTTTCGGTTCAAAGCTCTGCCTCCTTCTTTTATCTTATCAGTACCTTCTCCACAGGTATGGTGTACCTTCTAGTGAATTTGTCGAATACAGCAAAATTAACCCTCATTCCACCACCCTATATATATATACACACTCTATAACAAAAAAAAAGACTCACCTAGAAGGAGTTGTCCGATGGAGACAAAAATTGGAGGATAGGAAAATTATGAAAGTATGGAAAACGATTAAAATTTCAGAGAAAATGAATAAATTATTTCAGTGTTACATAAATACAAAATAACGAGTTCAATAAGATGTTGATCCACCTCTAGTCTGGATGAAAGTTACCTCACGATGTGGCAAAGAGTGATTAATCTCCCTGATGGTCTACTGCGGTATTTCTTGCCAAATTTGCTCCAATTGGATCATCAATAATTCCTGGTAGATGCAGTCGTCTTCCCATCATATGTCAGATATGCTCGATTGGAGAGAGATCTGGCTGGCAAAGAAAATAATTTACAAGCTGTGAAACAGGTCATAGCAACACATACCGTATGTGGTTTAGCATTATCTTCCTGAAAAATAAGGCCAAGGTACTGCAAAAGGAACGGTATCTAAACAGGTCACAGAAT
The DNA here is from genome assembly GCA_019974015.1 of Nephila pilipes. Lineage (NCBI taxonomy): Eukaryota > Metazoa > Arthropoda > Arachnida > Araneae > Nephilidae > Nephila > Nephila pilipes. The sequence continues at coordinate 5,323 of BMAW01064787.1, read as the reverse complement.
GTCATAGACGTACTTCTGTGCTGTAAGTGTGCCTCTAATGACGACCGAAAAGGGCTGGCTATCATAGGAAATGACCCTCAGACTATAGTGTCTGGTTGAGGTCCTGTGTGGCGTGCAATAGTGAAAGTAAGATCGGCACGCTGTCCTGTGCGTCTCCAGATAGGTCATCGATGATCGTCAGGACACAGTTGGAAGCGGGATCCCTCACTAAACACTATACTACCTCAGTCAGCATCATTACAACCTGATTGAGCCAAGAACCACATAATCTGGCTGGACATTGTGTAGGCGTGAGTGGCAGGTGGCGGAGACTTCACTCCATCAGCCGTCTGTGAATGGTCATGGTGGACTGAAGCTATAATGATGCTGAACGTGTGTGGGTCGTTCGACTGATGGTTGATAACGATGAATCAGGCGATGTGACAGCTGATCTGACAATCACTCGGCCCTTCCGATATGTTGTGGACCTAGGTCTATCGCTACCATCATGATCCTGAAATCTGCCATTCCCCACCTATTCTTCCCAGCATCTTCTAATCGCCGCATCGGTTCGACCCATATGACGAGCGATTGTCCGATTTAACCAACCTCTGTCTTTCGATCCAATGATAAGACCCCTTTAAAACTCTAACAGTTGCTCGTAATGAACTCGAATCCTGCAGCGAGGCATTTTTTTCAATTGTTGAAAGGTATCCTAAATCACAAAGTGACAGGAAATTTTTGGCCATCAGATTGAGAATCGCTTCATATATACACCTGCTGAGTACGTTGTTACCATGCGCAGTAGCTCCTTCTATTCATTAATTGGACACCAAATTTTAATCATTTACATGTTCGCTCCAAATGTCTCTGCATACGAAATTTAAATACTATCGCGCAATTCCTTCTTGGTGTATCGTTTCTTATTTGTTATTGAATGTATATATATATATATAAAATAAATGTTTTAAAAAATTATTTTTAAGGATTTATTTTAATTTCTTTGCAGATTATGATCAAATATTTTGTGATTTGCATATATATATATATATATATATATATATGTGTGTGTGTGTGTGTGTGTGTGTAATCAAATGCGAATTTCTTATATATAACTTAATTTAAAATATAAACTTCATTATAACTCATACATATATATTGATATAAACTCTTTCTTTTAAGGATTAATTTAAATTTTCCTTGCAAATAAAATATTGCTTTCAATCCCGTACTTGTACATTATTGCTACTTTTCAGGAATTCCAATGATTACATTATACACTTCCGTGAAACAAGTTACAAAATAAATACAAATTGATATGGACATGAAAAACATTTGGATTTTAAATTTGTCTATTACAATCTATTTCATTCGTACTAACTCTAATTTAAAATGAAGTGAATTCTCCATTTAAATTGAATCGAATTATTTTTCTACAACAGTTCTTATGAAATTGAAAAATCTCAACCAGAATGAAAATTGAATTAGATTACACCCAGTTTAGTTTTTTTTTTTTTTTTTTTTAAAAAATTAATTTTTTTAATTTTATTTTTTTTTTTTTTTTTTTTTATAAAAATAAATATTGAGAATTATTTTTAAAGTACATTTCATGAACGGATATAAAATAAGTTTTCTTAAAAAAAATTTAATTCCCCTCTAAATTGGCTTTCAGCGATATCCAATTTAATAAAAAGGAAGGTATTTGAACGCGAATTTAAGCAGATAATTCAAATAATTTCTTATTTCTTGGTATCCGGAATTACATTTGTAAGTCTTATATATACTATGATATTAGTTATTCAAAACAAAATTATTTCTTTAAACAACAACATAAAGATTTTTAAGATTATACATTTTCTCAGGAAACTAACATGTTGCCTTTTCACCAACGCTGTTCACCTTTATCTAAAAGTTTGTTTATGGATTATCAGCTTTCATTTATTTATCCAAAATATTCTTTCTTTAAAATATCCGTACATTGTAGATTGCAAAAAAGAAGATTGGTGCAATTTTTTTTTCATTATTTCTATTTTACCGGGAAAAAAAATTATGGTCACGTATAATTGAGTAGCCTTTTCTTGGATTTGAATATTAAGATAAAAGTCCATGTACTGACCTCAACAACTGCACGTAATTCAAAATTACTAAATATATTGGCATTGATAACAGGAAATGCTGGCAGAAATAAGATATTACAGATATTCAACAAGTAAACAAAACGGCTTGATCCAAAAATGTTCGTTAAATGTTCCCCAAAGATATATGTATCTCCCACCGGTGGATGTTTAAGAGATGTAAGGGGGCATTTTTGGTCCAAAGATAACTTAAGGGGCATTGAAGAGCAACTACTGCCCCACCCTGTGCAATACTCACAAGAACATGATAAAATGCGTAATTAAAACTTAAGAGAATTGAATACGTATTACAAAAAAAATTTCATTGTGCGTTTTAAGAAAGATCATTCCATATGAAAATTAGATATTTGTACTTTATAACTATGGTGCCTATTCCACTTTGACTAGTTCATGAACAAATCGTAGCTTAGGAAGTGCATCACATGGAACATTACAGTATGTAAGTGTTTTTTCTGGTTCGGTCATCAAAACTAAAATTTTAAAGTTTGGACAGGTCTGAACAAGAATAAGGATCCCGTTAACAGGTCACCATGAACTTTTGAGTGTAATGTTAATGACATCGAGTTTTCTACTTTTCTTTTCAAAACTAGATTATCACTTTTAATTGTAAGCAATAAAATATATTCTAAAGAATGTAAAAAAGAATATTTCTGCATCATTACGGGCTTTTTCCAAAAAGGAAGCATGGAATAATTTTCTAACTTAATCATCCCCAATTCTTATTTGTTTTCTCCATTTATATTTGCTTGTTGATTTATTTTTAGAAATTAAATATATTATATTTAAAATAATTGATACACAAACAAAATCTTAATTATTTAATGCGTAATTCTCTTGATATGGGAAAACAAATAAGGAGAAAAATATAGGAATCAATCCCATGCAAAAATCATAGGAAATGCAGAACATTATAATGGAAACTAACACAAAATTTCTGCGCTGCAAAGAACAGGAAATAGATGAGTTATGTGGCAACTCAGATCCAAAAATTGTACAATTTAAGTTCAAAATTATGAGTGGCTATCAGAAAACAAGGTTTCTTACTTCATACTTTAAGTATTTATAAATTATACAATAAAGATAATCTAGCATATATGCTGCTACATATTCACTTTATTCTCTACAAAATAGTTTTGATTGCTGTAGTGTATTTTGCCGGTAGATAAAGTAATCGAAGATTAGGTAGGAAAACAATATTTCATGAAGGTGAATTTAATTTTAGACTGCATAAACGTCATCATTTCAGGGAAAACGCTGCACTGATCATGAAACATTGAAGTTTAATATGGGATTTTTTGCTCTTGGCCTATTTGAATTTACAAATGAAAGATCAGGATATGGCTTCTTTTTTTCTTAAAAATGTTAATTGCATTTTCAGAAGGAAAGAACACTTTCTCTCTCAGTGTGGCTATCTTGCATCCCTCTTAGCGTCATATTTAAATGAGAAGCTTACCAAAATAACTCTGACACATCCCACTCACGAGTCGCACAGACACCTGCACACTCATAATCATCACATTAAGCAATGACATTAAGTTTTGGGCACATCACATCATTCTTCTCCTGAAATGTAAAATTAAGTGTAAGTTAATTTTAATCCTGTTTGTTCAATAATTAACCTAATGATCCAAATGATATTTTTCTCTTTTGTGCTATTGTTCTCATTCATTATATTTTATTCCCTTCGCTGATTGGAGTTTTTCTTTCGCAATACGATTTGGCCTAATTAATCTTAAAATTCTTAGCTTTATGCGAATAATTAAATCAGCGAAGAAGATTCCGTATTCTAGCTAGGGAAATAAATAAAAGTCAGAATTAGATCAAATTAGAGAATGGGAGAATGGAGCAGAATTTTCCAGGGCTATGATTCTAAGAGGTGTCATGTGTCACAGGCCCAATTTGGCCTTGTATTGTCATGCAAATTCAAACATTACAGTAAGCAGATCTTTTGTTACGGTTAGATCCTTCTTACGGTTACTCCTTAAATCAATCATATGACCAGTATCTTATACAGCAATAATTTCAATATAGACTTCTAAGAAGGGTCTGAATTTAACTCCTTCCCCTCAAAAAAAATTACTGATCTCCTTTCTTCTCGAACCTTTCGCTCTATTTTGTCACCATTTTAAATGAATATCGAATGTGTAAGCATTCGTTGTCCCTACTGAATGAATGATATTCTAACTTTATCTACTATGGGACCCCCTAATCTACTCTCCGCCCATTGCTATATATGCTTCTTAGCTTACGGCTACAGCATCCAATAGCAATGCACGCTTTCGTAACTTTACTTTCCAAGTTTGTTTCGGCAGTTCCTCACTCTGCCGAACGCCCAGGCGCTTATTGCCTTGATCCTATTTTTGATAGTTATTTACAATTATGATAAACTTTAATTAATTATGATATTTTTCCTCATAAATTATGATGAGAGGGTAAATTTTTATTCGTAAAATAGGAACCTCGTAACTTTAGCCGTTACCAGCCGTTACATCTACTATAGGATACTAACGACATCTATTGGTGATGTAGGGAACAATACATTCATCTGCATTGAATAAGGAACATTACTTCAAGCTATATCTTCGAATAGTATCCATTGTCGATAATCCTCGTCTTCAATCCAAAGCAGAAACTTAAACTGAAAAATAGTTAGATTTGTAGAATTAGAATATTTAATACATGTGTCAATTAATAGCTTAAGGTTTTCAGTATTTTTGTCCTTTAATCTTGACCGATCTCAGTATTCAACCGTATAATTTAATGTATCAACAAATACACTGCAATTGTATGAAGCGTGTCGCTTTACAGAAAAAGGAGTGAAAAATAATAGCCAAGTGAAGTCTTTCAGATAAAGAAGAATCGCTAAAGCGACCGAATTCGTGAATTGGAATGAATCCAATACAATGGTTTCCGTGCGCTCTCCATCTAAATCCTTACGCTTCCTCCTTTATTTCTGCATTTATTTTTGTTTCGTACTATCTTATCCATTTATTCGCTGATAAATGTCTAAATTGCACCGGATGGGAGGGCTTTTTTTACGTTACTGTTCCAGTTGCATTACTATGGTTCAGAATCTCACTGTATGGTAGAAACAATCTTCTGTCTAATGATCAAGCTCCAGAAACTCGTTTATGCTTTTTACTTGTTCTTATTGGTTAGAGCTCTAACCATTAATGATCGAAACAATAGCATCTTCAATACTGCTCTTG
>BMAW01064777.1:0-28372 GCA_019974015.1 Nephila pilipes | reverse complement strand
TTTCCTGTTTAATTATTTTTAATTTAGATTTAGGATCTAGATAATAATATTTAATATAAATGTCCGAATTTTCATCCATTTCGAATGATTAGTTTTTCATGCGTTTTACCTGAAAGTTGGGAAAAGCATGTTTTGAGAAAAAAGAATTTAAAGTTAAAATTTGAATAATTTCATAACCACTATAATATCCTACAGAAAAAGCCTATAAAATACTAATTAAATCATTAGTTTACAAGTACACTTTATAAATAAATATTATTAACTTGGTTTAACTCCTTTCGTAAGCCACAAATATCAAAAACAAAGCTTATTGCATTTGTTTCGACATTCTTATCGTTTTGAAATATATGTATATTTACAAAATGTACAGTATTATTGACTTAAATTTAGATATGTTACACAAAATAACTTTTTAAAGGTGAATATAACAGCTATTATTTATATATAACTCATTTTATTTTATATATGTTGTCTAAAATGTAAAAAGAAGAAAACAAATTTGGGAAAAAATATTATAAAGTTATAAATTTGAATAATTTAAAACTTATTTTAGTTACTCATATAAGAAAACATTTACATTTCTAAGAAAAACTGATTTTTGAGGCTATAAGTGACAGTCAATCTGCAGATCTAAAAGTAAGCTACACTTTTGACGATGTGACTACACTCAGCCATTCAAAATGACTTGAATTTGATAGCTATATCTTTGCAACTAATAGAAATATCAAAACATAGTTGGTGTTATACTATTCAGAATAATCTTTAATACATAAAAAAATTATTTTCAAAAAATTGATTTTTTAAAAGTTTTAAAATTGTGAAAGTTTTTTGATTCTTTGAAAGTTTTTGATTTTTTGAAAGTTTTAAGGGCTCCTGAAACCCCTTAAGTAACTTTTTGGTGAAGTCTCACATCATAGATGATCATAGACCTGTTCGTCTATGAAAATTTACCCCTGATGGAACCGGTAACATATTCTATTACAAACAAAAATATCACCAAATGATAAATAACTTTGTTATTCCGGCACTTCAGCAAAGACAATGCCTTGGGAAAATCATTTTCATAAAAGATGGAGCCCCTCCTTGCTTTGCGGGTACAACTACAATAACGATAGAGATTATTACTTCATTCTTTCAAACCACATTGCCCATCGGTCCGGTGATCTTACCCCAGTTGACTTTTGGTCATGGGGTTACTCCATAATAGATCATTGAGTTGTTCTGAACCGGGCTATATTGAAGGATAACACATCACACTATACGGGAGATTCTTGCAGGCCTTGCTTTCTGCTGTTGTGAATTGTGCGCACAGAATACAGTATTTACAAAAACGGTGGCCACAATGAGTCTGATTTGAATGTGTTAAATAAAAGGTAATTTTATTTTGGTATCGACTCTGCTTTTTTAAAACTCTCTCGTCAATTACACAGAACCACAACTCCCTCAGCGGTGAATTTTAGAACTTTCTTTCGTGGAATCCTTCATCCGCCATCTTTTTTAATCTTCTCACTGCATTTGGCGCGATTCTCGCAATTAGATCGCGTTTCAGAACATTCTGAGTACTGCCAGTTTAATTATGGTCATCTTGTATAACATAAATATATAGGATGGTTGAGTAGTGTGGTAAAAAAAAGAAAAAGTTTTTAATTTTAAATAATTTTTCAAAACACTCATGAAATATTAGTTGAGAGGTAAAATCTGAAAAACAATAAGTTGGGAAATTGAAAAAAGTAGTATAAATAGGAAAAAAAAACTATTGATGGTTTAAATAACTATGCTCTCTAATCTAGAAATCGAAACTATTATGTATGATAGATACAAAAACAATTTAAATGCAACAGTACAGAACAACATCTATTATTGGCTTATATAATGTGGCATATTATATTCAAAAGACACTTTAACAGACGTTTGAAAAATATTAACTATCTTGAACTACCTTGTTTATATTATGTCCATTTGCGAAGTGAAAGAAAATAATAAATTTTTCATACATTTCAAAATATTTACTGCAAAACATAGTTTTCTAAAATAGGTAAATTAGTTTACTAAAATTGGTCTATAAACATTCCTGACGGACGTCTCGTAAGTTAAGTGAGAAAAATTTTCTTAATTGAATCGTCATATGCACATCTCTGTTTGCTCGGAGCGGAAAAAAATCAATTTTTGACCGCATGATAACTGATGATGAAAAATAGATCATTTTCTAATACGCCATAGGAAAAAGAGCATACTTTCAGCATGGACTATTTGTCCCTTCCATCGCTAAATCGAGAATGAACCTGAATGAGAGAACGATGTACATATGGTGGGATGTCTTAGAACCAATATATTTCGAGTTTTGAAACCTAACAAAAAACTCAATTCGGAGAGATACTGTCAGCAAATGGAAGATTTAAACACAGCACTAAAAGAAAAGAAGCCGGTGATGTTCAAATTGAGGCACATTATATTGCATCATGATAATACAAACCACATGCTGCTTTGGTGGTTTGTCAAAAAATCACAGGACTGTGCTGGGAATTTCTGTCTCATCCACCACACTCCTCAGACCTAGCACCCTCTAATTATCACTCGTTTATCTCCTGCAAAATTTTTTGGAAGGAAAAAAATTCAAAACTGAAGCACACGTCAACCTTCACTATTCGAGATCTTCGCCTCTAAAGACAAGGCATTTTTCAAAAATGGTATTTACAAATTACCATCCCGCCAGCAAGATATCATAAGTAACCATACGTAATGACGGAAAATATACATACAATAAATATTATTAAATGTATGAAAAATGCATTATTTTCTTTCACTTCAGAAATGGATAGAACTTTTCGGTAGACTTAATATTTTCAAATTTAAATAATCTTGAAAAGTGTTATTCGTTATATTTTCTAGGAATTTGTAATGGTGACTGGAGGGATTTTTTTTGTAGGGGATGAAGAGGTTCTTAGAGTGTTTGCATAAAAAAAAAGAAACTCGTAAATTAAATAAGTGTTTGCTGAAAGAAATAGAATTGCTATATCACAAAAGAAATATACATATAAAATTAAATGAAAAGTTAATCTCATAGACTAAAAAATATAAGTAATGTAAAGTACTTTATTTAAAAGAAATGTTAAAATTATTTTTCTATTTTTTTTTCAGTTACCTAAGAGGAAACCTTAAGGAAAAGAAAACACACCAAATTTTCTGTGAGCTATTTTAAGATAAATGAAGTTAACTTTAGTTTTTTTAAAAATGCTTGTATTTGACCAAAATTTCAGTGATTTTTCAGAGCATTTTTACGCATAAACTTATATAAGGCCTCAGAAATTAAGTCACACGTACTTAAAATTTAATGTAAATTTTATATAAGATTATCCAAAAGCTTCATTATTAGTTTCACGTTAAACAAAAGATGTTACTTAAGACAGCACTAATGTTAAAGAAAAAAAAACAATATATTTTTAACTATGTAAGTTTCTCCATTGTTAAAAACACAATTTTATATTCATAGAATACAAATTATCATGAGATTATATATACTTTTGGACACTAAACTAATATTATCAAATTAATCATGTTTTAATTATTTTTATAAAAAATAAGAGGAATTCCACGAAAAAAAAATTTTTTTTTTTTTTTTTTTTTTTAAATATTTAATGTGAAAACATAATTCCAAATAAATTTTTCTCTCCTGTTTGGAGCATTCCAAAGAAACAGTATAAGATTTTTGCTTTAATAATATGGATGTAAAGTATAAAATGAAATATTTATTAAAATATGATTTATCATACAAAATTGTAATCACAATAAATAATTATTATTCAGAAGATTAAAGTATAGACTATTAAACTAACTTGAGTAGTGCAAACTTCTTTCTTTAGTTCTTCGTAAGCTGTCACTAGCAATTAGAAATAGTTCAAAGTTTTTCAGACGATTTTTTACTTTTATTTCCCGTCCATTAAAGTTACCATAAATACAGATGTATTGTATTTTAAATATGGCATCAGAATTTCATGCTAACTAGTAAATCTTTCTTTAAGATTATAATTAGGAAAGGTAAAAGCATGTTTCTGAAATTACAATTATGATTTACTTCTCCCATAAAACCCTTCAGTCTTCAATTTTGTAATTAAGTTAGAATTTTTAACTAGGAAAGAGATAAATAAATGTTGAAACTCTAATGAGTTTTTTTTCACTATTTAAATGATTTATAGTTAGAAACCATTTGAAGGAAAAGTGTGAGTTTATAAGAACTCGGATGTACTATTTCGATTCCAAGGAATTTAAAAGTAGCTAAAACTAGTCTTAAAACCAAAAATGTTAGCTTTTATAAAGACATTAATACTGTAATATGTATAGATGCCTTCTTTTCGTGTGTAAATAAAGATTCATATCAATAGATATGTATTTTTGTTATTTCTAATAATTTACATTATCTTTTCTTTGGACCAATTTAAGTAGTTGAAGTAGTTTCTATTCGGTGATGTTAAAACTTTTTTTTTTTGCCTAAAAAGTTTAAATTGATTTATCATTAAAAATTAAGAAATATTCTCTTTGAGATACATTTTAAATCATATCTTTTCTCTATCGTGTTATTTGTATTAATTTTTTTCCAATACTTCCTTTTTACTAATTTATATATGTTTAGTAAGGATATTTTCTTTGAATTTGCTTTTAATCATTATAAACAATTTTCTGTAAACATGCTATTTTATTTTATGTACATTTTCTAGTTTTTATTATTAATTATTTTGACTTAAACAATGCATTTCGCTGTATTATGTTCAATTCCTTTTCTGAAATAAATATCTAGACACTTCAACGGATTTACCCTCAACAGTTATGAAACAAAACTCGTTTGCCTTAATTTTGTGCCCTTAAAAATGTTTGTCTAAAAAGGTAAATATAGTAATATTCCTCTTGTATTATTATTTTTGTGTGTGAATTAATAAAAGCATTCTATTATTATCTCTAGTGAACGTTTTGGTGCTTTTTCCGTCAACTGATTGCAAATTTCATCAACATCAAATTTTTCGTTTGGGCGACAACTCAACAACCAGTAATATATATACTTTCAAAAATAAAACAACTCAGTTCCATAACAAGGATTATCATTTCATATACAGGGTGTTTTGAAACTCATGGGAGAAAATTTAAGGGGTGATAGAAAACATCTAAACGAGTAATTTTCATCCAACAATCCATGGGTAGAGAGCAAGAGGTGAATCTCTAGAGGGTGCTGTAATGGAAAGCACACAGTGCGGGTTTTCTTACATATCATCATTTTTACCGCAGAATTAAGGAGGCATGAGACATGGGTTTCCTTGATTTCTGTACTGGTGGAATAGAGTAACCAGGAAAAGCTTTGTCTCATGCCTCCTAAAATCCACAGTAGAAATGATGATGTAACAAGGAAAACTCGCGCTGTCGGCTTTCCATTACAGTGCCATCTACCAGTACACCGCTTGCTCTCTGCTTCTGCATTGTAAGATGAACATTACTCGTTTAGATATTTTCTATCAACTTTAAATTTTTGCCCTTTAGTTTAGAAACACCCTGTAGAATTATTTTCTTCAAAAACATAAAATGAAAAACTGAGAAGGCAAAAATATACCATATCTGACAATTTATCGCTTGCTAATGGAAAAGGTCCTACTTTTTTACCAAGTAATGGATCAGTATATGAGCCGACCCTGTGATTTAGCTTAAGAAAGGCTTAAATATGTTAGCTTAAAAACGGAAATATGTGGTACGTGTTCATTTTAGAAATGTAAGAATTTAAAAATTTACTAAGTTAGAATATATTTTAAATATAAAGTATTGATGTTAAATGAAAGCTCGCAATAACAGTGATAAAATCCGATAATTTATAAATTGGTTTGATTTTGATCTTTTTACTCGAAAAACTTTGATACAATTTAGCAAACAAAATAAAATGTCTAAGCATGTAAACAACTTTATTGCGATATTATTTATTTTTTCATACCTCACATTTAATATGTGACACCTCAATGTCAAACAAAAGTATCCTGGACGACTAATTGATTCAGACGTGATTTGTGATATTTTTTAGAATTTTATAAGCTAAGAAATTTGGGAACTTTTTCTAAGCCCAATTACGATATCGGTTTATGGACAGATCCACCATTTTGAAAAAAACGCAGATACTTTTCCGTTATCCGCTCTTAAGGAATAAGCCAAATATAATCTATTTATATCACTTTTGTTTATAATCCTTATGAGGAAAGTATTTATAAATGAGATGATCGTTCTTTTCATGAAGAATGTTTTTCGAATGTATTTATTTTACGGGTCTTTTGAGCCGTCGTCCGAATGAAAAATCTTATATTTGTGAAATTTGAACCGGCTAATGGTAAAGTATCAAAATATATACTATAAATAATATAATACTGCAGATAATGAGCTCACAAAAATATGATGGAAGCTAAATTTTATTTCAATATTCCTTGATTTTTGATGTTTTGTACGAAATCTTTATATAAAATGAATTAAGTGTGATTCGAATACAATAAAATCTGGGTCAGATCAACAGATCTCCAGGATTCCAATTTTAACAAAGTTCTCTTTTACTTATTGGAATGTAAGAATGCATATAATCATGAAATTCAATGCTTTCTACTTATGGAATACATACAACAACTGAATGTTAATATTCTCCTAGCTTCATAAAGGGTTACCAGAATTGTGTCTATCTATCTTAGTTGGCGTTTGACGTTTCACTTTACAGTGATCTGATTGGAAAACTTTCTACCCATTACTCCCTTGGTATCATTTTCCTTCTTCTGATGACACGTTTAAAGGGGTAATAAGATGGGCAAGCATATACCATATTCCAAATGACTCAGATCAGTACTTGCGAAAGATCTAGAAAATTTTAATATTTAAAATATGAAATATTTAATCATATCAAATATAGTATTGCGTTCAAGAATATCACTCGACGAAAAAGAACCAAAATCAGAAAGGAAGTCAGTTGAAATATTTATAAAAGTAACAATTAATGAATAACTAAAGGTATACAGCTCGAATCAAAAAGTTATCAAGCTAGTATGGAACACAGTGACAAAAGAGCAACTGTTGACTTCAGATTTCAGAAGAGACACTGTTTGAGTGTCTAGCAAACGATCACAACGATTAGTTAGTTAACGAGAATGATGAGGCTACTAGTCCAAGATGACTTCTTCTCATTCAGAATGAACTCTAGAAGGTCTCGGCTATCAGCAGAGAGAAGGAAATCCGGACATGTCCGGGAAGGGTGTAAAATTCGATAATTGGCATAGGATAGTATTAGGAAATATACATCAAGTGTTTGTCGCTTACATATATGCCGTAATATGACTGGTTGGATCCTATTATAGCCCACAGACTTGTTGAAGAAAGAAAATAGCTCGAAATTGCACTGAATTTTGGCATTTCTTCTCTATGGGAAGTAATAATCACTTTCAAGTGTGTTAACGTTTTTCCAAGCATTTTAAAAGGGGCAATAATGGCTTAATTAAGAACGATTGGTTCTGTTTTATTGATATAAATAGACAACAAACAGCTATACTTTTGCATAGTATATGTGAAATATATTCAGAATGCATTTTACTGAATCTCTGTACTTAATAGCTAGGTGTTGATTTTAATGACAGAAACGTTAAGTAGATGTTTTAGATTTGAAAGTTTTAATTCTACAAAGAAGCATTCGAAATGTCAGTTACACATCAACAATGTAGGTCAAAAACACTTTATTAAGAAACAGCGCTACAATGCAATGTGTCACACATGCTGCACACTATTTCTTTACATAATCTCGAAGTCGCTGAAGATATTTATCGGAATATTGTACTAACAATTCGGTGTCTCATCGATAGAAAACCACTCCTAGGTATTGAAGCTAACTTTAAACAACAATTTAAGCTTATGCATCGCAGGAAAATTGTCTTACCAAATTTTTTTGCCAAATACTCTTTGAATTTTCTGGAACATGTGAAAATACAAGGTTGCTATTGCGGGACTGTACGATGGATTCTGATTGAAAATCACATTCAAAACTGTGAAGCACACCCTGCGTTGTGCGAGTCTTATGAGTTCTTGCAAGAAGACATTGCCTTTGATTAGCTTCCTAAGTCACTTGTTCTTCACGGCTTTGCGTAAACTGCTTAATGTTTAGCATTGCGACTCAAAATTAATGGCTTCACCCTTCCGAGTAAACTTGGGTAGACAACTTCTTCGCAAACGAAAAAAAAAAAAAATCACAGCCATGACTTTACATGGATGAACTTTGAATGCCTTATGTCTGATATGCTCACTGTTATTTAACTCTCAATAACATTTATGTTACTAGTAAAATTACTTTTTTTATTCAAAAAATCTCTCATGATTGACTACAGCAACTTAGGACATCATACTCAACACCTTCGATGCCACTTCTCCTCTGCAGATTTCAATTTCAGAATACAAACAAAAATTATTCGCGACAGTAACGCCATCTATGAGCGTGAATATATAACATACTCCCCACCTTGAAACCCCAGGGTTTCAAGAAATTACAGAAGTTCACTAACAAACAGTATTACAACCTTTACACAAGTTAGTAAAAACACAAGATACACAATAATCGATACATATATGTAAGAAACAATAATACAAAACTCATATTTACAAAATTAAAGGTTACACATTAATTATGTTCCATAGGCAATACACAAATTTTTGAAATGGCTCTTTTACAAGTACTAGACTGCGTTTTAATTTTAACAACACGAATTTTTTTTTATCTTCTCCAAAATAAATTTTAATTATCCTGCCCATGGCCCATTTATAACAAGGCAAATTATCTTCTATTAATAAAACTAAATCTCCTAATTTTACACTATTTTTCTCGAACATCCATTTGGATCTCTGTTGTAATTGACTGAGATAGTGACGATGCCAAAATTTCCACATACATTGCACCAGTCTAGTAATTTTTTGCCATTTTTTGAGATGACTCTCCTTAAAGTTTGTTAAATTAGGCTCAGTTAAAGATGTTAAGGACCTGTTTACCAAGAAGTGTGCAGGAGTAAGAACTTCAAAATCGTCCTCGTTAGCAGACAAAGGACAAAGAGGACGAGAATTTAAAATTCCCTCTATTTGAACAATTACCGTTAAGAACTCTTCGTAAGTTAAGTTTATTCCCTTAACAACTCTTTTTAGATGATATTTAAACGACTTTATAGCTGCTTCCCAAAGGCCACCAAAGTGTGGGGATCTTGGTGGAATAAACCTCCACTCAATACCTTCTGCAGCTAAATAGCCTGCCAGCTTTTCATCTGGTTTTTTAACCATTTCATGAAGTCTTTTAATTTCTTTATTAGCTCCTACAAAATTCCGTCCATTATCTGAAAACAACCTTGCACACTTACCTCTTCGAGCCATGAATCTCTTTAGAGCTGCAATAAATGAATTTGAAGACAAATCAGAAACGATCTCAATGTGCACAGCCTTAAAACAAAAGCACACAAAAATACAAATATAAACTTTCTGTAAAGCACCTTTACGCTGAGCTTTACTCTTAATATAAAACGGCCCACAGAAATCGGCTCCAGCACAATTAAAAGCAAAATCTGGAGAAACTCTTTCCTTGGGCAAATTGCCCATGATTTGAGTCGACACAGTTGGTTGGACTTTGAAACAAATGATACATTGATGAACAATTTTTCTACAACTATTACGTCCATTTAGAGGCCAGAATTTTTCTCTAACAAGATAGAGTAACGAAGAAGCACCAATATGTAAATATTTTTTATGAAAATGTTCTATTATAATTAGAGTTAACTTGTGACCCTTTGGCAAAATTATTTGATGCTTTTTATTAAAACTCAAATTACTATTACCTAACCGTCCTCCGACTCTTAATAATCCCTTAGAATCCAAGAAAGGATTCAAAGTTTTTAATTTACTACCTGGAGGCACACAGTGTTGGTTTTGGAGACTATTAATATCCTTAGTAAAGGTCTGTGTTTGGACACCTTTAATTAAGAATGCCTCTGCTGCATTCAACTCCTTTGCATTCAGTGGACCTGTTGTCTTCACTGCGCCCTTTAAGTTCTTGACAAACCTGAAAACATAACTTAAAACACGAATGATGTTAATGTAATTGTTACTTATTTCAAAAAGACACTCTAAAAAACTAGGAGTAGTACAAAGAGAAATGTGAATCATAGAATCCTTATTTAGTTCAGAGTTCTTTTCAGTTCCTTTAACCTCTAGAAGATATTCATCATCTGAAACATCAGGATTGTCCTTGAAGTGTGGCCAGCTACTAGATGACAAGAAAGAAGGTCCATTCCACCAAATGTCTAATTGTTGGATCTTTGAAGGAAAAATACCTCGTGAGATGAAGTCTGCGGGATTCTCAGCAGTTTTAACATAATGCCAATGAAAATCCTTTGTATTCTCTTGAATTTTGGTGACACGATTAGCTACAAATACCTTCAGAGAGCTGGGTGAAGTTTTAATCCAAGCCAACACCACGGTAGAGTCTGAGTACAAATGTATTTCATGAAATTCAAGTTGTAATGATGATATAACCTTTACGATAAGTTTTGAAAGTAATTCAGCAGCACAAAGTTCTAAACGTGGAATACTTATTTCCTTGATGGGAGCCACTCGAGATTTGCTGCACAAGAGTGACACCTTAATGTCACCATAACTTGATACAGATCTAATGTAGACGGCACAACCATATGCATCTTTCGAAGCATCTCCGAAGCCTATAAGGTCAACTTTCAGTGCCTTAGAAGTTAAAACATGTCGTTCTACAGTTACATTTTTTAATTGACTCAATTCAGAACTGAATTTTTCCCACTCTCTACTTAAGTGTAAAGGAACTTCATCGTCCCAATCAATTTTTAAAATCCATAATTTCTGCAAGAAAATCTTGGCTGTAATTATCAAAGGTCCTAAGAGACCTAATGGGTCAAACAATCTGGAAATATCAGATAGCATTGTTCGCTTTGTTGCTGGACTCACAATTTTTTGAACACTAAAACAAAATGTGTCCTTTTTAGGATTAAATTGTAATCCCAAGGTTTTTAATGTTGTTGAGTTGGGATTATCAAAATTGTATTCTCGGTCCGACGTTGGAACATTGTGTAACAGACTAGGATTATTTGAACTCCACTTATGAAGCTCCATGCCCGCTGATTTTAACAACAGTATTAACTGGTCTTGTAGTTCAATGGCAGAAGATAAATCCTCGGTACCACTTAGAATATCGTCGACGTAAAAGTCTTTACCAGCAGCGGCAGCTAAAGGATACCTGTTTTGTTCATCCCAACATAATTGTTGAAGTACTCTTGTTGCCAAGTAAGGAGCGTACTTGGTTCCGTAGGTAACAGTGAGCAACTTAAATACGCGTAATTTCTCTTCCTTTAAACTTTTCCAAAAAATACATTGTAAATCACACTGATCTGGATGTATCCAAATTTGACGATACATCTTTTTTATATCGGCAGTGAAAACTACAGAATGTTTTCGAAACCGCAACAAAATAGCGAACAAATCATCTTGGACAACCGATCCTGAATATAAATTATCATTAAGTGATTGTCCAGATGACGTTGCCTCTGATGCGTTAAAAACCACGCGTAATTTGGTGGTACTACTCTCTGGCCTAAAAACACCATGATGAGGCATGAAATATTTTGGAGTTTCAGAAGTTGCCTGCATATGCCCCAAATTCTCATACTCTGTTAAAAATTCCCGGTAGAGTTGCAAATACTCAGGGTCTCCTTCCAAACGTTTCCAAAGAGAATTAAATCTTTTAATTGCTATGTGTTTTGACTCGCCTAAACATGGGAGCTCTATCTTAAACGGCATTTTAACTACATAGGTTCCATTGTCCTTTCTGAAATGTGTCTTCATAAAGTGATCCTCACAAATTAAACTCTCCTCATCTGGTAATTTATCCCTTTCAACTTCCTCAATTTCCCAAAATTTCCTTAAATTTGCATCTAAATCCTCTATTATTAATCCACAATGAAAAGTAGTTTTGTTCTCGATTGGAACACTTCCGGTAGCAACATACCCAAACACTGTATTTTGAAAAGCAATTTCTGAATCCGGAAACCTAATTTGACCCGTTCTCAAAAGTTCGTAAAATATTTGGGCTCCTAATAAAATATCCACCTCTCCAGGTTTATTGAAACTCACATCTGCTAATTTGAAATTACCTAATTCTAGCGTATTAATGTCAAATTGCCTGGAGGGTAAATGATCTGTTATTTCCGGTACTACTAATAACTCAATTTCTTTTTCAAAACTTCCACTACCATTCGAAATTTTTGTTTTTACAATCCTATTAACAACAGAAGAAGACTGATTTAATCCGGAGACCACTATGCTTCGTTTTTGTTTTTTCAAATTCAATTTATCGGCTAAACGTTTCGAAACGAAATGACTCATACTTCCAACATCTAGTAATGCACGTGCGCTCGTAAATATTCCTAAACTATTTTGAATCATGACCTTCGCAGTACTTAATAAAACCATCTTATTTGCATTTATACTTGTTGCAGTGAATGAATGTGTAGTGCTCGCAGGTGGCACATTCGATGGAGAATTAATACTGGGATCGGGATTTTCTATTCGCGGAACAAATACATTTGACCTTGGATTTAATGCTAAGCTTTCATTTTCCGAACGAGCTTCGGTTGCATTTTCTTTTATATGCAAAAGTGTGTTATGCCGTTTTTTACAAACATAACAGTTAGATTTTGAATAACAATTAGCAACTTTGTGATGATTTAAGCAATTAAAACATAACTGCTTATTTTTAACAACCTCTATTCTCTCCTTAACAAGCATATTTTTGAATACAGGGCATACATTAAGAGAATGATTTTCATTAGATTTACAGACTACACATTTTTGAGTTTTAACCTCCGATACAAATACCTTTTGTGGACTGTATTCTTTACGATATTTTTGCGACTGAATTACGACTTGCGGCTTTGAGAACACATTACTATCGTTTTTGAATTTTGACGATGCATAAATATCGCAATGCCTAGCCAAATCTGGTGGCACATACCAAGATTCTCCTTGTTTCACGCCAATATGAATTTGTAATTCACGATCTAATGAATCAAATATTTTTTCGGAAACCATAAGTTCACAAACTCCCTTGAAATCATTTACCTTTCTTAATTGACAATAGTAATCAAATGCTGCACTAAGTCGCGAGGCAAATTGGATATAACTTTCGTTTGGGCGTTTTTTCGCTTTACGGAAATTATTTAAAACTTCTTGTGGTGTGGATTGAAATTCTTTTAATACTAATTCTTTTAATTTGTCATACATACACAATTCATCCTCACTTAAATATATCATTAAATTGGTAGCCCTTTCCCCCAAGATATTTAATAGAATTTCTGACTTAAATTGTTCTGGGACATTTTTTTAAAGGAATATGAAGAATTAGGACATATGACTGAAGTCAGAGATAGTGCTGAGGTCGGTGTGACATATTATATGCCTCATCATGGCATTTATAGGCCTCATAAAAGTACAACAAAATTGAGAACAGTATTTAATGCTTCCACCTTGACTACTAGTAGAAAATCTTTAAACTCCATTCAATATAACGGTGGAGTTATCCAAGATGATTTGTTTTCATTATTAGTGAGATTCCGTAAACACATCTTTGCATTTACGGGAGATATTCGTCAGATGTACCGCATGATCAATGTAAATGAGAGCAGACGCGGTTGAGCGCGCAGAGTATGCGGTTGAAATAAAGTATGAGAAATTTTATACAGTCCACTTAGTAATTATGTGTTACTTTAATGAAATCAGTTTCTAATAAGGAGCTATCGAGGGCCAAACATGTTGAAATAAAATATGAGAAAATTGATACAGTCCACTTATTTTGTGTTACTTTAATGAAATCAGTTTCTAATAAGGAGCTATCGAGGGCCAAACATGGTCCTAGGAACCGGAGTCAGTCAGAAATCGTGTGACTATTGTAATTAACATTATCGAAGGATGAGTTTGCGTGTTAATTGTGTGTGAGATTTGAGTCTATTTGAGTGCTCCAAACATAGAGGATTTATAAAGTAATACTTCCTGGTCTCGTGACAACAGTCCCGGCAATGAGGTAGGAGCAATTTTAAGTTTCTTTTAAGTAAAAAACTAATTAAATTCCCGAGTTGAAGTTAATTTTGTTTTTGATGAGTTTTAAAAAAAGAAATTGCTAGTGATAATATTGTGCTTAAATTAGAGTAATTTTGTTATAACTTAAAATGTCGGGTATAGCAAGGTTAAAGAAAGATGAATTAAGAATCGTGGCCGAAGAGATCGGTTTAGTTGTTAACGAGGGTATGAAAAAGAGTGAATTAAGGCGTTTAATTGAGGATAGTGATGTGTTCAAAAATGACAACGAAGCTGTGAAAAGTGCTGTAGAGGATGTTTTAGAAAATAGAAATAAAAAATCCGATCAGGATAGTGAAATAGAAATAGAGCGTTTAAAAATTGAAAGAATTAAATTGGAATTACAATTAGCGCAAGTGAAGGCTAATGGTAATAATACTTCTTTTGATCAGGGGTGTAAAAGCGAACCAGAAGAATCACTGCATAGCTTAATAAAAAGTGTGAGGACGTTGACTATTAAACCGCCAAGTAAGTCCCAAGATTGGGGTTTCTTTTTTACTTCGTTAGAGAGAGCATATAGTACTAAAAAGGTACCTGAGAAATTTAAAGCTGAGATTTTGTTGAATTTGTTAGGGGATAGAGCCGCTAATATTTTAACTTATATAGAGGAAAAAAATTTAAACAATTACGACGAAGTAAAATCTATTGTTTTGAGAGAATTTGAGCCAACCGCGCAAGCAGTATTAGAGAATTTTCGAAACGCTTCTAGAGTAAACGAAACTCACGTGCAATTCGCTTCGCGTTTAACAACTAGTTTCGAATACTATTTAAAATTGAGAGGAGTAGCGGACTTCGAAACCTTGAAACAACTAATAGTATCGGATAAATTGTTCCAAACTTTAGATAGAGATATAGCCACGCATATTAGCATAAGACAAAATCAAAAATGGTTTACCCCTCTTGAGTTAGGCAAAGAGTGTGATTTATATTTTGCATCAAAAGCGAAGCCCTTAAATGAGACGAGAAAAGACCAAAAATTTAAAATAATAAATTTAAAACTGCATCTAAAGTATTTTTCAATGAGGTAAAAAATAAAAATTGTGATATATGTGTCTGAAAGATGAAAATCATCCGGTTTATGCTTGTCCGAGATTTAAAGCACTGTCAGTTAATGAGCGAGTAAAGGTAGTGAAAAATAAAAAACTTTGCTTCAAATGTTTAATGCCTAATTGCAGTGTTAAAAGATGCTCGTATAGAAATTGTTTTTGTGGTAAAGCTCACAATAAACTAATTCATTTTCCTAAAGAAGCAAAAAGTGTTTTGTCTACTAAAGCGGATGCGTCGGATGTCGTAAATAATTCGCCGTCTGGGGGGAAAATTACTGAGCAAAGTTCTACTCTCTCCCCCAATGAGTGGATTACGCCTTTCGTTGGAACATATTTAATCGAAAATAAAAATGTAATCTTGTCTACTGTAAAATGTTTGATAAAAGACAGATGTTCGCAGTGGCAAGAAGTGAGATGCATGCTCGATGTAGGCTCGCAGATTTGCATTATGACTCAGCAATGCTTACAAAGGTTACAACTAAAAAGTGAAAGGATAAATCAATCTATTTCTTGCATTAATAATGCTTCGCTGGCAGTTAATCGCAGAGTTACAGCAACTGTGGCGAATAAAAATAAAAGTTTTGAAAGAAATATTTCCATGTTAATAGTACCAAAAATAACGGATTTAATTCCCCATCAAAAATTAGATACGTGTGTGCAAATTCCAATTGAGCTTGCGGATTCTAATTTTAATATACCGGGAAAAATAGATATTTTAATTGGTGCTGAATACTTTTATGATATAATAAAGCCTGGTAAATTAATTGCAAAGAATGCGAATATGATATTACAAGATTCGGTTTTTGGGTATATTGTGGGAGGTAGTATTCCAAGATCAAATAAATTAGATTCTAATTATTGCGGTTTAATATGTGGGGCAGATGACTTAAATGCAAACTTGAGAAAATTTTGGGAGATTGAGGAAATAGAAAACGATTTACCTAAGAGTAAAGAAAATTCTGTATGTGAGGAACATTATGCGCGAACGCATAGGAGAGATAAGTCAGGAAAATATATTGTAACTATGCCATTTAAAGAACATCCTTCATGTTTAGGAAATTCAAAAGATATTGCTGTAAGGCGACTTCAATCGTTATGGACTCGTTTGTCTAGAGACCAAGAGTATTTAAACTTGTATTCCAATTTTTTAAAGGAATATGAAGAATTAGGACATATGACTGAAGTCAGAGATAGTGCTGAGGTCGATGTGACATATTATATGCCTCATCATGGCATTTATAGGCCTCATAAAAGTACAGCAAAATTGAGAACAGTATTTAATGCTTCCACCTTGACTACTAGTGGAAAATCCTTAAACTCCATTCAATATAACGGTGGAGTTATCCAAGATGATTTGTTTACATTATTAGTGAGATTCCGTAAACACATTTTTGCATTTACGGGAGATATTCGTCAGATGTACCGCATGATTAATATAGATGAGAGTCAAAGAAACCTCCAAAGAATTTTGTGGAAGGAGGGCATTAAAGAACCGGTTAAAGTATACCAACTTAATACCGTAACATATGGAACAGTTAGTGCTCCCTTCCTAGCGATGCGAACTCTGAAACAAATTTCGCTTGATGAAGGAAAAAACTTTCCAATTGCTGCATCGGTCCTGTGTGAGGACTTTTACATGGACGATGTTTTGAGTGGTGCAAATACATTAGAGGCGGCAAAAACTCTGCAACATCAGCTCATTGAGATTTTAAAAACCGCTCAAATGTCATTACACAAATGGTGTGGGAATAATTCAGAGCTTACACCAATAACAGAAAAGGAATACGAATTCTCATCTACGGATGAAATAAAAACTTTAGGAATTTCCTGGAAGTCTAGAACGGACTGTTTTACCTTTAAGGTAGAAGTGGAGCAAAATGCTCATCCTACTAAAAGATCAGTTTTATCCATCATCGCTAGACTTTTTGATCCACTTGGATTACTTGGTCCAGTGATCACGAAGGCCAAAATTTTCATGCAACAATTGTGGTTGCTGAAAATTGATTGGAGTGAGGCGCTTCCTACGAAAGAAGCCTGTGAATGGAAAGAATTTGTGAAATCTTTAATGATGTTGAACGATATGAATATTGAAAGATGCATTGTGATTCAAAACGCTAAAGTGATTGAACTCCATGGCTTCTGTGACTCTTCCGAAAAGGCGTATGGGGCTGCAATTTACGCCAGAACAGTCAATTCAGTTGAAGTTAAAGTAAAGCTAGTTGCGAGCAAGTCGCGTGTAGCTCCAATTAAGCAGGTAACAATACCTCGATTGGAGTTATGTAGTGCTGTTTTATTGACAAAATTAATGCATAAAGTACAGAATGCATTAAAAATGGATATTACATCAGTCTTCTATTGGTCAGACTCTACAATAGTTCTTTCGTGGATGAAAAAAGAACCTAGGGAATTAAAGACTTTTGTGGCGAATCGAGTAGAGATTATTCAAGAGTTTACCAAAATAAACCAGTGGCATCATGTTCCTTCGGATTTAAACCACGCAGACATCATTTCGAGAGGACTTGATCCAGAGAAAATTCAATTAAGTGACTTGTGGTGGTTCGGTCCATCCTTTCTTCAAGAGTGCCTTGTGAACTTCCCTGGTGATAACTACGATCTTCATAATAGTGAATTATACCAAAGAGAGCGAAAGGATCATCAAGGAGAACCAGTTTGTCTTTTAGTGCACAACAGTGAGATTCTTCCCATTATTAATAAGTGTTCTTCATTTACGAAACTACAAAGAATAATTGCATGGTGCATGCGATTTAAGGAAAATGCAAGAAATCCCTTACAGAGAACTACTGGCAACTTAACTGTACCAGAATTATCTGCTGCTTTAATTTGTTTAGTGAGAAGTGTGCAATTTGTGTATTTTTCAAAGGATATTCAGTGTATTATGAAAGGTGAAAAATTATCCAATTCCAGTAAATTATTAAATTTGTCTCCATTTCTTGACGAGAAGAATGTACTCCGTGTTGGCGGAAGACTGCAACATTCTGAACTACCTTTAAATCATAAACATCCTATGTTAATCCCTAATAACTGTAATATTTGTGATTTGATTATTGATCATTATCATGTGTTTTATCTCCATACAGGTGTTGAGGCCACACTGGCTAACTTACGTACACAATTCTGGATCACAAATGGTAGATCCACAGTTAAAAGAGTGTTGCATAAATGTTTAAAATGCCTTAAGGTAAGTGCTAAGGCTAAAAACCAAATGATGGCAGATTTGCCCAGTGCCAGAGTAAACATTTCTAGAGTATTTTCTAAAGTCGGTATTGATTTTTGTGGACCATTTAGTATTAAGTTGTTTTCTGGTCGATTTAAAAAATTGTATAAATGTTATGTATGTATATTTATATGTTTTGTTGTTAAAGCAGTTCACCTTGAAATTGTAAATAGTTGTAGCTCAGATGCTTTTATGGGTGCTTTAAAACGATTTATTTCCCGTAGAGGAAAACCCAGTGATATCTATAGTGATAATGGTAGAAATTTCGTTGGAGCAAATAATGAGTTAAAGAAAATATTAAAATATTTGTTCAGTAAGGAAAATACAGGGAAAATTGAAACATTCAGTGCCTCAGAAGGCATCATTTGGCATTTTAATCCACCTGCTACCCCTCATTTCGGAGGTTTGTGGGAAGCAGGCATTAAATCATTAAAATCGCACCTAAAAAGAGTTGTAGGAAATGCCGTTCTTACTTATGAAGAATTGAGCACCCTTGTTACCCAAGTAGAGGCAATATTAAATTCTAGACCTCTTAGTAGTATTTCTAGTGATCCTAATGATGATTTTATTCTCACCCCAGCCCATTTTTTGGTTGGATCGTCGTTAACAGCATTACCAGATCCAGATTTAACTGAGGTACCTATGAATAAGTTAAATAGATGGCAATTGGTACAAAAGCTTTCTCAAATATTTTGGAGAAAATGGTCATCAGAGTATTTAAATCGTTTACAATCACGTGTCAAATGGCACAAAGGTGAGAAAATGTTTAAAGAAAATGAAATTGTACTGGTAAAAAATGAGGATAACTTTAAAACTCTTAATTGGAACCTAGCAAAAATAATTAAGGTCCACGCAGGAGAGGATAATATAATAAGAGTTGTAACATTGAAATCAAACAAAGGTATTTATCAACGTCCAGTAAACAAGATTATTAAATTACCTTTTTATGATTGATTGTCAATTTGAATTGTATATGCATATGTGTTACTATTCATTATTATTGTATTTAATTGTTTGAATATTTTATCTATTGTGAATTAATAATGTATACTTTATATTATGTTGAAAATTTTTCAAATTTGTCAAGGCGGGCGGTATGTTGTGCCCCCTGACCGCTTTTGTGAAATGGCGCTGCTGTCGCCTGGCAATGTAAATGAGAGCAGACGCGACTGAGCGCGCAGAGTGTGTGGTTGAAATAAAATATGAGAAAATTGATACAGTCCACTTATTTTGTGTTACTTTAATGAAATCAGTTTCTAATAAGGAGCTATCGAGGGCCAAACAGCGAGCTCAAGTTGTCTTTCTAATTGCGCGAGTTTCAATCTTTCTAATTCTAGTTTTCGTGCTTCATTTTTCTCGTAATCTTTTTTCTTTTCAATTATTGATTCAACTACAGTTTTTACGACTTCAAGATTATTTTTATAAATATCGCTCTTTTCAATTAAATCTTTAATAGTAAGTACTTTGGCACTTACTGGAACACTGATTTCTAGTTCTTCGGCAACTTCGATTAATTCACTCTTTTTAAGTTTTGAAAGCATTTTGATTGAAAGGAGAACTCTAAATATATGCAACTCATACAATGAAACTAATACACCATTTTGGAAAACATACTAAAATAAACAAAAAGTGTACTCACAGTTACCCAAAACGGAACGGACCCAATTGTAATCCATTAGTGATGAAACGGAAACTATAATCCAGTAAAGTTGAAACTATTTTCCATTAAACAATGTTTAATACGAAACTTTCCAATGAACGAACAATCCATATTTTCGCTGTTCTGCAGGTCGGCGGACCACTTATGTTATTTAACTCTCAATAACATTTATGTTACTAGTAAAATTACTTTTTTTTATTCAAAAAATCTCTCATGATTGACTACAGCAACTTAGGACATCATACTCAACACCTTCGATGCCACTTCTCCTCTGCAGATTTCAATTTCAGAATACAAACAAAAATTATTCGCGACAGTAACGCCATCTATGAGCGTGAATATATAACACTCACCTTTGTTTGCCTTCGTTGTCTTTCCTCATCGTTTAAATCAGTGCCGCCATCTTTGAATTGCTGGCACTATTTCATAATGGCTGAATTTGATAATGCATATGATCCATTAACTGCCTATATTTAACATTGAATTTCCACACTCGTGAAAGTTTTTGCTTGCAAAAAAATGTACTGTTCTGATTACTTCAACGTAGGAGTAAGTTTCCAGTTGACACGCCATTTTTTTTCTCGTACTGCGCGGCAACGGCAGCCACAATCTAAGTGAAATTCCTATCGTTAGAAACCATGGAACTTGTCTATCGTCCACGCAATTTTCTCTCTTGTTTCAGAAGGCTAATATCTATGAAGGATCAAGTATAACTTGCTTTTTAAACAGTCATTATATTTGAAATGTAAAATTTCTACTAATAAGAATTTATTTTCAACAACTATTATATACTTTTTAATGCAATATTATTCTTATGTCGCTGTGAAAATTAACTTTACCCAAAATTATTTTTTATTCAATGTAACCGAATGAAAGGAAAAGTTCAAATTTCAATGTAAGCGCACAGTTAACTTATTTTTACTCAGATATATGACTTTTAAGCATGAAATAAAATTAATTTCTTAACAAATATCTCTAAGACTAAATTAATTATATACGACATAAGATAAGTTTATAAGTTATGTCATTTTAGGAAATTTTTTTCTTAAATTAGTACTATCTTTTTTTTTGTTGAACATTGTATGAGCTACTAGAGCATTAAAACAAGTACGTATTACATATATAATATAAGATGTAAATAACATGGTATACTAGTTTCTTCTTGGTAAATCTAATATAATCTTAAGAATGTGTTTTCAAGAAAACTGTCGTTATTACTTTTATTCCAATTATTAATTAAATAAAACGTATTCACTAATTTGATACACATTTTATGAAGTAAATACAGAAATTACTGTAACAAGATAATAACATTTTTATCCACCAAGATAAAAGGCAACTTTTATCTGGATAAATCTATAAAATTATTCAAAGACTATCTTCTAGGGAACACTTTTCCATTTTTTCTGTTCTTACTTAATTATGCAAATAAAGAGGAAAAACTACTTTCTTTCAACTAAACTTCAAGTTCTTCATCGAGTTTCTTTTTCTCAGTAAATGCATTTTGAAAACAATTTATTGTCAAAATCTTCTGCAAACTACTTAAATTTTCATCTAACTTTTGTCTTTACATAACACCTGCACACAGCGTTGAATGTAATGTACTGGGTTCCTTAAAAATTGGGCTAGAAGGTAATTAAAAATTCTGGATCTCAAGATCACGTGTTCTTGATGACAAAATTTTTTATAAGCTACAAATTCATTAAAAATTCTTTCGCCTGAACAGTAAAATAGATATTGTTGAAAGTTGCTTTAAGAATGTATAAACATTTTATAAAAGAGGAAAATATTTACTTTCTTTTCTAACAATACTGGAGAAAATAACTTTTTATTCACTCCAAACGTGGTATGCATTTTATTTTATATTTATTTACTATTTAAAAGGAAAATTCTTTGGAAAAAGGTTTCTTTTACGTGAAAAAGGAACTTATAGCTAATCTAATTTTTTTGTTGGGTAATTTAACAAGTAAAGTTTAAAATTTATTCTTTATTTAAGAAACCAGAAAAATATATAACATTCTTGAGCTGATTTTGTAACGTTTCCTCACTTATTTCTCCTTCAACTAAACTTTTGGGCTACTTTATTATAGAATTTGAATTGAGAATCTTCTTTAGTAAATTATCTTATAACCATACTTCTTATATTCTAATTAACATTAACATATAAGAAGAGTAGTTAGTTGGAAATTGTGAGGTAGATGTATTGGAGCGATATGAGAAAAGGTATTAAAGGAAGTACAGATGAGCACATGAATTATATATAGGTGAGGAAAAGTGTAACTTCTATGATTTTATATTTGTCTCAGATACCGCATTTGCAGAAGTGTATTGCCATTGAATTCACTTTTGTTCTTAGTAAAATAAATAAAAGTTTCAATTATAATGTTTGACTTTGGACGAGCTTTAGTAAACGCCTCACATTCGCAATCTAATTTAATTCTTATTCATTCTAAATGTAATAAATATTTAGTTGAGTTTTCTTGAATAATTTTTACTGCATTCATGCGGTTTATAACTTTAATAACACAGCATATACCATCTCAAAAAATTCTAAATTTTCTGAAATAAATTCGAAAAATATTGCAATTTTGTGAATTCTTAGTTTAGGTTGAATACGAAACTTCTTGGTTTACAAACCAGTTCTAAAAAAATTCCAAATTTATAAATTCTTTGTTTAAGATGAATATGAAGTATAGTTTGCTTACGAAATAGTTTAAAAGAATCATTTACGAATTATTTCGTTAGGTTGAATACAAAATATCTTCCGCTTACGAACCAGTTCTAAATTTTTTTTTAAATTTGTGAATTCCTTCTTTAGTTTCAATACAAAGTATTCTCAGCGTACGAACCAAATCCATTCCGAAATGACAACTAGTAAGTTCTTGTAAGTTTTAATAATTATTTTCCTTTGAAATAGGATATTCATATATATAACAAAAACATTCAATTCATGTACTGATAATTATTACTCATAATGTAAAAGCACATACTGTAAATACTGCGAACATTTATACACCCTAAAATTATGCACTGCAAAAATAGTAAACAATAAATGAAAACATACATACGTAAAAAAAAAAAAAGTGATAAAATTTGTTCCCTCTTCTCCTGTGATTCGCATCTTACACAAAGAAAATCTTTTTTTATAAGTCATCAGACACCCATCACCCTACCGAATCACCTGAGCCATTTTTGTGGTTGTACGTGCGGATAATCGTAAGTCGTATAAGCCGTAAGTCGAAAAGAAAGTGTGTTTTTATATCCAGAACCGAGAATAAAGGCAACACCGTAATTTAAAGTTTGCAAAAAAAAAAAAAAAAAAAAGCAACAAAAAAAAAAGCCTCCAACAAAATTACACTTTCAAACTATGCATATAATCCTATGTATATATGTTTGGGTGTGTGTGAATCATTTTCCTCAAAACTGTAGAAGCATTAGAGCTCGAGTTTACTATTCGACGAAAACCGCCGACCATAAGTTTTCGACCTTGACTACTAACAGCGCCTGCTATCTCTGCTAGAGACAGTTATGACTTCAAATGGAAACAGTTCAAAGCGATACTAAATAAAACAGGGTAGGGATATATATTAATTGCATTATTTTTTGGAAAAACAGCCATATATGAAATATCTTTCAAAAGGCTGTTTTCATCGCAATGATACTGGAAGGGCACATGTGGCGGATTTCTTTAACAACGAGGAGAGAGATTAAAGCTCCTTGATAACTATCCTAAAGGAGGAATCCCTTTGACCTAATTGCAAAGAGCACTGCAAAAAGGGACAAGACAAGTTTTCTTCGGACCCAAAGATTGGAGGTCCCGCACTCGAGGTTCCTTCGGGAAGCAGATGTTTCCTCGCCCTTAATGGGCCAAGAATTTATCACCCGAAATGGGGTAACACGGGAATATTTGGACTTAATGAATACTTTTCATTAATTAAACAGTAATAGTGATAACATGTTTTTTATAAGTTACATTTGTTACAATCATCAAGTCAAGTTTATTCGAGCAGTTGTTAATTCAGGTAGAAGGTACATAAATGCTAACTAAGCAATAGATAGTTGGCTAGTGCCAGTGATAAATCGTCACATAGTTTTTAGATGCTCATTTTATTATGATACATGTATTTAACATACCATTCTGTGTTCTTCAAGCACTTTATATAAAATAGAAAATGTTTTAAATTAGATTATTAAACATATGTGTGGTTATGGTGTATTTATTTATATTCTCCTGTACGGCGCATTCTATACATTCTCTTTCGAGCACAATAAAAAGAGTTTCATCTGCTATATGCTTATAGATTTCAGTATCAATAGAGAGATTTTCTTCAGTAAGAAAAGTAAGAAAATCTCGTGACGACGAAAAAGACGTATTAGCTGAGAACCTCATGATAAAATGCGTGGGAGTTTTACTACTTCCAGTTTCAACATTGAATAGCAAGACGATATATTTAATTTTTGGATTTGCTACAATTAAAGCATCTAATTTTGAGTCTGGAATGGTTTCCCGCAGATAGAAGAAAAAAATAGATATATTGTGAAAATTAATACAATACCTCTTTTTTTCGCCTCAGGGAATCAATGAAAGCCACATTTATCATCTCGGGTTGAGTCCTTCAACACAGGTAATAATTCTACTGATTTAATATTCATTTGTGCGCATTTAAATCTTGATTTTATGCTTAAAGTTTAAAATGCGTAGTATTAGTAATATACAGATCAGATCAGCAAAAATGTTGTTCACTTATTTTAATTTTCGCGAAACACATACTTTTTGTCTGTAACTAAGCTATCATTCCTATACTACGAGTATTAATCTGATTCTAGATAATGTTACGCATTAATTTCTTACTGTAATATATTACAAATTTTGCAGACAAACTTCATAATTTTGAGCTATTACAAGTTTAGCCTGATTATTTGAATATGGGGATGACAAGAAAAAGGTCCTAAAGTTACCCAAGTAACCAAAGCTACTTTTACATGCATTTGAAAAAAATATATATTTATCTAAAAGAGTAGGTGTTACACTCGTATTATAGACTCATTAACTGAAAATGAAACATAAATTTCTAGATTTCTTAGAACATAATTTGATTCTGAATCGCACTTTGTTTTAATTCATGTTATTATAACTCGGAAACTATTCGTGGCAATTTTCGTAACTTTGAACCATTTCATGTTTAGCCTGATTTTCCGAATCAGGTAGGACAAGGAAAACCACAAAGGTTATCTAAGTAGCTGCAGCTAATTTGATAATCATTTATTAGCAATTGTAATAATATAAATCAGTCAATGCCATAAGATTGACTCATTAATAAAAATGAAGCATAATACTTCAGATTTCTCAGGACTCAATCTGATTTTAAACAATATTTTGAGTTAATTACGCACTGCAGTAACTCAATGGTTATTGGCAACAATCCTCGCAATTTTGGGCTACAGTCACAAGAAAAGGTTATCAAAGTTGATATCTAACTTCCTCATGAGAAAATTGTATCTCATTTATATTTAAAACGCGCAACTATCTTAATTATACCGCATGAAAAATTTCAAACGAAGTCAGAACTCAGTCCTATTACCTGACATTAATATCAATTACTACGAAACCCACCGCCATAGTCATTCAACTAATTTACGTACATCTGGAAATACAATTTTTTTATTTTTCTCTGTCTAATATACGCACTCGTAAAGGAATATAGTAACTATTACGTACTACACAATGCTTTCTAACTAATATATATATATATATATATATATATATATATATATATGTGTGTGTGTGTGTGTGTGTGTACTCCTCATTACAGAATATAATAAATATTATATATTTCCTTAAAAAAAACATTCAGAGTTTTTTAAAAGCAAAATATTATTTTTTTTTAACCAAAATGTTTTGCTCTCTTAAAAACAATACGCCTTGTATTCGTAAAATCGATTAGTTGTTGTAAAATTAAAATGACTTGCGCTTCTAAAATCAAAATATTACTTAATTTTTGTATAAAAATATTTTGAAATACTGAAATCAAAATATTTTCTATACATTTTGATCAACATATTTTTTGTTTGATAAATTTAAATATTTGGTTGTTGTTAAATCAAAATAATTAGCAATAGTTAAATCAGAATATTTTGATAAATTAAAATATTTTATAATTGGTAAGTCAAAATATATTTTGGTAAACTAATATATTTTGTAAGTGATAAATCAATTTCTTGTACTTTTGAACGAGACAAAATTTAAAGTTACGAATATAATAGAGTGATAACAACAGAATAACAATTTTGAATTTGAAAATGAAAATTTTAAATGAAATAGATTCGTCTTACATTTAATCCAGTTAGATTTAATACTTCCCATATGATTGGTTTTGCAACTACATTAAACAAAATAAAATTAAATTTTATTTAATTTAAATGGTTCAAGATCACAATTATCCATAACGTTTCAACTTTTATTAACACATTATATCCTATCTCTGTCCTCTCTGTCTATATTTTTCAGAATCCAGAGATAATAAGTCTAAATAAAAAAAAATTGGCATTGTGTTATAAATATTAGAATTAACACAGTCTTTTTACGGCTTAATTTTAAAAGGAAAGTGTTTTTAAATAATGTTGTGTTAATGAGTTCGTAATATATTGTTTTATAAAATATCTTCTCTGATCATTGTAATAATTTAAAACAGATGAAATAAAATGGATCGCTGCTTATGAAAAAAGAATTTCTTTTCATATCAAATAATTCAGAGAAATAAATTTCTTAAAAAACTCTTCTATTTGTACTTAACAATAATTAAGAAATAATTAAATAAATTTAAAATTTTACTAATGAAAAGTCTGTATTTGTTTTAAAAACTTAAATAATTTTGTTAAGAAAATTCTCCAATTTGTAGTAATTGCGATAATTTGGAATGATGAAATGAGTATAATATTGTTAGTGAAATGTCTCTAATCGTTTTAAAGAACTCGAATATTTTCTTAAAAATATCCTATGTGTAGTAATTCCAATAATGCAGAAGTGATGAAAATAACCTGAAATACTACTTTCGAACTGCCTGTATTCGTCTAAACAACTTACATAATTTTCTTGGAATAAAAAATAATAAAAAAGAAATTGAAATAAAAAATAATATAAAAGAAATTGGAATAAAAAATAATATAAAAGAAATTGGAATAAAAAATAATAAAAAAGAAATTGAAAGTAAAAATAATACAAAAGAAATTAGAATAAAAATAATATAAAATAAATTGGAAGTAAAAATAATACAAAATAAATTAGAATAAAAATAATATAAAAGAAACATAAAATATTACTTATGAATTAATTCTACTCGTTTGTGTGTATTTGGAATCCATCACTGAAGACAAGACAGAAGGCTGTGAAATTCACCGTGTGGTTTCAGAGAAGGAATTAAGGAACTAAAATTTGCATTGTCCGCAACTTACCAGATGGTCAATACACCCAGGATTGAGTTTAATTGTTCGCCAGTCAGCTTGATTTATGGGTGACCAGCAACTGTCTCTTGAGTTCGTCCTCCGCCTTTATTGGTGAAGGAATTCCAAGATTGAATTTAATTACTTATCTACGAAACATTATGAACTTAATGAAATAATTAGAATGACATACCTAAAGGCAATTATGATGAAAATGATTTATTTTACTGACTGACTGTTAACATCGCAATAAGCAGCAACACGAAGGGTAACGGCTATGGACCTCGTAATTTTGATCCTCGGTCACGTGACAAGGATGACACATCCCTCTCCAAAATCCCGTACCACGTCTATAAGAAGACTTAGATCTTCGTCAGATTTCATGGTCAGCACCTGCGCTACACAGTGTATCATCAGTGGTATCAAGACTCGAACCCGCAACATGACGGTAACAACGCTGATGGGAGTTCGTGATCGTGACAACTAGGCTACCGCGTCCACAAACATAATTTCGAATCTTATGATGAAAAAAATATATTGTTACTGTTATAAATTATCAACACAAATTATGTAAACTGAGCTGCAAAAAATTGCTGATGTTCTTAATATTTCAGACTTCTTTCATTCGATTTCTTTGAAATATTTTCATAGCAATTTTAAAACATTAAAGAAATTAATTTATAATTATTTGATTTTAAAAACGAATTGAAAATTTGTATGAAAAAGTATGGATATCAAAAACTATTTACTTTTTGCAACAAAGAAGTAACTTTTATAAGAAATTTAATAATTGTCTACATTCCGTATTGGTTT
>BMAW01064770.1:0-11077 GCA_019974015.1 Nephila pilipes | reverse complement strand
TTAACTCTTGAAAGGACAAAAAGTGGATTTGTTTTAAACTGCGCTTTCTTAAAAACTGATATATGATCGAACATTTATCACATTATGTTTGAGTGGGGTAGTAATTTATTTAATACGCCTAGGGGATCGATTTATTTATTGGATTTATCTTGAATCGTTTTTTAAGAACGTAATTTAGCTTTCATAGTAATGGACTGTAAACATACATAAATGCTTATTTTACGATACATGTTGCAAAAGGTCAATGGAAGTTAAAATGAATTTAAACTGATGAATTTATTGTCAACTTGTTCAAGATAATTTAATGTATTATTTATCATGATATATTATTCAATAAGTAGAAATTGTGATTGTAAATCATTGCACTTTATACATGTTGAGAATGAACTTATGTGGAAAATTTTTTAATACTTTTATTTTATATACTTAATTACAAAGAAATTGCCATTGAGTTAAGATAAACATAAGACAGCGGGCGTGGTAGTAACATAATAGAAAATAATTATTTCACACAAAATATATATTAATGTATACATATTAAAAATAAATGGAACATATATATAATGAAACCCAATAAAAGGGACAGAAAATAACGAAAATACAATGGATTTAAATAGAAAATAAAATGGAAATAAATATTTGATAGAAGGCATTGTTTTTCGAAATGAAAATATAATTATTTCTTACAAAATAAAAGTTAATAAAAATTAAAGAAATTGAACAAAAAGATACAGATAGAATACAAATAAAAATAATTATTAATAATACAAATTGATCCAAACACTTATTTTTTCAATTTATTTTTTTAAATATTCTAATCACACTGTTCTCTAACAAACATTTTACAGGATTCAAAGTGTAAATAAATAATTCTTTCAGTGAGAATTAATATCTTTTATAATTAAGGAATAATTATCATCTATTTCCTCATAATATGTAACTTTTTACAGTAAAATAGTTATTATTTAATAAAGAATACATTTTATCAATCATTGTAAGTCAAAGAAAACTTTTCTATTTCTTCGAGGAATCATAGATGTGATAAGAGTGTTGGTATAAAAAAACGATTCGGCATTTCTCTACAGCACCTAGACGCACACAAATACTGTGAAAAGACTACCCTTCGAATCATCATGAAAGTTTTAAGTTGAATAAGAAAAGTTTCTTAAAAATAGTTCCAAAAATAACCTCAATTCTAATTCCTAATAAACAGAAATGTTATTAAGGTTTCAGTACATTTTCAAAACGCAAAATTTGGTCTCAACATCGATTTTTTACTTTCAGTCAGATATTACAATATTTCAAACTGATTGGCATTAATAAACCTAAAATTATACACACACAAACACAGACACACACATACATATATATAATTACAATGAATTTTTATAGAACATTTCTGTTCAGTGGTCCGAACTCGAACTACCATAACTCCCTACATAAGAGCTGTATTATCAAAAAAATAATCTATGCTCTAGATAAGGTTATATTCTATATTATACAATTTACAGAATGTTAATATGTTTATTTTTTTTCAGTTTATTTATTATTATTATTTATTTATTTATTTTGAGTTTTCGGACACTAGAAACATATTCCCTCGGGACATGTCGTGGTGGTCTGGATTTAGTTTCTTGAAAAAAAGATTTTATTCTATTCTTATGGCATATCAAAAAAAGTATCATGCCTTTTGAAGAAGAAAAAAAGTTTACGTACTTCATATTTTTGCAGTTTATAAATAATATGCATTGTTTGATCCCATAAACGAATGGTTTTACAACCATTCTTATACAAACTTGTTTAGTCTAAAAATTTAGACAATTATTTAACACAAATATGCAGTTCTAAGCTAGTTTGTAAAGGGAAAATGAATCAATATTTATATTTATATAGACGAAAAATCATTGTTAAAATTTTCTTTGTAAAACATTCCGATAAGTAATAAAGAATTCATTTTCTTAAGTAATTTTTCAATACAATTAAAAAAAAAAATTTGTTCTTACAGCTGCTGCTGATATGTTCAAGTAATTTTTGAAAATCCAATATTCCCTTCTGTTGATGCATAATGATTATGTAAATAAATAATTAATTAAAAATCCATTTAGATTATTAAGTATCTAAAACATTTTCTTCTTAGTTATGATTCATTCATGGTTTTAGCATCCGAAATGTCCGAACGCAAAATTTGACCGATGAAGCCTAGCGCTTTTTACGATACATCAGTCCCCATAATCTGAAAGGACAGTCTTGAGGAAGTCAAAACGCAAATCAGCATCCTATTCTTCAGCCGTGAGGTTTGTCCGGTTAGACAAACACACTTAGCGATACGTCAGCACCCTTAATCTGAACCGGCAGTCTTGAGGAAGTCGGAGCGCAAATTAGCATCCAATTCTCCGGCCGTTAATGTTTGACGGGTTAAATAAACACATTTAGCGATGCGTCAGCACCTTTAATATGAAAAGGCAGTCTTGAGGAGGTCGGAGCGCAAATTAGCATCCTATTCTTTGGATGTTACGCTTGATATGTGTCACCCCCAATATCTCAAAGGATGGTTTTGAAGAAGTCGAACAGCAAATTAGTTTCCTATCCTCTGGCCATTAAGAGATACTTTTAAATCCTGGAATATTTAAAATGTACCAGTCCTATTACCCCAAACAAAATGTTTTTGCTTTTATTTGCGACGCCCGAATAAAATAGAGTTCTTCCATATTTCACTTTTAGCAAGAATGAAGGAGTTTGGAATAAACTTAAGCTTTATAATACTAAATGAATTGCGATGTTTTATATTTATATATTTTGCGTCTACCATTCTGTTTATTTGTCAACAGTGATGTTTTTGTTTCGTTAATGTGTAAATTCG
Source organism: Nephila pilipes (assembly GCA_019974015.1). Taxonomy (NCBI): domain Eukaryota; kingdom Metazoa; phylum Arthropoda; class Arachnida; order Araneae; family Nephilidae; genus Nephila; species Nephila pilipes. Next base: position 8,217 of record BMAW01064770.1, on the reverse strand, counting down.
TCACCTGATAACTTTTTAAAGAATTATCGTACAATTTTTCTTTATAATCTTATGGACAAAAATGTCCATTAATTGTTAGTTAGTCTTTCATCCATAGACAATAAAGTAAAAAAGAAAATTCTTTAGTTATTTAAATATTATACTTTGCTGTATTTGGTTTGGTATGAGTGCTAACTCTGATTTGGAACAGCTAAATTTGATTATGGAAAACGTTAAGATCGAATGTCAAATTAAAAGCCATTCTATTTAAAACGCACATAAATATTTTTGAAGTTGTGATTTATGTTATTTTCACCATTTGTCATGATATTGATCACACTCACTTCAAGCTTTCAACGTAATTTTTTTTTGTTTGCGTAAAGATCTATTGCTCAATACGATTTAGAAGTAATAAATGTAAGTATTTTTTAATTCTAGCCTCATTTAAATAATCCTCTGTATAATATCACTTCTTTAATTTCAATATTTGGCCATAATTGTTGACTAATAATGCTAAGTGGAGGTGGTATTCTATTGGTGTCATGGTAGCGGATTCGCGGTCGGCGGTTTTTGAAGAATCGCTGGATTGAACCTTGATTTCACTGAACACCCACCATGTCGGCGATGCTGATGTACAGTATATCTGTTGGGACCAAAAGTCCTACAATTTGCGTGGTGAGCAAGTAAGGAGAGGAGAGTACCCGCTCATGTTTCATCTTCGTCACTGGAACTAACATGTCAATTGAAAAATCCCCGCCCTAACATAGTAAAACACATTTTTTTGGCAAAATTAGTTTTTTTTATTCAACATAATACCCTTCAAGGGTGATACACTGATTATAGCGACCCTCCAACTTTTCGATACCATTTTTGTAGTACAATTTGTCCTTCGCTTCAAAATGGGCCTCAGTTTCGGCGATCACCTCTTCATTCGACGAAAATTTCTTCCCGTAGCATTCTTTTGAGATCTGAGAACAGGAAATAGTCCCTGGGGGCCAGATCTGGAGAATACGATGGATGAGGAAGAAATTCGAAGCCCAATTCATGGATTTTTGCCATCGTTTTCACTGACTTGTGACACGGTGCATTGTCTTGGTGAAGCAGCACTTTCTTTTTCTTTAAATGCGGCCGTTTTTCGAAGATTTCGTCCTTCAAACGGTCCAATAACGCTATCGAATAGTCGCTGTTGATGGTCCTTCCATTTTCAAGGTAGTCAATGAAAATTATTCCATGCGCATCCCAAAATACAGACGCCATCACCTTGCCAGCCGACTGTTGCGTTTTCCAACGCTTTGGAGCGGATTCATCGTGTGCAGTCCACTCGGATGACTCGGAGTCCACGTTCAGTTGATATCTTTAGAGTGTCTGCTATTTCATCCAATTTCAATTTACGGTCATTCAAAATCAATTTGTGGATTTTTTTAATGTTTTCGTCGGTAACAACCTCTTTTGGGCGTCCACTGCGTTCACCGTCTTCGGTGCTCATTTCACCACGTTTAAACTTAGCATACCAATCCTTGATGGTAGATTTTAATGGGACAGAGTTCGGAAACTCAGCATCAAGCCCAGTTTTTGCTTCAACTGTATTTTTTCCCTTCAAAAAGCAATATTTTATCAACGCGCGAAATTCCTTTTTATCCATTTTTTTTACAATAACAATAGTTGCTTCACTCAAAAGGCTATAATTCACAAACTAATGATCCAACAGCTGTCAAATTTATACATGCATCTTTTTGAGGGTTAGGGCTAACTAAAAAACATATGGATTTTAATTCTAGTAGCGCCATGTATGTGTCAGTCCGGAGAATTTCCAATTGACCTGTTAGGTTCAAAATTATCACCAATCATAGACTCCTTGGGAAAGGAAAGAACGAACAGTGGAAAATACTACAGTGAGTTACTCTAAACATCAAAACGCGAAAGAAATTTATTTCAAAAATTTATGCTGATAGTTTTATGAATCGCGATGGGGCTATTGCTTTAGATGGGACTATTGCTTTAGTTTGGGCTATTGATTTTTTTCTTGGCATTCCAGACCATTTTCATTTTTTTTGTTTTGTTTACTTCAAATTTAGTTACGTTAAGCTTAAATGTAATCAATTAAATAATTTGCCGTTTACTTTAGTTTGAATTAAGTGTAGTTGATATAATATTCAATTTCTAAATGTATCATTTGCGCTCTTTTAATTATATTTATCTTAAAAATATTTAATTTAATAATTTATTTTTTGCAATAATTTTATTTAACTGTCGCTAATATAATATTCAATTTATTAATTTATCATGTGCTTTAATTTTAATTATATTTAGCAATTTATGCATATAATTCTGGTAACATTAAAATACAAAAAGAGTCACATTTCATTAAAATGAAATTATCTGACTTTTTCATGCATTAAAATAGAAAAGGCGCTGATTACTATGAACATTAGAGGGAGAGTCTTACAAAATACATTTGATTCTGAATATAAATTGTTTCTTATAATAGGTATATGGAACTATTAAAATGCACAACCGGCCATTAAAATTCCAACACCATGTAGGAAAAAAAGTACATAAAATATATTTATTGTACATAAACAATTTCGCATGAAGACAAAATTATTAAACTTCTAAGCAGTTTGAGGGTGTACAGCGGTGCAAAAGTAGCAGAAACAGCTGCTCCACAGGCAGCTAAAACGGCCCCTATAATGTTAGGCTTTGTTCTTGAAAACGACCCTGATTTCTTTTTCCAAGCGGATAGGCTCCAATATAAAATTTTAATTAATCCAAATATCGTTTTTATTTGTCCTCCTTAATTTTACGAAGAAATAGATGCTTAAGTATACGATTTCTTTTGTCGAATTTTCGTATGGACTTATAAAAGTATCCACAATTCTTTTTGACAGAATTTCTTGCCTCTCCAAAAAGGACGTCTAACCAAATCGCTGATTTCTTTTGAGGTAATTTGTGCAAAATTATTTTTGAATTTTGGCTTAGACGTTTGCTTCTTAGCGAAACGTTTCTTATATGTTTGGTTGATTTAAGGGAAAAATACTTAAATTTATTGTTCAGGTATTAGTAAGCTATAGGACAAATATTTTGATCATGATATTTTTGTAAGAAATTAGACTTTTAAATATAAATTTTTGCTTTTTACTATAAATATTACCAAGTTCTGGCTTCAAACATTAACCAACCACACTGGACTCTTTGAAACAGTAATTTACATACTTAAATGATATTTTATTAATATTACTTCAATTAAAAAGTGTGTTACTGAATAAAAAATATAATCTGAAGGAGAATTTGTTTTAGTATTTAATTCAATAACTTTAATAATGCATTTTATTTTACTCATTTAAGTTAAATGCTATCTCTTTTTCTTTCAGTGTATTTGATAAAAAAAAAACACCAGTTTTTCTCTGTTTCGTGTTTGTCTCTCCTTCCGTAATTCAAATATTCTTCACAATTAAAGAAGTCTAAATACTAAACAAATATATATGTACACTGCCAGCCATTAAAATTTCAACATTATGAAGGAAAGAAAATACAAAAAAGATATTTATTGTACGTAGTAGAAGGGGCACAAATACAAAATGATTAAATTTTTCACGCAGTTTGGGGGCTTACAAGGGAGCGAAATTAGCAGAAACCGCTTCCACCCATAGTAGCTAAAACGGCCTTTATACAGTAAGGCATAGAGTGGAACTGGGCCTGGATAACAGAACGATATACTCATTCCATGCTGCCTTAAGTCTGTGCCCCATTTTATCAATTGTATTGGCTAGAGGGGGGTTGCAGACCAGTCTCTAAGCGACCCACATTCAGATGTTTTCAATAGGTGACAGACTAGAGACTGTATTGGCCAAGCCAACAATGGAATACCTTGTGAATCGAGGAAGTTCAGAACACGACGAGTAACATTTGGTCTTGCAGTATCTTGTTGGAAGATGGCTTTTAGCAGACCTATAGATAGGGCACAACCATTGGACATAAGATGCAAGAAATGTACCAATCTGCAGTCAAAATACAATCGATCAGGACTAAAGATGTGAATGTCGTTTACGCAATGGCTACCTTAAGCATCATACTAGGTTGAATGCCCTTATGCCGATATCGAATGCAAGCAGGTGACGAGACGTCCCCTCGGATCCTCCAGATACGTATACGGCCATCAGAATACTGCACACAGAACTGGGACTCGTCTGAAAAGAAGACATTGTCCCACTCCTATACACAGCTTTGTCGTTCGTGGCACCTGATGTGCCGTCTCTGTCTTTGGTGCATTGTCAAGGAAGCCGAAGTAGTGGTTGTCGTGCTGACAGTTCAGGTTGCTTCAAACTCCGTTGGACACTACGAGCGGGTACTGGGAGTGCTGCATACATGCCCATTTCCTGACCTATGGCCCGTGATGTGATTGTACGGTTGAATAGGCCAAACTCGCAATATGTGTGTCCTCTCAAGCGTTAGTCATGGGAGTTTATGGGGATCTTGCCTGCCGTTCAGTATGACGCTCATCAATACTGAATTGATTCCCTGTTCGCATGACAGTGGATGAATATCATGGATCGATATTCCACGCTCTCTTTAGGCAACGATCCTGCCTCTATCGAATTTCGACACTTACTGGTAAGCATTTCTTCTTCTTATTCGAGGCTTAAAACGATATTCTAAGCACAGTCCGACCTTACAAAGCACTTTCCGAATGAGAAATCCTCTGCACACTTTTTCTTTTATGCAGTGCTTCGGATGTCATTTTATCCTCTTCTCTAGTTTACTTGCGCTAAATTTCAAGTCATTTGCATATCCCAACATTTTCTGCATTTCATGGGATTTTGACGTTCTTAAGATCATTCCATCCTGATGTCACCATTTTAATGGCCAGCAGCGTATTTGCTTTAAAAAATGTTGTAAATGTACATACCTACTCATATATATGAAAATTCAAAATAAATTCCACGGGTTAAATATCTTTCTTTCTTTTTATCAAAAAAAAAATTGGAATCTGAAAAAGAGATAATTCTTATCTTTGTTTATAAATAGGGATTGCAACTTCCGTTGTTCCTAGATATTACGTTAAGAAACAAATTATCTCAAGTATCGATGATTTTATAACTAAAACAAGGAGTTAATAATGGTCTTTCATTAGAAGTGTTTTGATAATTTAAACACTTCTATAAAATGATAGTTGTACTTTAAAAAGTAACTTTAATAATAATAAGGCTATTTATTTTGAAAGAGTTTTTCAAAAAGGCTATTTTAATCCCCAGGACATTTATTAGTAGTTATTTAGGCAAAGTACCTAATACAATTAAGCCATTAGATGTAAAAATTTCTTAAGGTAACACATAATCATCTTGAGAAAGGTATTTCCTTTAGAGTAGTGATCAAAAGTTAGGAAGAAATTTCTAATCGAATTATTACATTTTATAAGAAAATAGATGTTAATATTAAAAATGTTAAGTTTCCTCGCATTTATTTTAAATAACAGATCTTCATAAGACTCCTACTATACTTAAAACAATAAATAATGGTTGAAATGTCATTAGTGTTCTACAATTTGCGAAATATTAGAGATATTTTTATATCATAATTATAACACATCAATCAATAACTCCCGAGACTAACCCAGAGATGACGCTCGTAGTAAACCAGTAACCAGGTCTTTCTAGAGTACTAACCTTTACTTGAAACGTGTCAAAATGTTAAGTCGATCGGACCAGAAACAGCTGAGTTATCGAGGTTGGAGTAAAGTCGTTTTGTAGTTTGTTTAAAAAATGGAAAAAACCGAGTTTCGTGTTCTGATAAAACATTGTTTTTTAATGGGTAAAAACACCGTGCAAGCGAAACAATGGATTGAAAAATGTTACCCGGACTCTTGTCCATCAAAAGCAACGATTTGTCGGTGGTTTGCCGAGTTTAAACGTGGTCGTACCGACACAAATGACGCGGAACGCTCGGGTAGAGGTGAACCCTGCTTGGAAGCCGTTACACCGGAAAATGTGAGTGAAGTGACAAAATTATAATGAAGATCTGTGGAAATTGAAGCTCCGTGGTGCTGAGATGGTACAGATATCATATGGAGGTGTGTTACCTTTCCTTCATGAAAATTGAGCATGAAAGGTTTTCGTGGTTGCCGCGATTGCTTCTGATGGAACAAAGCAACAACAGTCGATGATTCAGAAAGTTGTTTATCGCTATTTACTCGCAACAGATTTCTTGCGAGAAAAAGAAAAATTTGAAAAAGATTTGGAAAACTGGAACGATTTATCACCTAAAAGTGTTATGTTGATGAATAAAAATTTTACAAAAATGTTGTTTTCAATGTTAGTCTCGGGAGTTGATTGATGTGATATTAAAAGCAATGATATTGCAAAGACTTCAATTACTTAATTGACCATTCTAATATACATGGCAGCCCATAGTGCCTCTCGATGTGCTGAGCCACGGTCGGCTGGAAGAAAGAGTTCAAAGATTGGCGCGGATGAATCTATCCGTTTGGTACCAGATTGAACTTTGTGTTTGTGACGGTGTGAACTTCGTCATTTTCTCGAAGCTCTTGTGTTTAGCAGGTGTGATATGTTTTAATTAACTGTTCAAATCATTTTATGTGTTCAGCAATATCCGTCTTTTGTACTTTATTCTGTGACGTCGTGTAATGTAAATTAAATTTTAAGAATGAAAATTTTATTTCGGGGATTCGAGGCCGTCACAATATAAGTTCAAAACACCACAAATATTCAGATGTCTTTGACGGATAAAATACCGATCTTATAGTCGCTTAACAGATAGGGACAATTTTTATTAGACACCGCGCAATAACGGTAATTCAGCCGTAAGGCTCCTTTTATTAAATATTACATTATTACTACTTGAAATGACTTGCATTTTCTAGCTTTATTATGTGTGGTATGTGTTTTGTATAGTAATTGGTATCTGAGATATGCGAATTTAATAAAAACTGTTGAATTCAAAACCAACAGCATTTCTTTATTTTATAGTCATTTTTGTCCCAAATGTTTCTTCTCGGGTTGAAGTGTTCATTATTTTTCTTCAAACTGATTACATGGGTTCTTTAAATGCGTTGACTATTTCCCTTTTGATGCTTTCACTTTGACACGTATCCTTTAAGAATCTAGTGACAATGGACATTAACTTGGAGAGCTTCTCAAGTATAAAAGCAAGTCAATGTATCTATCAATTCTTAGACATTTCATTTACCCAAATACTATTCAATGATTTAAAATAACACCATTTGGGAACTCGTAAATCAGTGCACAGGGTTCCAACATGACATCTAGGAGCTTATCGAACATTTTATGTGAAGGAAATATAGTTTCAAAGTGGAGAGATTACCTCACTTTGCTCTTGTGAATTACGTCATTCACTTTATTTCATAGTAGCTAACTGTGTTGTGGCTTACGCTAATTACGTAAAATACCGTAATCATCAGTAAATATTAAAGTAGTTAAATAGTATCTCAGTGTTGATACTCTTTTGCACGATTACTCCACTAGGATGTTACAAATAATTCATAGAGCTCTATGCCCCCACAATACGCATGCAACATACACTGCAATGTTACATTTGTATATATCTGTGTGTGTGTCTTTAATATTATATGTTGTGTGTTATTATAGAAATGTTTTTAAGATACCTTTTAACACCAGTTTTCAAAATTTTAAAATAATGCAAATATGCATTGAGTATTACGTGGTATTTCTCATTACTATATATTGTGCCGTATTGGTATTTATTCGAAAGTTGCAATGTGGCCGCTGAAACTAGTCATTCATGGTTTCACCGGATTCGTGGCCGGCAGTTTTGTTCCAGTCGCAAGTTGGACCTGGGTGTAAACACTCGCCGTGCAGCCGGATCTGATGGACGTTAATCTGTCGGGACCTGAAGAAAGTTTCTCGTTGTGATGTGGATGTTAGGAGAAGGGTGCCAGCTCGGGTGATATAGTCCTCGTCCATGACCGTGGTTCAAATTACGAGGTCTGCCCGTAGACCTCTTTTCTTCTAGTACAACGTTAATAAACAACTAAACTAAAAGTTGCAAATTGAATATCAACTTTTGGTATTAAATGTTTTTATTAACAATCTGAAACAGGTATTTGTCACGTTAAAAATGTGAATTTATATAACCGTAAGACATTGAAATGTTTGAAAAATAGAAGGCGCAAGTAAATCGTAGTTGTAGTATAAAATAAATTGTATACTCTTAAAATCGTGATATCTATAGAAGAGATATCAC
>BMAW01064758.1:395578-419832 GCA_019974015.1 Nephila pilipes | reverse complement strand
ATAACTTCAAAATTTTAAGAATAAAATTTTTAAGTAATTAATATTTTTTCTCAAATTTCCCTTTTTTTTTTTTTTTTTTTTTTGTACAAATATAGAGCATTATTTGAAACTTGAATTTATTAAGAAATTAAGCACATTGAGTAGGAAACAGCTTCATTTTATATTGGGGAAAATATCAGTCTTATGGGTGAAGTAGATTTCAAGGAAAGTGTAGAGGAATCCTAAAAAACACTTTTTGAGAAAAACGTTAAGATATATTTTTTTGTATTGTGGTACATTTGTTTGTAATTTTAAAATTCAGTCTTCAAACGTTCTATTAATGAAATTCTCATAAATATTACATCTACAGATTTAGTGAAGTACTCTCTATTTCTTAGCGATTAAACAAAAAGAGGGAAAAAAAGGCAGTAATTTTACGTCTTGCTTACCAGAATAGTAAACGGTTTTATTTCATAAGAATCTTAATATTCATCAACATTTAATTCGCTTACAGCAAAATCCTTAAATAGCATGCGTTTAAAATTTAAAATGCATTACAGAAAATAACTTGTCAAATAAAATTAATGACACGTATAAGTTGCAAGTTACTTAATTTAAATTAAAACTGTGATTTTTTTTAATCACTAAAATCTTTAAGATCATAAAACGTTCGATTAGCTGTTTTTCTTCAAAAAGTTAAGACAAAATATAGGTCATGAGTTAATTTCATATCTAGGAACATTCACCAAAATAGTTCTTAAGAAAATTAATTATTTCAATAAAGTTAAAATGCTGATCTCTCTCTATAAGATAAATATATTGTGATGTATGATTTATGAATCATTCGCTTTTCAATAAGAAAATAATGATTACTTCCTGATTCGATATTTTGAAAATGTGCTATATAATAATCAATTTAAAATATCAAGCAAACTTTATTTGTTCCGCAAAATCATGCTAAGTGCAAGATTCTTATGATAAAATATTGTCTATTTATATCATTTGATAAATGCTTCTCCATTGAATGCATTTAGTGACACATTTTTTAATCAAACTCTAAAACGAAATAAATGTTTGTAATGTACTCATATATTACAGTCTTAACAAGGGATGATAAACTTCCTATGTACAACCTCTTTATCTTAATAAGCAACTTTGCATATGATAAAAATATTCAACCATTCGAAATCTGTAAAATTATTACCTTTTACCATTTTAAAAATTTAGCATGTACAAATATTTATGAAATCTTTTATCATGCAGAGTTAGGCTAAACCTCCCTTTTATTATCAGGATAATTAATTTCTTTAAAAATTGTTTGAACAAGAAAATGACCTAATATGGTGAAAGATTTATCACCTAATATGAAAGAAGCGCGATAGTTAATCAGACCACAAAACCTGTTAGTTTAATAGTCTGAATGGTGGTATCGTGAGGTGATGAAACGTCTGTGAATTTTGATGCAACTGTAATTGTAACAATTTACAAAAGTTATTCATTGAACCTTACATTAAGCTTTTGAGGTTCTGTATACGTATTTCAATAGTACTTTTAATTCGCTATAACTGCGTAGCTAGCTATATTGTTAAAAATTTTGAAATAGAAAAAACACTTCCTTTAAGTTTTTTTTTTTTTTTCATTCGATGAAAAGACAATAATAATGACTCTTTATAGAATACTTTTATAATTCTAAACTCTTTTTGTGTACAACCTCGTATACTGTGATTCTTACTGTATAGTATGGCATTGATTATTTAAAATAAGTGTGCAATTGCTTTGTTTCCCTAGAAATTGCGTGTAATCTCTCTAATTCTGTAAAATATGTGAAATCTCTCTAATTCTTTAAAATTGTTTTTATTTTTTAAGACTATTTTTTGAAAGAACCATTGTTTCCTACGAACTTTTAAATTAATTTAGTAATGAAAGAAGAAAATTTTTATTTACAAATCTTTCAAATGTTTCGCATGGATATTTTATAATAAACTAAAGTTTTGAAAAGAGTTAAATCAACAGAGTGTGTTAACATCACCATCGAATTATCCAAAAGAAATGTCAAGAAATAATGAAAACTGATTTTGAATAAATCAAAAGTCCAAGAAATATTTTATAAAGGCCATGGTGAAAGATTTAATCCCATGCTAATTTTGCTAAATTATAATTAATTTTTAGGTGTGTAACAACTGTTTAAATATGCTGCTTATAGGCAAATTCTTACTTAATTCGGCATTCTTGTGACAATTGAGGTCCATAGACTGCTCGAACATCTTGATCTCTTTGACTTCCTATATATGGCTGGAGAACTGGCACACTGCTTGCACCACCTGTATATATATAAATTAATATAGAGCATTTACTTTAAAAATCTCATATATTCGTAGAATTCTAAGAATCAGTTTTAAGCATAACAGCTGTAAAAAAATTACAAAAAAAAAAAAAAAAAAATACCGCATATAAATATTAATTCTTAAATTACTATAATCAATTATTTCTAAGATAGTTGTATAATAATTTGTTATACATAACGACACAATATATGTTATTAAATTAAACTTAATTCATTAGATGTTATCTTACAAAATTAAACACACACATTCACATATATACATATATATATATATATATGTGTGTGTGTGTGAGAGAGAGAGAGCCATGTACATTTAAGAAAGATAACAATGTGTCTTAAGGGGGTGCATCTGCATATGAATTAATATTTTTTGGTTAATTTTGCTCAATTTTTAGACCTAAGATTAAGTTCAAACATTAATCCACAGAACAAATTCGGGTACACAAGCTTCATAACTTTATTTATATTTAGAGCTGGATTCGAAAATTTTTATAATGTAATTCTAAAATGTTTTTTTTTAAATCAATTGAATTTTTGTGTCAATTTATGTAATTAAAAATCTAAATTGATTATTTTCGTTCTATTACTATTAATTTACTTTTAGATATAGATTCAATTTTTTTTCTTCTCCATTTAAATTGAGATATCACTCAATGAAACCAGTGTAAAAGTTGTTTATGAAAATCCCACTTATATTTTTGAAGGTATGACACATAAATAAAGTTTCCTACATTTTTAAAACATTAGACATCGAATTTTAAGCAAGTCAGTCTATTTCAGAAAGAAAATCAGTTAACAGGAAAAAAAATGTGCAAAATTTGCTTTTCATAATTACAAAGTTTAAAAAAAAAGAATTTAGAAAGCAAACCTCGTGCTGCACATAGTTTATCTGTTACAAAATACTTTCAAGAATATCTACAAATCAAGTTGACAGAAATAATTACTTGAAGTTAGAAAACAGGTGGCAGATTCAATCAGTTCATGTTCTATATTCTTCTAAAATGCTATTGTTTGTTCAACGATTCCCGGTTGTAAATTAAGATTCCTTTGAAATAGAAGAATTATTCCCTTCCATAATGTTTTAGCTTGAGCGGAAGCTGTAACTTTCGATTGTCAATCATATCTTTCTTTACATTTCTTATATGAAAATCGTGAGTGTGAGAAATTTTAATATAATGATTCACTTCCTACAATGAAGAATTACATTTCATGATATAAAAATTCTTTTTAATGTTCTTCGTGTTTCCTTTTTGAAACTTTTCTATTCATCAAAATATATTTTACTGACATTTTTAATTATAAATGTTAATAGAAAAAACCTCTCATTTTAATTTCGATCCTAAAAATGTAAAAGGGGGTCATACTTTGGTTAAATGCTATAAATCAAACAAGTATTCTATTTCCATCCATATTGTGATATCTTATCCTGAAAAGATACCAGAATATGGATGAAAGAGAATAATTTTAGTTCAACACTTGTTCAAATCAATATTATAATATAACTGTGCAATTTTCTAAGAATACTTTACATATTTTTAAAAAACCTTGAGCGTAATGATGAATCTCATTTTGATAAAATGAGCTTTAAAGTGTCCCATACAGTTAAGTTGATCAAAAGTAAGCATGTAAATTCTGATTATATATCAGAAAATAGTTAAAAACAATTTCATGATGTTTTGTTTTTACGCATTCAGGAAACAATATATTTTAATTCATTTTTCTTTCAGAAAATCGATTTTTTAATGTTTAATAGTCGCAATTAAATTACAGATATGAGAAAAGAGAATCAGAAATGACTATATGCAATAATAAATGAGTGTTCTGAATGTTAATTCAAATAAAACTTATCTCTGAAAATTTTCCTTAAAATTTCAGAGATAAGTTTTATTACCTCTGAAATTTTAAAGAAAGAAAGAAACTTTCACGGTAAATTGTTCTTTTTTCTATTACGTGTTTCAAGAAATAATTTTAACCTACTACATATCCTACAGCACGATCAATTTATTCTTTTTTATTTTGCCCTTTCAATGGCAATAAAAAATTTTGCTGATTATTTTACATGATTTACGTACTTCTGTAAAAAATATTGTTATAAAATCACTTCACATTAATTTATACATTAGTTTACAGATTCTAATATTTTTCTGTTAAAATAGGAAAACAAATAATCACAAAGGCCAATTGTCTTTGATTATGAGCAACTAAGTAGAGGTTAGATCTTAAAAATAACTGAAATGTATTAGAAGTAATATAGTAAGCTTATGTTTATAATTTCGTTAATACATTATTTTTTAAAGCTGTTATGTAGTTTCATTATGATCTCGTGAAAAGCTTATTTAATACGAAATATGTTTTGAATAGCTTTAATAAGATCATATATTATTAGTATGTTTTTTTTATTTACTCTATTCACACCCATAACTTTATTATAATTTTAATTTTCTAATAGGTTTATAATTATTGATCGCAAATTTCTGAAAACTGGCAAATAGAATACCGTAAATATCTTGAAAAAATTATTTTTAGAAATTCTAAAATTGATCAAAACTAAATTTTTCACTTAAATAGTTTTAAAAAAAATAATAGTGGTAATATATCAAATTAAAATGTTTTCCCTGTTTTACTGGGGAAACGGCAACAAGCATTTTTTGTTGAATAAACATGACCACTGATGAAAAAGAATAACGATCATTATTTTGATATTCAAGATTTACTAAGAATATATAAGTTTAAAATTCTAGAAATTGCTAAATGAACTGAAACATGTTTAAAAAGTCAAAATAACTACGTAAGGATTCCCTTAAAACTTATAAAACATGACATAAAATTTTAAAAAATATCAAACTGAAGGTAATTTTTATTTTAGGACTCTGTTCAAATAACATTTATAATTTGATCTTGTTAAAAATTCCTGAGGTTAAAATTTACTTGTGAAAATTTAAATCGCATCTCTTTCAAAAATACAACAGTTCCAATTCTAGATTTTCATTCGTTTTAATTCATTTTTTTTTGCCCGTACATAATTGTACGTAAACGTAATATGTTTTACAATTATTTTTACATTTAGCTAGATATGTTCAACTTAAATTAAGGTAATATCAATATATTTTTTTTAAATCTTACCTGCAAGGTAATATCCTCGAGTAAGAGGTTCTTGGTTATTATTTCTAATGTTCCATGTAGTAACTTGAGCCTGAATGACCACTAAGGAACTTAATAGAAAAATACCTAACATACACCTGCAATAAAAAACATATATTTTAACATTAAAAATGTATCAAAAGTTGAAAAAGAGAAGTTTATAAGTTAAATTACAAATGCAGGAACCATCAGAGTGGTTCATCAAAAATCCATTGTGATATTCAGTTTTTTTTTAATCAAATTCAATCTTTTAAAGTCCAAACTCACCCACTTACAAATTAAATGCATTAATTTGAGAGCCAAAAATCTCTTTTTATATAAATCAAATTATATCAACAATATAATTGCAATTTCATTAAAAATTATTAATTTTAGCTTTGAAGATCGACAACCGATCAATCACTAAAGATAAAATATTATAATGTAATTAAGTGATATCACAAAAATTCTTCCTTTTGGTATATAAACAGAAACGTGTGAAGTGTGTTTGAATTATGTAGACAATTATATTAACAACAAAAACCAAATTTCCAGTAAGAAAACTCTCTTAAAATGTCGGCGAGATACATAATTTTATACAAACATAGAACAATCAAAAATATAGGAGCGAAAAATGTTTTTAACATTAAATAATGTATTTATCAACGAATAGTTTGAATAAGTCTTACTTTAGTACAGTGAGAGCATTTTAATTAATATTTTGATGGTAATTAAAATTTCTTTAATTTAAAGTCTCAAACATTGTTTTCAAAGATTGGGTTACAAAATTTGTTATCAAAATTCTCTCAGGCAAAATTCCTATTTTCAGGAAAATTACCAATTTTAAAAATATATATTACAAAATTAAATTCAGTAAAATAACCTTTCATAATTTATTTTCACTGAAAGTATCAAATTAGTTTTAACAAAAGTAACATCATTGTATCGAAATAATTAAATAAATGTCAAGAAATAATTTTGAAAATTCTTTCTGTAATTATATTATATAATAGAGAAAATTATTTTCAGAGTTAATTTCTCTCCTTAAGCTTAGAGTAATGATAATGCTACTCAGTACTCTAAAAATGACAAAAATTTCAAAAAAATTGCTTTTGCATTTTTCGATTGCTCATCTAGTTAAAATGCCTAGCTCCAAATATTAGAGCTGATGTCAGATAAATTTCAGAGATATTTAAAGTTTACTGAGTGCTTTTTATGTTTCAAAATTCTAAGCTGATGGGATTTAGTTACTTTTGTTTTCATTTTGGAGTATTTTTGCATTCTTAAAACTAATTTATTAAGAAAATTGTTGAATAAATCCGTTCCTTAGGTAAAATGGTTTACTTGAAATTTCATTACTAAATTCGTTTCTGTTTGTTTAAGTTCTGTGTTCTTCTTGGAGTTATCATTATTATGAAACTAATATTTATTTAATGTGCATTATTATTGTTATAAATTTTAAAAATGTATTCTGTTCAAACCAGCAATGAAAATATTACGTTTATATTAAGTTAAATAATCTATCATTGTCTTAGAATCAATATGCTATTGATATTTTACAACGAAAAATATGTATACATTCAATCATGTTGAATTAAAAAAAGGTATTTAATTTTTTTTTATAAATTTTAAAAATGTATATTATATATATATTAAAAATTACAGTTCTGGAAGTTTAATTAAATTGTGTTTTTATACCTTTATAAACTTTAAATGAATTTTTCTCAGACTTTTAATTTTATCCATGTAAATGTTTTTTTTTCCTAAGGGCTTTTCTTCTGTACAAGATAGAGTCTTGAAATGATTTGTAAATACTTCCGAAAAATACATTATAAAAGCTAGTATGTATGAGAGTTCTAATTAAGTTTTTAAATGTTGAAGTAATGTTAAGAATTTTCCTGTTTTTTTTTATCGGATTTAGCCACAAAATTAATTATTAAAAATCAAAAAAATTAGATATTTAATAATATATTAATTTTTTTCTCAGTAACCAAAAAAAATATGAATGAGAAAAACAAAATTAAAAATAAAGTATTTTGAAAAATTTTTATAAGTTTCAGAAACTTCAATTTAAAAAATGCTTTTTTTTTTCAATAATGGCTCGCAACGTTGAACTTTTTTTCTTAATCAATTTCAGAATATTATCAGAAAAAAATGATTAATTTCTTTTAATAATACTGTCTCTGATTCTTATTTTATTATTTAATTTTATTAGAAAAGAATCCTATATTTGTTTAAATGAACAAATAATAGTTACAGTCTGAATATTATTAATTTTTATTTTTCTGATTGTATAAAATTTGCAAGTCGAGAACAATAATAACTGAAATAAATAATATTAATTTTCCTTCATTTTAAAAAAAAATCTTAGGTCTAATTATTGATTAAGGAAATTTTGCTACAACTGAGTAAGGAAATTTCGACAAAAATATATCTTATTAAAATAAAGTTTCATTCATAGAAGGCAATTGCTTCATATTTTGAAACCTCAGTCTTAAAACTTTATTTTCTATGAAACAAATCACATGATCTATAATACAATTATAGCTTATTGACGTCAAACAACATTCTTGGATTTATATATTAAATAAATCCTAATTGCAATAATAGTTGAAACAGTAGCTATATCTAATACTAAGGGAATAAATTAAAATTAATGATTATAATAATTGGTGCCTTTATTTACATTCGCCGAAAAATAATCGAAATAAAAAATTCAGGTTAAGGTCACCTGCAGTAGTCTATTAACTTTATTCGGAAACATATTTCACAGCAAAAGACATACCTCCGCGTTTAAGAAAATATTGAGTTTTCCTTCGAAACTGTTTGAAATTTGTCCTTGAAGAAATGACAAGAATAGTGATCAAACCACCGTCTACAGATATTGACACTGATGTATTGATTTTTCCCTTGGAAAAAGTGCTTATAATTTCGTTAATTTTGGGAAGAACCTTCTTTTTAGTTTTGTTTTTCTCGAAATTGCACCTTCCATTACACTAAACTGTTCATTACTACCAAATGTTTATGCAAATCTTTCCAAAAAGTGTGTCAAAGGTCTTGAGAACTAGATATGCAACTTTTTGAATAATAATTTTATTTTTTGTCTCTTTTGAAAATTGAATTATTTTTACGTGCAGAATTTTATCGATTTTCAATTAATGCAATATCTGATATCCTGACGCCTTGCGCTACTTTCGATATTCGTGCTTGGTTCATTACTTAAATTCACGGAGGAATTTTTATTACCGTAATTTGCAATTCTGACGATTTCCGATTAAGTTGGAGGAAACAGTGAAGATAGTTAACAAATTAAAATAATGATGTGTTGTTTTAACACGATACTTTCGGCAAATATATTTAATTGCCGTCTTTCCTTGAGATGGTTAGCAAACCTGCAATTAACAAAGTCGAAAGACCAGAAAAAATGACCCTTTATAATTCTCATATTTACTTCAAAGAATAATGAATTTTTATTGTTAAGATATTTTCTTTCTATTTATTTGATATATTGAAGGTTATAAAAATAAAGATACGTATGCGGATATATTTGCATTTTTATAACCTTCTATATCAAATAAATAGAAAGAAAGTATCTTAACAGTTATATATATAATGTTTCTTATAGATTTATTAAAAACTTTGCTGTTATCTATTTTTATCTATTAATACTTTTCTTTAGTGTTGGATATCCTTAGATTGTTATATGTTGGGATTAATACTTTTGTATATATATATAACACATCGATCAATAACTCCCGAGACTAACCCAGAGATGGCGCTCGTAGTAAACCAGTAACCAGGTCTTTCTAGAGTACTAAGCTTTGCTTGAAACGTGTCAAAATTTTAAGTCGATCGGACCAGGAAAAAGGTTTTTTCCAAGTGGGTGCCGCGATTGCTTTCGATGGAACAAAAACAGCAACGAGTCGATGATTCAGAAAGCTGTTTATCGCTATTTACTCGCAACAAAAAAGATTTCTTGCGAAAAAAAATGTTGTTTTCAATGTTAGACTCGGGAGTTATTGATCGATGTGTTATATAAAGGGTGTCAGATTCAAAGGGTGCATTAATAAAAAAAAAAATCGAAAATCGATTATTAACGTTATTATTTCAATCCCCTAAAATGTTGACCAAACGTCTATTTTACGATAAATACATGAGTTTGAGATTTTGGCTATGCGCACAGCGTTACTTCAGTCAAAATAAAAAAATGCTTTTGTGTGTTATGCATGTTACAATACTTTGAAAATGATTCTCATTTCTCATATTGCATTTCTTTCTCTGATGAAGTTGCATTCCATATTTGTGCAAGAGCGAATAGGCACAACGCATGAATCTGGGGTTCGGAAAATCTTCAATAGGGGATGGAGTTCCTCTCCTAACATTCACCTCAAAAGTGATTGTTAGGCGCATGCAGCACGACTAGATTATCGGTCCTATATATTTTGTTAAAAAGACAGGAATAGTTATCTCGTTATGTTAGAATGGATTTCCTTTTCATAAATTCATCATATCAATTAATTATTTTCCTAAACGATATGGCTCCACCTCACTGGAGCTTACCCGTCAGGGGAGCATTAAATGCGACTTTCCAGAACACGTGAATTGGACATGATGGTTCAATAACATGACCTACTCGTTCACCAGACATTATTCCTCTTGACTCATCTTTTACGGGTGTATGTTAAAGATAAAGGTTTTGTCACAAAAGTTAATTATATAAACGAATTCAAAACCAGAGAGTTACAGCATGCATTTCATCAACCTCCCAATTCTGTGTAACGTTGGGCTTGAAATTAGCCATAGCCAGGAAATTCTTCACGCTACCGAAGGTTTATACGTAGAAGTGAATATATATATTTCTAATTTGGTAAGTAGTTACTTTTCCATTTCATGTTCCTGTTTTTTTAATAACATTGTGGCGAATCACTTCTTCTTCCCGACTCTTGTACCATAACTCAGTCAAATACAACTAACTCTAAAAGTCAATAACCTACGCAAGGACACACCAGTCAAGTCTAAAACAACTATTTTTTTATCAATTTCTGTAATATAATGCCTATGGGAATTTCACTCTCTTTGGGGCCCTTGAATTATTCTACCTATTCAAATATTATTACAATGATACACTCTTACCAAAACCTTTCCAGTCGTGAGGTTACTTTGTCTAACTAAATCCTCTGAGACAGTTGGTACACAAGTACAGACAACAAATCTTGATATCATCAATCTCTTGCGAGCAATACTCTCAGCGCTAGTACCACTCGTCCTCTATCTTCTAAATTTACCTTTGCTTATATACCGTCATATCTAACCCACTTCACTTTATTTCCACCTGCCCCTAATTAGCATAATTACTTTCCATTTTGGTTGGGAAGAAATTGGTATTTTCAGCCATCAATCTCAATTAAAGTCCCAATGGTTAGTGAAAAGAAAATCGCAAATAGCCCAACGTCACAACATGGTTATCATTTCCTGCACGGGCACATTATATATATATGCATTACATGATAAGCTTGGTTTTCTTGAGATAATCGAATTCTCATACATCCAAACGTGCTTATATCGTGTAGTAGTCATAGCAGAGACAGTAGGCATTTTAAAATTCAAACCTATTCCATATCCGTAATAAGATGTACAGCTTGGATGGGAGAGGAATTTAGCAGCAGATTGTTGGGATCAACGTATCTCCGATAATTCTCACCTCTTGACACATTCGATATGAAAGGAGCTCGGTGAATATAGTGCTAAATTTTATGTTGCAGAAGCTAGGCGGACTAACTTTTAACGTACAAATTTCTTAAATTCTCACATATAATTAAACTTGGCATATTAACGAAAAATCTTCCTTTTTACCCAACGTTTGAATCGAAACTGAAAACCTGCAGATATGATTGAAACTCAATCCAGTATTAAGCGAATCTGATAAAAATCCCCTGAAACTTTAATTCCGTTAAATAATGCCATGGAGTACCTACTTCGAAAATCAAAATGGATATATAAGAATTTAAAATGCAGTGTCTGAGTTTGGAGAGAAAAGTAGGATTAAACATGTATTTTGGATCATGCAATCCCACTCAATAATTTTATAGCAACTTAATTAACACCAAAAAATAAAGAACAAAACTTCTTATGTCTTCGAGAATTAACAACGAATTATTTAAACCTACAACATAATGATGTCACTATTCTTGGTAAATAATTCAATATTAACGGTGCTATTTACATATTCTTAACACATGTATAAAAATCATGGATCATATATATATATATATATATAACATTGAAGAGTATTGCTAGAAATGCAAAGTACAAAGAAGTATACTGTTATTTTTTTACATAACATCTAACTTGATTGTCATCACTCAACATAGTGGGCGGTATACGTGGTTTTTTTATTTGATCTTGTCTACCTGTAATTGACGTTGCAGACTTTACTAAGATATGTTCATAAATCAATTTTAGTACAAACAATATAATACAAATAGTGCTTGGTGAACAATGTTTTGCTCTAAATTATGACATCCGAGGTTAAGTATATTAGTTTTGAGGAAATTTTTGTTCATTTTCTTCTAAAATGTGGAGGTTTTGTATTTCCAGCGGCTTGAGTTTTTTTTTGGAAAGACCGTGTTCTTCTGTTCTAAGAATTAAAAAAATATTATCTATGCTGATGCTTTTAATCTTTTTATTTCGTTGCTATTAAGTTGAATAGTTTATCTTGGTCACTCTTTTATTCATTTTGTATTCATTTGTAGTTTACTTAAAGGTAGAAAATTTTTAAAGTACTTTAACATTATATAACTTCCTTCTAATATGAGAAAGTAGTTATTGTTTATGTAGCATAAATTTTTCGAAATATGGAAGTACACTATTTAATTTACAATTTTATTATTTTAGAATAAAGATATGAAAAAGTTAAAGCTAACATTATTAACGGTTACTTTTTGATTTCGGTCGAAAACTACTAGTTTTATGAGTGAGCGAAATAAATGCTTTGCATTTTTACGTACAAAATTTGTTTTCCTTTTTTAGCAATTGATCTTTACAATAAAATTTTATTAATCAAATTCAAAAACAAATGATAAATTTGATGGAACAAATATCCCAGTAGAAATATGTATTCAAATAACTTTCATACGATGTTTCGAGCATGAAATTCCAACACAAAAATTTTAAAAAATATGAAATTTCAAATGATATTTCAAGTTTTTTAAAAATAAAATTAAAATAGGACATACTATAAAAAATTTTATTGCATGCCTTACTCTGGAACTAGTTTTTAAATATGTCCAGAATAGTACATACTATTCTAGAACATTTGTTACACAAATTATTTTCTAAAATAATTTCTAGATTCCAGAGTACATTTTAATTCTAATACAAAAATACATGGCATCAATTTGAAAAACAGAAGACTAAATACAATATATTTATTTATCCTCCAGTTATATAAGACGAACCAGAGGAAGCATATTAATAAAAGGGAAGGAAGAAATTTTTTTACGATACAATTCGGTGAGCGTAGTTTTCACAAATTAGAGAGAGGTGATCGCTCTTGTGTATCGCATATTCTATTCTTATCATCGAAGCGACGCGACAATTGGAAAGAGGGAAAAAAATATTTTTCGAATTTAAATCATCTGTTTTAAAACAATGGTGCCAAGATTAAAGCAATTATCGCCATTTCATGGGCAAAAATGTGTTCAATAAAATTTTATCAGAGATTTTTTTAAATTGTACTTTTATGATATTTTTCTCATGAATAATTTGTTTCTAAAAGGAAACAATAGATAGTATTTTCATAAAAGAAACCTGAATTTGCATAAAATTTTAAGCTGATAAAACTTATTATTGTTGTTCGAATAGAAACATATTAAAAAGAAAAAATCTAAAAAATAATTTAGATTTTTTTTCTTTTATGAAAGAGAGACAAATTTACAAACTAAAATTTATCTCTCGTTTTGAGAACTGTATATACAAATCTATGCAACGAATATTACTACAAATATATAAGAATAATTAATAAGCAATCGCGAAAAACTTCGAGAATTAAAACATTATTTTACAGCGAAAATCACAGCAGCATACATTGATAGTAACATATTTTTTTCTGAAAGAATTTATTCTTATTTATTTTTAAAGAAATTTACCATAATCGAATTTAATTTAAATAACCTACAGGACAGTAAATAAATTTTGAAAAACTAAACCACGATGATTTAATTCATGTAACAGAACTTCATTTTAATTACAATTTAATATAATTAATGTATTATAACTATTCAAAATTCTTAAAATGCATTGTATTTCAGCAAAACAGAAGTTTGTTGAAAATATGGAATTGAAACAATTAAAAATGCTCAAAAATTGTTTTATACCCAGAAATTGAGATGAAAATAAATTTGTGTTACACACAACAAACATATTTTTAACACGATATACTGATGATTATTCTCCTTAACTTTTCTATTCTCCATTAGTTTTAAAAACTGCTAAATATTTAAGCTTTGGTAGCAAGACTAACTTCAAATAAGAATAAGTAATTTATTTGTATGTCTTAAACGATTGTTTGAGTCATATTATATTAAAAATATCAAGATACATTTATTCTTAACACTTCTAAATCAAACAATATTTCGGAATATAAATTATCTTTCCATACGAGGTATTTATTGCTATTAAATTCGCAATGTGTGCTTTTTATTCAGTCTGCAAAATTTTTCCCATAATTATGAGATAGTCGGATTGCAAATAATTTATAAATGAGTGTTTCCTTGCGCAAATTTGTCCTCAATATCCATTTCGAATGTCTTCATACTATCTTATTATGTAACTAAACGCAATATATAATTATCTGTTATTTTGTTTAAAGAAATATGTTCGATATTTAGCTTATATAACCAACTAGGTTTCTCTTTCTTTTCGATTGTGACTGTTACATAACGTGACTTATTTGTAAATTATCGGTCAATGAATGAAATCAATTCACCTGGGAACAATCATTAATATGCATTTTTAATTATTACTCACCAAATAAAGAGAACTTCTCATAAAAATGCTTTTCTATTCTGGTTTTTGAGCTGTAACAAGCATATGAAAGTTTGCTCATAGAGAAATTTGATGTTCATTTGTGAAATTAAATATTTTGTTAAATCAATTTTAACTGTAATTACAGCATAAATTCTTCGAAAGTAAGAATTGGAATGGTGTTTGTCGAATAAATCTGCCTGTAAGATTTCGCGTAAATTGTATTGCGCATCTTTAAAACTTTCCTGTTGCAATTGATCCCATGTAAACTTTTAACGAATGGTGAATCATAATTATTATCCACAATTCTATGACACCTATCATTATACAAACCGATTTTTCACAGTTTAAGTTGAATGATACTTCGCAATGCGAAAGGAATTTTCCACCGTAATAAAATAATAAGCAACACAGTAATACAATTTTTTCATTACATATTATCTCAAATGTTATGTACAATTTTATTTATGTGTAATTCAAATAAACTATGCAATTACAAATGTCAACAGAACGCACTCACTCCTTTTTCAAAAACTTTAACATACGAGGGCTATTTTTTTAATGACCGATTGATCACGAAATGAAAAGCACAGTGAACATTAAAATTGTTTTCCTGCGAACATTTAGATGCACCTTCAAGCTACTTCTATACATAGTTGTCACTCCGACTGAGACATTTGTCATAGCGTGATACCAAGTTTCCAATATCCTCGTCATAGCATACAGCTGTCTATGCTCTCAGTCAATTCTCGACACTAGTTTGCAGCTCGTTGTCTGAACTAAACTTCTGTCTTCCTAGCCAACGTTTCATTTGAGAAAAGAGACGATAATCGGACGGAGCAGCGACTGTATGATGGGTGATCAAACACGTCCCATTAAAAACTCTGTAGGAATGTGTTTGTTGCAGTTGCAGCGTGCAGCCATTCAATTTCACTCATGAAAGTTTTCCGTTCACAATCCTCATACGTGGATTAATTTTGGCTGTATTGTACCCCTCATCATGCAGAAATCGAAAAATAGTCCTCACTTCTCACTTGGTGAAAAACTCTGTAATTCGAGGCGTGTTTATGTGCTCACTGCGCACTCAGAACTGACAACTGTGACTTGAAGGGGTCGACGAGTATACTATGGAAACTGTGACACGTCTACTCACATCGTCATCGGATTTTCAAGGAGTTTTTATTTCTCGATCGATTGGACATTGGGAAAAAATAGCTCTCTTAATTTATTGAAAATTGAATGGTCCTGCAGCTCTTTCGCATTCTTACTTCTGATTATGAAAAACCTATCATACTCTCAGAGTTCATTTAAATCCATGTTATATATGTTTCCTTTCTAATAAAAAAATAAAAGCATCAAAATATCGATTTTTTTTCAATGTTTCTTAACTTTATACATCATTTCTCTTACACTAAACTGTACCAATTTTTCGAAATCTTATCATATTAAAACGGTATTCGTGTAACGTTAAGGAATAAGATTTACATTTGAAACAATTTTTTTCAGAATAAAATTCGTCCTAACATTAATATTCCATTATAAATACGCTATCCAACAGACAGCAGTCTTATAAATCAGTCAATCTCTTTTCTGACGTAAATTATGATCCATATTTTATCTCCTATATCATTTTGTTAAATAAGTTTGTATATAAAATGTCAAAGAGGAAAACTACGAATTTAGGGCATGTTTATAAATTTGATAGCCATAATATTATACTCGAGTGAATGTGCAATTAAGTATTAAACGTGTGAATTTGTATAAAAATCATGACATTTTTTTTACTTGAAAATTTGTTTCGAGTTTGTTTCAGATGCTGTGACAATAGGTAAATACAACTTAAGGTTGATAAAAATGATCTAATTTTTTTTTCTAAACACCATGTTTCTTAGGATCTTTGCCATTAAAAGAATGTAGCTTAAAATTTATGGAAATGATATAATTTTCTTTTTTAAGCCCTCTGGCGATAAGAATATTCAAATTTTCACTATTTTGAATATTTTCACGTAACTTATGATTCATTACCATAATATCAATATTTAAAAATAAACAATGAAAATCGATTATACTAAATATTTAAAACATCACCTTATACATTTTCGGTTAACCATATAAAACTAATAATGAAAATATATAAGGCACTGTAATGCCATCATCACGAATTTCAATTGGAGATAGTGAGCAACAATTTTTAAAATTATCAAAATAATTAAGAAAAATAAAACCTTCGATAACTTCAAACCTATACGGGGACCTTATTTACTCAAACACATTAAATTTTATTCAGAAGAAACAAAATTACGCTCTACTTTCAAAAGTGAAATTATGTTTGTCATAAAATGTTGAATTGCATATTTTTAAGTCTTGAAAATATAATATATATAATTGTAAATTATTCTAGTTTTTATTGTTGAAATATATATATATATATAATTATTTATAATTCAAAATATTCAATAAATCAATACAACATATAGACGACAGACCTCAGATTTTTCCAATATCGTTCAAATGACAATGACGTCACTCCAAAATATCCACACAAAAAATGGAATTTAATTCTGAAATTAGTATTCTTCAAATAACATTTATTAAAATAGGCGAAGAAAAAAAAAATTAAAAGTTTCAGAAGTCTTGTAATGAATTTCCCATGTAAGCAAGCATTATTTAGGAAAAATCGTCTTTAGGAAAAACACTACAATTACACTTAATCTTTTAATGTAAACATTGCTCTTAAAATTAATTCTCTCTCATTAAATCTGTAATGTAATGAAAAGGTTCCTCGTAGTTACGATTCCACTTTACCTTCCCCAATATCAATTTAACTTAAATTCTTCGTTAAGTTTTCCAAATTTCACTTAATATGCGTTCATCGAAGCATTAAATTTCCCATTCAGTAATTATTATAAATCGGCATAACCGTGTTCCTGTTCTTAATAAACCGACTTCCAATGAAACCTCTTATCAAGCGATTCACTCAGCTCTGTCGAATTGATCAAAGACTACTGTCCTACTCTCTTGCACCGGTATTCAAAAATTAGCAAATAGATAACTGCTAGAATTTTATTCCATGGAACACGGTCCTTTCATTTGTCGTGTAATGGAATGGACATTGCGTGCGTTGGGATTCTTTTCTCACGGTAGGTTGGAATCGTAAAAGTTTAGTGACCTAAATTCGATTCGTTTTGATCCGAACACTCCTATCTGGCATTGCGCAAGCTATTTGCATGTATTGCTCTTAACACTTATCATCTTCAAGCACTGAAGATATGCAACGCATAGCACGGAACATGGTGCTTAATTGGTTGGAGAGGTTTTATGGAATCAACGTTATTTAGATCAATTTTCCCTTTAGTGCAAGCAAGATGAGAAGTTACTTAATTTTTTCGAAAGTTTTGATATTGAATTTTTAATGGCCGTAAATTTTAATTGTTAGAGCAGATTTTTTTTCAAAAATTGTGATATTGAAATGTTTTTTTATAAAATATTCTGATGTGCATCTATTACGTTTCGTTTTAGCAGTTCTCATTTTAAAATTATTTCTCTTTGAATAAAAATTACTTCTTCTTGAGCAGTTCACATTGAAATTACATGTATATAAGAAAATACACAAATAACCGAAATAACAAGTAATTTTGAATAAAAAAATTACCTTTTATAAATCATTTAAATACACACAAATTAGGATTATCTTGTTCCATTTAAAAAAAAACTAATTGTGAAAGAAATTTTAAAGTTACATTGTAAAATGTTGTCAATCAATTAATTCAAATTTTGTTGATGCATTACAGATATTCGAAATTATTTAGTAATTTAATAATATCAACATTTAGAAAAATTTTTAAAATTGTTTTAATAAATTAAGTAATAAAATAAAATCAGTTTAAAATTAATTTAACAGAAACTTCCTGATGTGTTGAGTTTACGAATTAGTTATCCTTTTATTTTTTTGTGAATTTCTTATTTAAATCAACAGTTTTTATATTGTTTCGTACAGAACAACATTTGTATCTTAAGACACGCTTAAAATTTAATTGCAGAGAATTTATTGATAACTCCAGATTTACATGCTGTTTTAAACTCATTTTACGCAATACTATGATAACTATGAAAAATTTAATTCAAGTCTATAAATTCTGAATTTACGTTAAACAATATTTTATTTAACGTTCATACGTAACATACTTACATTAACAGATGAATTTTTTGAATTATTATACTTGTTAATCCGAATAACAGAAAAATATTTTTACTTTCAATTGAAAACAATATATTCCAATTTTTTGCTGCGATTGTGCAAGATATTTATAATTATTATCATACTAAATAGGAATAAATTTTTTATAAATATTCATCAACATATTTCTATTTAATATATATATATATATATATATATATATATATATATATATAAATATTGCAAATAAACAATTGCTTAGATGAAATATTTCACTCGACATTTATTTCTAGATTAAAGAATGATTTATTTTTTAAAATTATATTTATACATTTATTGGTTATGGAAATTTATTACGAGCAATAAAGTTTATTTTCATCTTATTTTTTTGATTTTATACCTACATAAGTATTATTTTAAGATTTATTTTGATGCTTTTTTTAATTAAATATATTTTTTTACTTTTAGTTACAGAGTTTTATTAAAAAGGAAGGTACCCGA
Organism: Nephila pilipes; assembly: GCA_019974015.1. Classification (NCBI taxonomy): domain Eukaryota; kingdom Metazoa; phylum Arthropoda; class Arachnida; order Araneae; family Nephilidae; genus Nephila; species Nephila pilipes. The sequence continues at coordinate 400,687 of BMAW01064758.1, read as the reverse complement.
AAAGACTTTATCCCAAAGCATGCCATGCATATTATTTCCACAAAAAGAAATCAGCAGTGTAAAATAATAATGAAGTCGCTTCATTAAATGAAATGATAATTTCAAGTATCAGTTTATTTCTTTATGTTGTTCAGCAGTTTTTCGACTGGAAGAGATCTTTCTGATATTGAGCTGCAGCAGCTTTATTTCACTTCCTATAAAATGTAATCGTTTCCTTTCTTCCCTCCTTTTCTTTTTCTGCCTTGAATTGAAAATTTGTAAAACTCGTTTGTATTTCTTAGAATGAAAAGGGTAATGAATCTATCTTCTTGTGAGATCTTCACGAATACAATGAATAGAATACATTTATACTTTTAAAGATTAATTTGAATATGATTACCATTCCTAAAAAGTAGTTTTTGTATAAAATGTAAATTATACACATTATGTATTTAAATGAAAACGCACATGCATTTAAATGACATATTGAAGCAGAATTATATTTCAAATTACAAATTAAAGGGGGATTACTCGGTCTATTGCTTGAAAAGGTTGTAAGGCATGCTTAATTTTCTCTATGAATTTATAAATATTCAGTTCAGTGTACTATTATGTTTAAGTAAAAAATACGGATAAGTTACGATAGTTAAATGGCTCATATCTTTTTCCTTATAAACTATCATTAGCCAACTTTGTAAATCTAAAGTAATATTTCTCATGCAAAATCCTTTTAATTTCTTAAGTAAATGGCATAATAAAAATACAAACTCACAGTTTTTAGTGTTGTACAGGTATTGCTTTTCTATTTAGTAATCTATTATAAATTATATCTCTAAATGTTGAAGAATGATGTATATATAATTACATTTAAAAAACAGTTTATATACATGATATTCACGAATAATGACACCAGAAGAAAAGGAAAGAAAAATAAATGTACTATATCCGAAGGAATTCAAACGAATCAGAAATAGCAATTGTGGTCATCGACTGATTTCTGAGAAATTTTTCTTCATAGGAAATGGATTAGAGAAACACTAAACAATACTATTGTAGGAAGAAAATTTTAATCTTCTGAAAAAATTAATTTAAATGGTTTGTTAAGTTAAATGTTTAGATAATTATGATAAAACATTTTTTTTAATTTATGATCTGTTGTCTAAATAAATTAATTTCTTATGATTGTTTTCCCTCTTCACAATTTTTCCAAAACATTAAATGTGTACTAAGTTTATAGATAAGAATATTTTGAAATATTTTAATTTTATTAAATATACATAAAATATATATAAAATTTTGAGAATTAAATTAAAGAACAAAAATTTCTTTAAGCTTTACATAGTAGTTGTAAAACCCTTGAAACATTGTCAATGTCAGAAATAATATATTATTATTATTATTATTATTATTACTGCAAATACTCGGATGTATGTTAAATCTATAAAAGAAATTTCTCGCAACAGTTGGTATATAAAAAATCTGCGGGATTTTACAGGAGATTGTTACTATTTCATTTAGTATGATATCGAATATAGGAAGATAATTTACTTCACACTAAAATGAAATATGATTAATACTGCACTACAAATTAAATATCAGAAATAAAAATTATTTTTTTCTTACTTAAAGCATACCAGGATTTTAAATTATTGTATATTTTTTCACAGTGTAAATCTAAACAATAGTTAAAAATGTATTTCATTTTCTCATCGAAATAAATTTTACATTAGAAATTATATGCTGAAATTAAAATTAAAAATTACTGCAAATAATAGTTTTTTTAATTACAAAAGTGTTAGAATATTTGGCTACTGTTTTAATTACTATTCAATTTCTTCTTTCAATGAGTGTGATCCATGTTTCATTTATTCAAAGGTTAATTTGGACTTAGTTTGAGATTCGACACTGATTTCTTATTAGAAAATATCTCTATGGAAGCTATATTTCTTTACACAAACATTTTTTTATTATCACAATCTGTTTTCTTCCCTATCAAAGTATGAGAAATAATGATACTTTCTTTAGGTATAAGACACCAATAGCTACTTCTATTAGTTAAAAATTAACAATTTTATTTTACTTTATTTTAAAATCATATAATTATGGCTAAATTAATTATTAACAAATAAAAATAATAAACTTATCATTTCCTTAGAATTAAACATTTTATATTTATTAAAAAGTATTGTACTAGAGAGTATAGAGTTAAATATGCTTTTAGAGTTACAATGCAACGTTTCACTTCGTTACAGTGTTGTTATATACGAAATTAAATCCCGCATGTTAAACAGAATAGGCATTTTAAAAATTGTAAACTCAATTAATTTCGCATACATTTCAGAACATTTAAAAAACATTAGTCAAACTTAAACTTACATTTTTAATACAAATATGATCATTAATAAAATAAAAACAAATGAGATTTTAGGTGAATAAAGCATTTAACAAAGAGCATAAAATGAAAGAAAAATTTTATTTTTGGAGTTGATGTTTAAGCGATTTTCTGAAATCCCTTTCTTCCTGAACAAGGTAGCCACGGTAGCCTGGTGGTCATGATCCAGAGAGTACAACCAGTATTGTTTCGTCGAGATTTGTGTTCGAATCCTGATACGTCTAAAGACCGCAAAGGGAATGATGTAAATTAAATCTGGCTATCCATTAAGTCCTTCTGTTTGCGTAGTTTGGAGAGAAGTAGTTCAGATATCATATTCATCACTTGACCGAAGTACAAAATTAGGAGGTTTATTATTAGGCCCTCTATTTACTTCTCAGTGCGACATTAACTAAAATAAATAGTTACTTCTTCCTGAATATAACTGATATAAATCCATATGCCACACGATTTTCTTAAGTGAATAAATTCAAACAAAATTTAAATTTACTACTTTAATATATACTTTTACATAATAATAATTTTTAATAAAGCTCTGAAGTATTTATAAATCTTTAGCTTCAAGCCTTAAATCGTTATTCAAGCCGCTTTGTTGCTTATTTGTTATGTATTGCATTTAACAAATCATCATTAAATTCTGAGATCATTACTTCTGTCGTAGATTGCAATCTATAAATCTTTTTAATATTCTGATAATAATGAAGATAGTGAAAAGAAAAGTTGCTACAATTAAACGATTATGGTGAAAGCAATGATAGACAATAGCTTCTTCCAAAGCAATTAAATCAACGTTCTTCATTAAACAAATAAATTTTAAACGCATTGCATAACGATGCTAACAGAATATAAATCATTCTCAAAAGTAACTCAATGTTGCCTGAAGGTTTATCACCTAAACCTTTTTTTTTTCTCGAATATTTTTTTTCAAATTTCCGCATATTGTGAGCCTTTCAAGTATTTATCACGATAAGAGCATTTTCTTTCAGAACTCTTCCTCCATTAAAAAAATAGGTTGTTTGTTGCTCTTTCCTCGATATTTCTTTGCTACAATCGGTTCTAAATCAACAATCCATTCAATTAACTGCGCTCTTAGGATTAAATTCACTAATGTTAACGCCTTGGTGTTCAAGATGTATTCAAAGCTTTCAAAAAATCGTTAAATCCCAGGCGTTATATATTGGGTAAGATTTAAATGAAGCATTGAGCTACGAGAGTAAAAGATTAACAGAAAAGTGATAAGATTCATCCGTGAAGGAAATAGGAAACGGTGATTCTCCATTTTTGGCTGAAGTAAGAACTGAACAAAAGAATTGGTGTTTGGCGGTTATCTATGCCGTAATCACTTCAATAATAAGTGAAGGTTTTACTATTTCTTTTATTAGAAATGGTCATCAACCCAAATAAATAATAACGGAGCTATTCGGTGATAATGTATTCTTTGTTTAAAATTGTAAGCGCTTTTATTTTTAGTTGCAAAACAATAACCAAAAAAGAATACGATCGATATCTAAGAAGGATAAAAAAGAGTAATTCAATGAATATGGATTCATTTATTATTTGAGGACAAACTCTTTCCACTATAATTAAAATAAAATTACTAGCACTTATTTCACTTACAGATTATTGTTTTTATAATCTCAAAAATTTCAAAATATATGAATTTCTATTTTAATTATAGAATAATAGTCATTTGCCATTCTCTCTCTCTCTCTCCCCCCTCTTTGTTCCCATATTAAAAATAATTTTTACTCAACACTCTTGTTTTTAGCATCTGATTTCTTAAGAACAGATTTCAATTTATAAATTCATTAAGTTCATCAATTACGAGTTTGCATCCCTTAAAAATTCAGCAATTTATTTATTTATTTTATTACATATAATTACAAGTAAGAAAATGGGGAGCATAAATTCTAAGCATCAGTTAAACATTAGCTTTTAAGCAATTAAGAGTCGTGTAAATTGTATGTGGCTTATAGACGAACCACAAAAAAGTAAAAAAGTTACTTTAAATACGCCTTAAGCAATTTTTTTTTTTTCTGAAACAAATTATTTTTGTTGTTTTGCATTAATTTAAAAATTACTATTAATTTGAACTTGAAGACCAAAGCAAAATTGATTTAAAATTAAAAACAATTTTGTAGCTCCTTCTTCAAGATTCGTTAATACAAGAATTATATGCAATTTTCCATAGATGTGCATTTTCTATAAATATAAATGTAATTTCTGTATATTTTTTCTATAGATTTTTTGAAGAAATGTTTTTTTTTGTGTGTATTAAATATTTTATGTAACAAAATTTTATAACTGTTTCTACTGACAAAATTTAATAAATTACCCCCATTTAAAATTTGGCTGGTCTTCATCACACTTTGTAGTTATATACTTTGCTACACACATCTTCTTTACTTTTTCAAAATCCGAAAAGTCAAATTTGTAAGTTGATATATTTCTCAAAATTTCAACACATACGATATTATAAATGACATTTATAAAAACCCTTTTCGACTTAAAATATTGTATCATTCCTTCAAATAAAATAACGTAAGAAATTACTGGGATCAGCATATTATAGAAGGCTGCAAGCGTTATTTTTGAGAATTCATAAAAGTGAAAATTCGTAACCAGTTAGGAAATTTTACTTTTGCAGAAAAATAATATATAATTTTGTACTTTAAATACTTTGGTTATGAATGTTGAATTCAAAGTTTGTTCTTAAAGAAGAAAAAAGCAATGAAAGA